>CM065169.1:5654931-6041861 GCA_033026295.1 Channa striata
GTGGAGTAAGTTCCTGGTCTTGATAGATCAGATCCTCTTGCCAGAGGGGAGTGGGTGAAAGAGTTTATCTCCGGGACGAAAAGGGTCGGCTGTGATCCTGGCTGCACGTCTCTGGGTCATGGAGATGTACTGCTTTACAGGAAGGTAAAACTTCTTTAGCTGCCACGAGAAGTACAGCCTCTGCTAAGCCTTCTCATGAAGGAGTTGATGTTTAATTAAGATGTCCATTTAAGATCCTGGGTGATGGTGATGCCCAGGAAGTGAGAAGACTAGACAGAGGCCACCGGAGTGTCACAGAGAATGACAGGGGGGAGCGGGGCTGGGTCCTTTCTGAAATCCACTATCATCTCCACTGTCTTAAGAGCATTGAGCTCAAGGTTTTTTGGGCTGCATCATGACACCAGATGGTCCATCTCACTTCTGTAGGCCAACTGGACTCTATAAGAGATGAGGCCGATGAGGGTGGTGTCATGTGAGGGCCGTAATCGACCAGCACATGGTGTCAGGCATATTTAGCTGGGATAGCTTGTCCCTGAGTAGAATAGAATAGAATAGAACTTTATATAGAATGGAACTTTATTAATCCCACAATGGGGAAATTCTTGTGATTAGTAGAGTAGAGCTGAAATCCACATATAGTATACTGACATAGGATCCTGGGTAGTCCAGATGCTGGAGGATGAAGTGGAGGGCCATGTTTACAACATCCTCTACAGATCTGTTCACTCTGTATGTGAACTGCGGGGGGTCTAGAAGGGGTTCTGTGATGTCCTTGAGGTGAGATAAGATGAGGCAAAAAACTTCCTGACCACAGAATTCAGGGCAATTGTTCTGTAGTCATTGAGTCCTGTGATCCTCAGCTTTTTAGAGGCTGGCAGGATGGTTGAGGCCTTAAAGCAGACTGGCACATGACAGGACTCCAGTGATGTTTTGAAAGACTGAGTCTGGGCCTGCAGCTTTGTGAGGGTTCAGTCGTTTAAACAGCCTATTCACATCTCCCTCTTTGATGGTGTCAGGTGTGGGGGGCAGAGGAGAGGGGGTCACTGAGGTGTAAAGCTGTGTGAGTGGACTAAGTGTTGTAGTGGAGAGGGGGCTGCTGCTCATTAATGGCTGGTGGGGGTCTCAGGTCTGTCTCATTGCTTGTTAAAAGTAGAATTCATTCACACAGAGGCAGAGTCGTCGGCTGAGAATTGCTGTTTTATTCTCTCGCCATGCACAGATTTGGCACTGGTCACCTCCTTGCTAAATCTGTACTTAGGCTCTCTGTATTTGTCTTTTTCCCCACTTCTGGACACAGCAGCTTTCTCTGAGCTCAGCTGTTGTAAGTTTGGCCATGAACCAGGGTTTGTCGTTGTTATAACTCACCCTGGTACGTGATGAAATGACGCTGTCCTCACAGAAGCTGATGTAGGACATCACAGTGTACCTGGACTCATGCAGGCTGTTTGTGACAGATCTAAAAACATCCCAGTTTGTACAACTTAAAAAAACTTGAAGTGTTCTCATACAGTATCTCGTCTTGATCACTGCAAGGAACTGTTGGTGAGGTTACTGGCATGCACGACAAAACCCCTGCAGATGATCCAAAATGCGGCAGCACGCCTCATTTTTAATGCCTCATTTTTAGCCAAAAAGGACTCATGTTACACTGCTCTTCAGATCTCTGCACTGGCTTCCTGTGGATGAGCGGATTAAGTTCAAAGCTCTGTCTCTTGCCTACTTGGTGGTAAACTTTACAGCTCTAGCTTACCCCAGATCAATCCCTCCCGTCTGTTGTTCTTTGCCAGTGAACGAAGTCTAGTGGTCCAAGCACCATACAGACACCAAGGAAAACTCTTCAGCTCAGTGATCCAATGATGGTGAAATGAATTACCAAACTCTGTACACTTAGTGACCTCACTTTCAATATTTAAAAAACTGCTGAAAACAGAACTCATCCGCATCTTCCTTAAATAATAAAAAAAAATTCCTTTTCTGCCCTTTTGATTTCTGATGATGATTTTTCCTTGACTTAGATTTTTGCTTGCCTTGTACCTCACTTATAAGTTGCTTTGGATAAAAGCGTTTGCCAAATGACTAAATGTAAATGTAAATGTACTAGATCGGACCAAGCAATTTATCATTTTTTACATGGCACAGGACTAAACAACACGTTCAACACGGAGTGTGTCCTATTGACGCTGCTGGTGCACTTTGTTGTCAATATTGGACGCCCTAGAAGTTCCACCTTTTGATGCACAGAAATAACTTTATATACATACATATATGTATTATATGTATACATATATATACAAACCAACAACTTTTTTAGCATCAGGTAAAACAACTTCACAGTTTTTAATTACATTAGAAGAAAACAACCACTAGCACCACGGGAACAGTGTTTAACACTAGAGTTATATCCTGCTTTCCTGTGGGAAAGTCCTGTGTCTTGTTGTACCATCTACCTACCACCCCTGGTTGAAAGCAATGTTTCTTAAATATTTTCACAAACTGAAATGAAATTATTTAACTTTCACACTCTTCACACCAAAGAGAACACACCAAGAGTAGTTTGATTGGAGCAGAAAACTAAGTGCATAGAGTAAGCTAGGATTGAAACTAAAATTCAAATAACAACTACTAGCAAACTAGGGCAGATGAAAGCATTTACCAGGGCAGCAGAAAAGCAACAGAAAATTAATGAGATGGAAGCTTTTGGGTGAATAAGGAGACTGTCTTTTGGCTAAACTAAGAAGATGTCAGATTAAGAATAGAGCAGGTACAGTGATTGAACAATGTGTTGCAGTCAGCGGGTGAGTAGTGGAAAGCTAAAATAAAACAGGTTATATGGCATGTGTCTGTTTCGAACCATAGTCACTTTAAATAGATGAGGGTGAATCAGAGATTTGTTGAGTATAAATTAAATTAAAACCCAAGTAACACTAAAGATAATTTTTAAAGTCACTAGCAAGGGGAACACACATAGTTGATGGAAAATGCTGTAGAAAGGAAGAGCACTATGCAAAACCCTTACTATGCAAAACATCTGTATCCTGTAGCAGCATAGCGTAAACCAATAAAAAGATTAGTGAGGAGATGACCTGTTCTAACTACTGCATACACACTCTATTTATTGAAACCTTTAATTAAAAATTGAAGACATTACTAATAACAGTTAAAACAAGTTTAATGCCACACTTGGTTTGAAATTGAAAGTTTTAAAGGCTGTCCCGCTCAATTACTTTACATTTAAATTGTAATTTAGAGCATCAATCTCTAAAATCTAAAGTTTTGCCCCCTTATTCATTTTAAATCGGTTGGCCAAATCTTTCAAATCCAGTAAGAATCCATTTAAACAGTTAAACTGTCTAAGAAGCCTATACACGTAAAAAAAAATTAGAGACTTGTCTCTCTTCTTCCATTTCTAGCCAAGACCCTTAATGGGGAGTCTTCTAATAGCTCAGATACTGATAGGGAAACCAGAGGTATAGAGTGGTCAACTCAACACCTGTTACTATGCAATGTCTGAAAATGGCTTTAAAACTAAAGTGTCATCCTCACTTAAACCAGATGACAGAAACCAGACATTGTTCTACCTTTATTTAACTGCTATTCACATGATCCTTGCAGTTTCTTTATTTCTGTTGCACTGAAAGAAACAGCTATGGTATCTTCTTCACACTATTCACCAGTTCTGCTTTATTTTTACTTTCTTAATCCACTGCCACTCAGGTCAACCACTAGAGTGCAACAATAGATCACTGTGTGACATGCTGCAACCGTTAGGATCATTTTCTCTTTTTGTCTATACCTCTGCCAGACCTAATGGAGTGCTGGTTACTAAAACTGATAGAAAGGGCAGCAGATATCAGCATACCAAAGAGCCTCAAGTTTGTGCCTATCTATTGGCATGTCATCTTCCTCCTGTTCCTCCTAAATTGTAGTTGTCCAAGGCCTTTGGAATCGGTTTAAGGAAGGTAATTGGGAGAGACACCAGAATAAGGTGATGTTGGGTTCTAAAGAGCAGAACCTAATATAGAAATTAAGCTACTTAAAGAAACCTCAGAGGATGCAGTAGGAGAGAAGTCAGGCCCCAACAGGCTGATGTAAAGCAGCTGTTTCTGATGCAATGGCCTACAGGGAGAGAGAGAGAGGCCTTTTTTATCTGTGTGCAGAAAAGAATCCTGCATGGAAAAACTGACTGTGATAGACAACAGAGTAAAATCACAAATGGGTAAGATATCTCAGGGGTATTCCAGCATGTGGTCATAACTTTTTTTGCATTGCTTTTTACTTCTGTTTTCCCTTCTTAATGCTGGTTGATTTCCAACATTGTGGTGATGGATGTTTTCATTGCGTCTCTTAGGGCCACTAGTAGCTGGTGGCAGTCTGAGGCCTATTCAGAGGAGCAGCCTTAGACTTTAACTGTTACAAGTTAGATGTATTTTGTCCTGTTTTAGTTTTTCACCGCACTTATCTTTTATTTTGACTTTTTTTTCTGTGTGTGTGTCCTTGCACTTTCCCTTTGCCTTTTATCTTCGTCATCATTACCCCTGCATGTCTTGTATCTAAGTGTTTGTGTTGAGTTTTAGGGTTGCTAGTGTGTTGTTGTCTGTTCTGGTGCTTCTTCCTAATCCTTTCTTCCTTTCCTGGTCTTCAGCCTTTGATGCTGTTGTGAGTCCGTTTACAGTTCTAGTAGGTTTGTTAGTCTTGTTTAGACTAAGTTTCTGTTTGTAATATTAATCTTCTCTGTAAGAGTGATTTTATGTTATGTGTTGGTCTTCTCATTGAGAGTGAGTTTTGTTGTGATCTAATGTTACTACCTCAAGAGTCTGAGCTGAGTGTTACAGCTTTGGTAGTAAAGGTTTTTGTTGTAGTCTTAAGTTTATGCCTTTGAGTTAGCAGTGTTATTACCTCAAGACTCTGCAATGCACTTAGGATAACACATGTAGATTAGACTTTTTGTCTTTGTTAGTTTATTTATTTCCTCTGTTCCCTCCTGTCCTGTTGCTTTGGCCTGTCTGTGTTGATCTGATTCTGTTTTATTGATTTGAGTTTTGGGGTTATGTTTTTTCTTTTCAGGTCTGGTTTGTAATTATTTATCCCCATTTGTTGCTTTTTTACCTGGGTTTTGATTATTTGTTCACACCCATTAGTCTGTTTAGGCTTCGGTTTCAGATTTGGTTTTGCGTTAACCCCATTTAAAGATGTTTTTTAGTGTATTTTGGTTCTGTTTTAGATTTTGAGTTTCAGGTTCCCACAAGTTTATTTCCGTTAGACTTTCTCTACTATTTGGTTGTCTATTTGGTGTTGCCTTAACTTAAATTTTCCCCTTGGATGTGTGTTTGTGTGCTTAATTAGTTCCTTAATTTGAATATTTACTTTTTGCTGCGTGATTCTTTTTCTTAGTTTCCCCTTTTTGAGTTAGTTTTGTTCATTTTAGTTCTTTTAGTGAAAAGCTAGCTTTCATGGATGCCACAGAGGCATTTAAGATTATTTAGGCTAGAGGTCAGAGCCGATTAATCCAGTCGCCTTTTCCTGAGAGTTTTGTGGGCATGCAGCTAGCCAAAGAGACCCAAGCCTCAGACCTACCCTTAGTCTATGCCTAAGAACTCAGACCTAGCCTTAGTCTATGCCTAAGACCTCAGCCCTAGTTATTTAGACAGTCCCTGTCTCTGTGCCAGTCCCTGTCCAGACTCTGGCTCTTGACTCCGGACCCAGTTCCCCGGTGTATTAGCAGGGGAACAACTATCCACACGGGTCGACACAGCCTGCAGTTCGGAGAGGCCTACCAAAGTCGACACAGCCTGCACCCTGGAGAGAAGCCCACCCAAGTTAATGCAGCCTGCAGTTCAGAGAGGTCTGCACAAGTCGATGCAGCCTGCAGCCCAGAGAGGTCTGCCCAAGTCGACGCAGCTAGTGGCTCAAAGTGGGCCACCCATGTTAACGCCTATCTAGTTCCTGTTCGTGCAGCTAGTTCAGCGAATGCTTATTTGATTCCTGTCCGGAAGCCAAGTTCGGATGTCCTGCCATTGCTCGTGTGGTTCCAGTTCAGAAGCCAAGTTTGGATGATGCCTAGCTTAGTTCTCTTCCTGCATCCTGGGATCGGTCCAGTTCCTGCTTTTCAAATCTGCTCTTCAAGTTCCTGCTCCTGTGTTGAAGTTGGCCGGCGTCCGTCCATCTCCTGTTTGTCTACTTCCTTCTACTTCACAAAGACTGAACCAGGAGATTGAAAGTATGTTGAAGTGCATGTGTAGTAATCCCTCTACCTGGGCCCAGCAACTGCCCTGGGTGGAGTATGTCATAATTCACTGCCTTCATCTGCCCTAGGTTGCTGTCCATTCCAGGCACCCTATGGCTACCAGCCTCCTCTTTTTCCTGCCCAGCAGGCCCAGGCAGCAGTTCCCTCTGTAGGTGTCTTCATTAAATGCTGCAACGCCACCTGGACCCGGTTGGTTGGTTGGCGATAGGGTCTGACTATCTGCCAAGGACCTTCCCTTGATGGTAAGGAAGAAGAAATTAGCTCCTCGGTTCGTTGGCCAGTGGAGATCAGCAAAGTGATTAACCCAGTTGCTGTCAAGTTGAGGTTGCCAGGCAGCATGCGGGTCCATCCAGTATTCCATGTATCTCGTGTTAAGCCAGTGAAGGAGCCACTGCTCTTGCCTCCCCCCGACCTCCCCCCGCCTGCCCGCATCATTGATGGAGGTCCGGTCTACACAGTTAATAGTTTACTCCGGTCCAGATGCCGTGGGAGGGGCCTTTAGTACCTGGTGGACTGGAAATGGTACAACCCAGAGGAGTGCAGTTGGGTGGCCGCCTGCTTCATCTTGGACCCCTCCCTCATTGCAGATTTCCATCGACGGCATCCTGATCAGCCTTCACATGTTGCCAGGGGGCAACCTAGAGGGGGGTTCCTGTTATAAGTTAGGTGCTTTTGTCCTTTTTGGTTTTTCACTCCTTTTGAGTCCTTATATGGGCATCAATTTCTCTGTTTGTGTGTGTCCCTGCAGTATTTCTCCCTTCCTCTGCTGGTTGCCAGTGTACATACTCTTTGCGTTTCATCGTCATCATCAGTGCCTGTTATCGTCATCTTCGTCACTACATTTCGTATTTAAGGCCTTGCATTTAGTTTCGGAGTTGCTAGTGTGTCTGGTTTTGTTCTGGTGCAACTCCCTGATCCTGCTTGGCTTTTCCCAATCTCCTGCATGTATTCTTGTTCATGAGTCTGTTGTTAGTTTTGGTAGTCCGGGTTTCTTGTTATAGTCTTAATCTTTCTGCCTTTGAGTTAGTATGGTTATGTAGGTTAATATTGTTATATCTTTTGAGGGAGTTTGTTATTGTCTAAATCTCTGCTTTCAAGTTTATACTGTTTAATGATTAAATATTGTTAAACCCTTTTTAGAGAAAGAGTGCTTTGTTAGAGTTTAGGTCTCTGTGTAGAGTATTTCAGGATCAGCAGTGCGTGTGATATTTGATAATTGTACCAGTAGTTCTTGTACTAATAAACTTGTTCCATTCTAAGTTTCACAATTGAGCTGATGACAAGTTCATTCCACAGAATATGTTGAGATGATAACCAAATAATCCCACAGAACAATTACTAACTTAATATTGGAAAAAATGACTACAGATAACATGACCTTTACAATGACCTTGACCTTTAATCACCAATATCTAAACAGCTCAGGAGTAAAAAAGTGGATATTTGTACAGAATGTTAAGAAATGTCTTCAAGGTGGTCAAGACGTACACATACACACATTATTACAAAGAAGTAAAATGCTATAAATTCAGGTTATTACACTCTACCTCACAAGTTTTTTCTCCCCATCTTGAGATTAACTGCTTTTCAGTATATTATTTGCCATGACCTAGATCTATATTTGTTCTGGACTATTTGTGGTTGGGTTATCATGTGCCTTTTATAAACCCGACTGAGTGAACCATGGAAGAATTCCTGTGTATATGTACATACATGCTATAAACAAAAACTTGTCATCAATTACTGTATGGATCGTTTACAAATGTAAAGACCACAAAACAAAGTTATTTCAGAATTTTCTTGTGCATAGAAAGAGTGCAGGAAGTCAGAAGGTTAATGTGTATGTATATATTTATACATTGGTTTACACAACCCTTATTACAGATACAAAAGTTTAGATTAAAAACCTACCTATACAAGTTTACAGCTTTAAGAATAAAATAATATTCCGTACTAAATGAGCACATAAATAGACTTCAAAGAGAGCAAATCTTTAGGAATTAAACACTGAAGAGTAAAAAGCCCAGAAACACAGTCATGTGAGGGGTGGGGGGAGGCCCCTGGCCTCTTGGATCTTGGATGTAGAAAAACCTTCTAGTTGTGGTCAATTAGTCATCAGTAAGGTGATCCTAAGTGTCTGCTCCTAATGCTCCATATGCAGTCATTGCTCCTAGTTCCATTCCTCAGTTTCTAACACATAAATGGCTCCGAATGTTATTGCTGGGCTGGTCTGAATGCAATGGCTTAGTCTCTCTCATGTGATGAAATTAACTGGAGTAACATTTGCCCATATCAAGCCTTCATGTCTCCCAGCAATTGCAGTGGAGAACACATACTGACATGCCGGCTACATTAAGTATGTGATGACACATGGCTCACACCTCATACAGTAAAGAAAAGAGAAAATAGAGTGAAATTTGGATACCCTCGTGTATGTGTCTGTAAGTGTTTTTATTACAGTGAATGGAATGGAGGAAAGACTGTCCAGAGTGCTGTCAGCACAATAGTGCCATGAAAAGTTAGCAGAGAAGGGGCATAAGACAAGCTGAATTCTGTATGTCGGGTTAGTTTGGCAAGAATAAGCCACAGTGAATTTCTTGCAAACAAAGTCTTTGTTGGCAATTCGAGTGCCCTCTGGCTGATGGACAAAATGGATGGCTTGGATTATATGATGGAAGCTGGCAGGCTTGTACTCAGGTTGTATGGATGACAAAGATGGCCATTTATCTCAACCTGGCTCATCACATGTCACAGGGTTTAAGTCAAACTATGTGCACCCTTTCTACTAACTGCCTCAATAAACCTAAAGGATCGTTGGGTCTTTTTATCTCATTCATGTTCACAACTAAAGCCTATACTTTTAACCGGCCAGGGACAACAAGCCCAGGGCTCTACTTAAAATGCAGGCTATCAGGCCATAACAACTACTCAAAATACTGCCCCTTGAACTCAATTGAACAATGTGGTATTTGACAAACATTTTTCCCCTGTAAATTGAGAGCGATAAGAGAAAGCAAACACGAACAGCCTGGGCAGACAGGCCAACATGTTTTGACATGATTTCATTTAACAGCAAAAGTGTATGGAGTGCTGTGCTAACTGCTATGTTTAGAAATATGAATACAATTAGTGGAAATAAATGCTGGTATTCTTCACACCAGATGTAGACCAATCCAAATAAAAATAGCAATAGGCCTCCTAGACAAGAAAATACAATTACCACAAATCATATTAAGTGCAGAACTGTATCATTCCATCTTACTTCACTGATATAGCATTACAACCCTAAACACAACTAGTTCATGCACTTAGTCCGGAATACAGTATTTACTAGTTCTTACATTTCTCAATTAATACAAATGGTAAATGGTCTCCACTTTTACAGCACATTCTACCTATTGCTACTCAGCACTTTATAATGCTTCTCATTCAACCATGCACACTCACAATCACACACACACACATTCCGATGGGGGAGCTGATATACAGCTGGCCAACATTCACCAGTAGCAACTAAGTGGGGGTTCAGTCTCTCACTCAAGGACACTTCACCATGTGACCAGAGGAGCACAAAAACCTGGGACTGTTCTGCCTCCTGAGCCACAGTCATGCCTTGAACACACATATACACTGCTTTATACAATATGATTTTTTTAAAATAGAATTTTAAAGGATTTGTATAACTTGATGTCAAAATCCAAATTAAAAATCAAACAACAAATTAAATAAATAAATGACAAATTAAAATGTCATTTATTTTACTTTTCCTTATACAATATAGAGCATACCCAATTCAATCTAATAATTATTCTATGAATACTAATTCATAGAATTACATGTTTGTCACAGGGTTTAAATTAAATTAGCATTAGCATTTTAAATTCCTTAATTACTTTTTTGTAAAACAAAAGGATTTGAATTTTTTAATTTTTTAATTTTCTTCTTCTAAACTCAGATAAAACTGAAGTTATTGTATTTGGGCCTAAAAGTCTAAGAGACATGTTTTCTAACCATATTGCTACTTTAGATGACATAACTCTTGCCCCCAATAGTACTGCAAGGAATCTTGGAGTCATTTTTGACCAGGATTTGTCATTTACCTCACACATAAAACAAATCTCTAGAACAGCCTTCTTCCACCTCTGGAACATTGCCAAAATTAGGAGCATCCTATCCCAAAGCGATGCTGAAAAATTGGTTCATGCATTTGTTACTTCTAGATTGGACTATTGTAATTCTACTTTCAGGCTGCCCCAGTAACTCTCTAAAAAGCCTCCAATTAATCCAAAATGCTGCAGCAAGATTACTGACTGGGATTGGTAAGAGAGATCATATTTCACCTTCATTAGCTTCTCTCCATTGGCTTCCAATTAAATGTAGAATGTAGAATTTAAAACCCTTCTTCTTACCTATAAAGCAAGCCCCATCATATTTAAAAGATCTCTTAGTACCATATCATCCTACTAGACCACTTCGGTCCCAAAATGCAGGCCTACTGGTGGTTCCCAGAATTTCCAAAAATAGAATGGGAGGCAGAGCCTTTAGCTATCAAGCTCCTCTCCTGTGGAACCAGCTCCCAGTCCAGATTCGGGAAGCAGACACCCTCTCTATTTTTAAGACTAGGCTCAAAACCTTCCTTTTTGATAAAGCTTATAGTTGGTTATAGTCATGCTGCTATAGGCTTAGACTGCTGGGGGACTCTGCACTGTGCCACTTCCTCTTCTCTTCATTCTCTCCTCTCACCCCACATCTATAATGTCACCACTGTATGACATTAACTCTGTACTTCTTTGTCCCATAGTCGTCTTTCTCCCTCTCTGTCTTCATCTCTGTCCATGTCCTCAGGTGTCCCCGGATTTGGCGCTGTGTGTCTTCCAGTGTGCAGCTACTGGTCCTACTAACCTGCCCAATGTTTTGTTGCTGCTTTTGTTGCTCTGTTCTTTTCTCTCTCCACTTTCCACTCAGCCCAACCGGTCAAGGCAGATGGCCGTCCACCCTGAGCCTGGTTCTGCTGGAGGTTTCTTCTGGTAAAGGGACTCTCCACTGTTTGCCTATAGCTTTTCAGCTGTTGGGTTTTCTCTACATATCTGTTGCCTATGGCTTGCTCAAGGGGGATTTGTTGGGTTTTCTCTACATGTTTGTATAGTCTTAACTTTATTATGTAAAGTGCCCTGAGATGACCTTGTTGTAAATTGGCGCTATATAAATAAAGTTGAATTGAATTGAATCTTTTGCATTGCACATATTAATACAACAGTATTCTTTTAAAATGGTTACATTGTAAATGCCTGCTTATATAGCTGTCAGAAATATGTTTTTCTTTGAACCCAGAAGTACAGGACACAGGAGAAAGATTGTGAACGTTTATTGATAATAGAATAAATACTGTGAATGATGAGGGTGAGTCGTGGCAGTAGACGGCTTGAGGGGGAGTCATGGCAGTAGACTGCTTGAGGGTGAGTCGTGGCAGTAGACGGCTTGATGAGGGTGAGTCGTGGCAGAAGACGGCTTGAGGGGGACTCGTGGCAGAAGACGGCTTGAGGGGGACTCGTGGCAGAAGACGGCTTGAGGGGGATCTCGTGGCAGAAGACGGCTTGAGGGGGATCTCGTGGCAGAAGACGGCTTGAAGGTGAGTGGTGGCTGTGCAGGCTGGTTACCAGAAGGATGGCTTGTACGTAAGTGGTGGAAGAAGTCCGGTGTGGCAAGGCTGTGCGGGCAGATTGACCGAGGAACAGGCAAGCAGAGTATGAAGTCCAAAACATGAAATCCAGTATGGCAAGACTGTGCGGGGAGGTTGACCGAGGAACAGGCAAACAGGCAAGCACAGTACAAAGTCCAAAACATGAAATCGGGTATGGCGAGAGAACTTCCTAGAGGACTGAAGGGCAGTCATGCAAAAAGACGATCTGGCAGCAAGCTGTGGTGAAATCCGAGTATAAGTAGACAGGAGGACACAGGTGAAACCAATTGAGGTCAATTAGAGGTGGTGAAGTTGGCAGAGTAATTGTAGGGCAGGACAGGATGTGGACAATAACGGGTCATGACAGAAGCGCTTTTATCCAAAGCACTTTACAATGTAGCTTCTCATTCACCCAGTCAGACATACCATGCAAGGTGCTCACCTGACCCACTGGGAGCAATTTGGGGTTCAGTGTCTTGCCCAAGGACTCACTTTTATTTGTGAGTGTCTGATACATTTAATTACACAGTTTTAAAATCAGTGAAATTAAAAATCTTAAATGCAGGCATGCAATATAAATCTTCAGGTGAGAGCATACCTTACACACTATTTTTAGTTATTTTAGTTTGTTCTCTGCATCAAAAGCCACACTCTGGCCTACAGTACATTTGTAAACACCTTACAGTGCCTCTAGGAATGTGCTCTGTTGCAACTGCAACAATAATCACAAATTTAATCCTAATAATTTTTGTGAGACTGCAAATATTTTCAGCAACTTCCTCTGTACTGTTCCTGAACCACTCATTAAGCTGCTATTGAGGGCATTATTAATATGCAGGAAACTAAACTTCCAAGAAAGCTAGAATGTCTGCAAATGTTACTGCTGAAGAACTTGCAATGCAGGTCCTAATATTCTGTCCAAAAGCTGGGGTAAACTCATTTGGACTGGACACAACACTGTGGTGGAACACAAATGAAAGTCATCAATCGTGACACTTTTCTACTGCAAAACAATACTAGAGAATGTGTAAAACATGGAGACAACAAACAACACACATTACATTTTGAGATGTGAGGACATTGTAGTTGGTCCTCATAATTTCAAAAGGTTGTTGTCCTCAATCAGCTCAAATTTTCTCTTTCTACTTCATGTCAAGAACCTCCTTCTGTACAGTGGTGACTCTATAGAAACACTAGTCCTGACACCATTATAATTCATGCAAAAGCTGTGGCTCCATGACACAGTGAACCAGATTCTCCTATATGCACTCTCTGACTTTAGATAATAACAATAGATAAACTTTATTTCTAAAAGTTTAGATTTTATGTAATTGAATGTATTTATTTATTTATACTTTACATCTTATTTCATAGAGAATGTTTTAACATTAGGGTGTTGGTTATTGCTATGTTCTGTTGCTATTTTCAAAAGTCAATAAATCAATTGATGAGGGAAAAATAACAAATAATAACAAAACCAGAGATGAATTAAAAGAGTGGTATTAGGAGTAACTTTGATAAGGAGAAATATTGTATATTCGTAGAATGACACGCAAAAATGAACTTAATGGGAGAAGTGAATGAACACTGCTCCAACTGTGCTGGCACCAAATGAATTGTACTGATCAAGCTGACAACTGATATATAAAAGTAATGTAAGCACAGTGTATTACATAGCAAGCATCCCAGGGTCTGCTGTTTATATCTGTGTCATAGGGCTTCAACAGGGATTTAAAAATGTCCAAATGAGAGTAACAGAGCTGACCATAGCAAGCTTTTCAGCCAAATATATTTTTATATTATAGTCATATTAACCCAAAGTAGAAGATGTTCTTTGCTGCTTAATGCCAACATTTCCTATTATAGTAATTAGAAAAATCAATAAGTTAACATGAAGGACAAAAATTAAAATTTAAAAACTTAAAACTAGGTCAATACTTTTGTAGCCCATGCTTTTAAGTTCTAAGGTCCAACTTTTGAATGTTTTTTCCTTTGGCTGCAGTTCATCATCTGTATAACTCTGGGGCTTTCTGGCTTCTGCAAAGGCAAACTTCACCAGTATATCAGCCACACTGTCACATATTCAGCACTGATGCAACCTCCTGAACACTCACATTTAGACACCCCCCTCCCCCCCCAATAAACTGTAATTGTGTCCAAAACAATACATTCTTTCATAAAAGTGGATGGCCTAGCTGGTGTTTGTGTCATTCATGCTGCTCTCCAAAACCCCTTTTTTTCATTGTACTGACACTTGAGCTCATAAATCACACTGTTTGGAGTAGCAGTCCAACAGTAGGATAAAGAATAAGTAGCAGACTATACTGGAAGACAGAGTTTTACTGAAATGTGGTATGAAGTCACATTTTGAGAAGGGATTAATCAGAGCTACTGAATCCAATCCACTGAAATTTCACAATTATAAGCAACTGATAATTTACAACAAAATTGTAATAATAAAATAATAAATAATGAAATACATCTAACAGCTAACCAGTACTGTTACATGTATTCAATTTCTTTGTTAACATAAAAGGATCATATACTTTAAATGTTACTTAAGAAAAGGTACAAAAATATATTTTACTTAAAATAAAATTTTGTACCAAAAATAAAAGTACTGACTCTAATTATTATTATTGTTGTTGTACGAAAATATTTGTGTACAGCTCGCTCTCACCTACTCTAGTGTGTCTGTTCAGAGGATCAGCCACAGGTGGTTTTCAGAAATTTATGCCACTGGATTAGACAAGATGTGACCCCAGTCCACCTCTGCCACTCCTGACTAGCATTCTGTTTTTGTGACTTTCAGTGCATTTTTGAGTGGCAGTGTGTAGTAATAGAAAGACCTTCTATTACTACACAGTTGAGATGTCTTCCACAGCTGTGGCAACTTGGTTTATATGTATAGAATTTTTATTTCAACATCGTTTACTATTTTTACATTTCTGTTGTGTCAAATCCTTTATGACCAACAATGATCTAAAACACAATTTTACAGTCTGTTAATGATTAATAGTACACGCAGATCAAAGAGTCAGCAATGCAAAAGAACTCCAACAATCTTTGGTCACTTTTTTTGGTTTTAAAGGAACTTTGGGTTCTTGGGTCTTGCCAAAGGATATATGGCATATAGACAGAAAGAGCTGTAGATTGAACCACTGACCCTGGGATGGGTGGTAAATTCCTCTATGCCCTGAGCTACAGACGCAACCCTAAAGATTAAACTATAGCCACTGGAGATTATGAGCAGCAGCTGTCACACATGAATCCTATGGACAGTGGATATGCAGCTACAGCTCCTAAGAATGACAGCAGTAAGGTGACAAGATGTTTTGTAGAGTTTGATTTTACTTTTGATGTTTTGATTTCAATTTTGCTGAGACTGCTGTGAAAGCAGTCCAAATCAATGCAATGTCAATACTTACATATTGTATTTAAAGAAAATACAGTTTTCATCTTCCTTTGAGGAACGTAGAAGAATTTATTTTTTCCAATGTACTATGACAAAACATATTTACATACCTATCTTTGTTATTGTGCCAACATAATACATGTCAAAATGTGTTTGAGGCATTTTCAACAGTCAAAATACTCTACTTGCATAATGGAAAATATCATCTACATGATTAAATGGAGTGGTTGTAATTCCCACTTTGGGTTTAAGGAATGTGACCTAACATCACGCTGGGAAGGAGGCAGGAATAACCCGACGAATTTTATGCAGGACATGCAATAGACCGAAACCCAAAAATGGCTTAGGTGTGTTCTCCTTTTCGCTCGGGTGTGGTGAGAGATGTATCCCCACCTAGAGCCAAGATGGTGGTTAGGATGAAAATCACAAACTGAAAATTGAGGCAGCCAGGGAAATGTCCAGCACAGGTTAGTATTATGTGGGGCCTCAGCAAATGGCAAAGTGCTTTGACAGATGGAGAACTTTAAAAAGCCATTAAGAAATCAAACAGCTCCACAACTCTAACAGGTTTAATGTGTGCAGGTCACTAAAGTCAAAAGACTCAATGACACACAACAAATGCAGAATATGAACATATAAATGTTATTAAAAGCAAATGGCCCAACAAGACAATTTATTTACTTTTTGGTGGGATCACAGAAGCCTATTCCTCAAGGTGACTCTGGCCCTCAAGGCCAGGGAATGAATGGAATGTCATTCATCAGATGTTGCAGACACCCAATACATCAAAAGGTGGAGGAAAAAAATGAATCGTTAAACTGTTTACATTCAGGGCCCAAGTTTGAGTCAAACAAGTTTGTTTTGATATATGGATATGGATATGCAAACATTAGACATTCCAGCTAATCCCAGGGATGTCTAATGTTTGTCATTGTCCAAACATTTGTACCAACACTTCTTATGCACTTATAATGCACTTTAGAACTACTTCACTACCCACTTTGAGAAATTATAACCTTGTAAAAGTAGAATTAAATAGTAGAATTAAGAATTAATGGCAAAATTAATTTATTGAGAAAATAAATAAAATAAGTGGAATTAATTGAAGACCAACTGTATTGTAATGTGTTAAACTGCATGGATAGTCATAATGTTATGCCTATAACAATTTGTTTAACACTCCTGAAAACAAAAAGTACATTATTTCTCAAAATAACTGACAAAGTAACTTACAAGAGGCTCCTTGTTTTTAACCAGTCTTATGATCTTCACTGAATCTTCATCATCTTCAATGTCTTTAGGCAATGGAGGTAGTTTAGGGTCATAATTCCTCTGGGCAATTGTGTCATGGGCCACCAGAATGCTCTAGGATAAGAAAAAAAGTCAAAGTAAAGAAAAAATAAGTGTGATAAGTTCATTTCACTGAACTAACATATATTAATTAACAATGGCTTTGATCAGGCCAGTACAGTGGGGGAGTGATTAGTGCTGCCACCTCAAAGATAGAAGGTCCCAGTTTTGAACCACTGGCTAACTTCCTTTAGATGTGTCGGTGCATAGCAAATAGCTGCAGAAGGGAACAGATGAATGAAAGGAGATTATTAAAGGGTTCATGCTGCCTCATTTTTAAACCAAATTCCGAATTTAGCTAACACAAAGTGCCCCATAGATATCTAAATAAGTCACTTTCCCCTGCTGATGTTTTAAATTCAAACAGTTCCTGTTGTGGATCAGTGGCATGTGTTTCCCCATTTTACCTTATTTTACCTTTTAAGATCAAAATATTCCAGACTGAAGAAAATTTTACTGTTCTTGATTGGTCCATATCAAGAACACGTGCTAACGCTAACATTGCCCTAAAACAGCTATACGAAACCATCACCTCTCTGCAAAATAAACAACCAGAAGCTTATGGCCCGTGGGCCAACTGCTGGTCAGTTTTTATTGGCCCGCAGCAAATCTGAAAATATAATTGAATATGGCCCGCACATGGCGCTTGAGCTCAACTCTGTTGCACTTCTCAGTTTCAACACTAGATGGAGCCAGTCACAGAAAAGGTGCTTCTCCACTAAACAAAATAAAGCAAAGAAAAATATTTACCACAAGTCACCATAAATGGCAGCACCGAAAAAACGCAAGATAGCAAGTGAGTGTAGATTCTACACACACACTCTTCTATACTGTAGAAGATTTCAAACACGGTGGGAAAATTAATATTTCTTTAAAGAAATCAACGGAAAGTGTGTTTGATTTGCAATGAAGATGTTGCCATGGTGAAAGAGTATAATGTCCGTCGGCACTATGAGACCAAGCATCAGAGCTACGCATCGAACACAGGTGCCGAACGAGCACAGAAATTCAAGCAAATGGCAGCTAGCCTGCAAGCTCAACAACAGTTTTTTTTTAGTGCTAACAAAAAGCATGAAAATGCCACAGCAGCAAGCTATGAAGTCGCACAATTGCCCAGCATGGCAAACCGGTCTCAGACGATGATTTCATAAAGCAGTGCCTCATCAAAGTAATGTGCCCGGAAAAAGTGCAGGATTTCAACAACGTGAGCTTATCCGGAAATACAGTGGTGCGGAGAATCAAGGACTTGTCAGCTAACCTGAAACTTCAGCTGAGAGAGAAAGCTTGTGCTTTTGATTTTTACTCGATAGCATGCGATGAGAGCACAAATGCCACAGACACCACACAGCTTTTAATTTTTTTTGCGGGGAGTCGATGATAATTTTTGCTGTACGGAGGAGCTGCTTGATATGATGAGTCTAAAATGCACAACGACGGGTGAAAATATTTTTGACGCTGTGTCAGAGGCAGTTGAAAAGATGGGGCTTAAATGGGACAAGCTCTGTGGAGTAACAACGGATGGAGCTCCGGCCATGACGGGTGAGCGCAAAGGAATGGCATCCATGGTGTGCGTAAAGGTAAAAGAGAGCGGAGGTGAGGCTGTTAGGATGCACTGTATAATCCACCAAGAAGCACTGTGTGCCAAGACTGTCCAGCTGGGCAATGTGATGAACAATGTTGTAATAACTGTCAACATAATTCGAGCTAGAGGACTGTACCACAGGGAATTTCAAGCTTTCTTATCTGACGTGGATGCTGAATACAGGGATGTACTCTACCACTCTGATGTGCGCTGGCTCAGCCGAAGCTCTTTGCTGCAGCGGTTTTATTCGCTGAGATCAGAAATCGACAAGTTTTTGAAAGAGAAGGGCCGACCTCTTCATGAACTGAGTGACCCTCTGTGGCTGGCAGACCTGGCATTTTTAGTTGATCTCACTCATCATCTGAATACACTGAACAAGAACCTACAAGGCAAAGAACAGCTGGTGTCACACCTGTATGCGCACATGAAAGCCTTCTGTGTAAAGCTCCGCCTGTTTGAGACACAACTACGAAGCTTTAATGCAGCACACTTCCCTGCGCTGTCTGAAATCAAGTCTGCTTTTCCAAAGGCAGACCTTTCTGCTAAAAAGGAGAAATATGCTTCTGTAATTAAATCTCTCATGACAGAATTCAACCAGCGTTTTCAAGATTTTTTTGTCATTGAAAAACAAATCAAGCTGTTCTCGACCCCCTTCCTGGTGGATGCAGAAGAACTGGAGAAGTGTCTGGAGTTAGAACTGATTGAAATGCAATGTGATGATTCTCTGAAGAGTCAATATCAGCTTCTCTCCCTCCCTGACTTCTATCAGAGTTTGGATCATGCCAAATCTCCTCTGATGAGACGCCACGCAATGTTCTTCACGTTATAGGTGAGTTAGAAATACACACAGTAATCATGTGTCAATATGTCACCTCTTGTGTGTGGCCCGGGCCTTTGCTTATTTTTCTGTATTTGGCCCTTACCAAAAAAACTTTGGAGACCCCTTATCTACATAAACAAAGGTTGGTTTATGTGGTGGGTAGCCACTGCTCCGAAGCAGGTAAACACTTTCCCATAAAATGCGGTCCTCTTTACCTTTCAAATTAATTCACAGCCGGGTTTATAGTTGCTGTTTATGTGCTAACGCTAACGTTGCCCTAAAAGAGATATACGAAAACATCCCCTCTCTGCAAAATAAACAACCAGAAGCTTTGAATGAGGTTATTACTCTCAACAAAGTGTACATAAACTCTTCCCCCACCTCCACCTTGGCTTCTCTGGCCACCGTCATCACCGTCATCATGGTCCCTGTGTACTGTTCTGTGTTTAAGAACAGAAAGGCCACACAAAAAAAAAAAACATAATTGCATGGCCTACTAAAGCTGTTCCTATGCTTCAGGACTGTTTTGGAACCACAGCCTGGCAGATGTACAGGTAGCCACAGTGGATGGTAATGTGAACCTGGAGGAATATGTATCTTGGGTTACATCAGGAATAGGACGTTACATTGACCAAAACCATAACTCTCCCAACCGGAAAGCCTGGCTGACCACCAAAGTAAGGTCATGGGATGCTGCCTGCAGAGCAGGGCATGCAGGCTTGAATGAATGTTATTGGCAGCTCTCATAAGTCACGAGTAATATATTTAACATTTCACTGTCTCAGGCCATTGTTCCAGCATGCCTAAAGATATCCATCATCACCACAGGCCCAAACAGTGACTTCTCCATGGAAACCGTCAATTGCTCCAATTATTAAGTGCTTTGTGAGGCTGTAAATGACAAATATTGTAAAGTCTATTGACATAACAGTGTGCAGCTACTCTTTGTGGACTTGGAGTTTGGCCTTATCAAATTATAAATTAGTAGCACTGGTACTAGTCTTATCACTGTTATTAGATTTTGGACTTCTGGTGCCTCCCATTTCTTTTATACAGTCAGGTCCATAAATATTGGGACATCAACACAATTCAAACATTTTTGGCTCTATGCACCACCACAATGGATTTGAAATGAAACAAACAAGATGTACTTTAACTGCAGACTGTCAGCTTTAATTTGAGGGTATTTACATCCAAATCAGGTGAACGGTGTAGGAATTACAACAGTTTGCATATGTGCCTCCCACTTGTTAAGGGACCAAAAGTAATGGGACAGAATAATAATCATAAATCAAACTTTCACTTTTTAATATTTGGTTGCAAATCCTTTTCAGTCAATTACAACCTGAAGTCTGGAATGCATAGACATCACCAGACGCTGGGTTTCATCCCTGGTGATGCTCTGCCAGGCCTCCAAAGCAACTGTCTTCAGTTCCTGCTTGTTCTTGGGGCATTTTCCCTTCAGTTTTGTCTTCAGCAAGTGAAACGCATTCTCAATTGGATTCGGGTCAGGTGATTGACTTGGCCATTGCATAACATTCCACTTCTTTCCCTTAAGAAACTCTTTGGTTGATTTTGCAGTATCAGATTAGATTAGATTAGATTCAACTTTATTGTCATTAAACATGTACAAGTACAAGGCAACAAAATGCAGTTTATGTCTAACCAGAAGTGCAATAAGCAGCAAGTGCAGGATATAGGTTATAAATTACCTCTAGAAAATATGTACACAAGAAATTATGGATCATATTTACAGATGCTATGAACATACTATACAGGTTGTGGTTAACTAGAGCAGAAATTTACAGATGGATAAGGCTATATAGTGGTTGCTATAGTAATCAGGAATATGCAAGTAGATATGAATATAATATACAGTTTTCTATTTACAGACAATTTCATTTTACAGACGTGTATTTACAGGTGAGTATATACAAGTTAGTGCAATGAGTATAGGGAGACAGCTCTAGGAAAAAAGCTGTTCCTTAGTCTGGTGGTTCGTGTCCAGGCAGGAGAGAAAACAGTCTGTGGGCGGGGTGAGAGGAGTCCTTAAGAATACTGCGTGCTCGACGCAGACAGTGTTTCTTTTGTATGTCCTCAATGGCTGGAAGTGGAGTCCCCGTAATGTGTTGGGCAGTTTTCACTACCCGCTGCAGTGCCTTATGCTCCGCAGCAGAGCAGCTTCCATACCAGACTGTGACACAGTTGGTTAGGATGCTCTCTATTGTGCAACAGTAGAAGTTCACCAGGATAGCCGAGGGAAGATGGTTTTTCTTGAGTGTTCTCAAGAAGAAGAGGCGCTGGTGAGCCTTCTTGATTAGGCTGGAGGTGTTGGTGGTCCAGGACAGGTCCTCCGAGATGTGAGTACCCAGGAACTTGAAGGATGAAACAGGCTCAACGGCCATCCCGTTAACATGGATGGGGTCGTGTGAGCCTCTTTTCTCCTTCCTGAAGTCCACAATGAGCTCCTTGGTCTTGTTGGTGTTAAGGAGCAGATTATTATCCGTGCACCAAGTGACCAGATGCTGGACCTCCTCCCTGTAGGCAGTCTCATCGTTGTTGTTGATGAGACCGATCACTGTTGTATTGTCTGCAAACTTAATGATGGTTAGAGCCATGCATGGGCTTGCAGTCGTGGGTGAAGAGGGAGTAGAGGAAAGGGCTCAGCACACAGCCCTGTGGTACACCAGTGTTGAGCGTGATGGTGGTGGAACAGATGTGGTCTGACCTAACATGCTGAGGTCTGTTGGTCAGAAAGTCCTGATCCAATTGCAGAGTAATGTGTTAATGTCCAGGTCTCTAAGTTTGGTAGTTAACTTAGAGGGTATTACAATGTTAAATGCTGAGCTGAAGTCAACAAACAGCATTCTTGTATAAGTGTTCTTATTATCCAGGTGTGTTAGCACAGAGTGCAGTGCAATGGAGACTGCATCCTCTGTGCTCCTGTTGCCACAGTAGGCAAACTGGTGTGGGTCTAGTGTGGGTGGGAGACAGTCCTTCAGGTTTGCCAGGACCAGCCGCTCAAAGCACCTCATAATGATGGCGTGAGTTCCAGAGTTGGAAAAGTGCTCCTCTAGCTTTAGTTTGTAGCAGTGCTTGGCCTTTTTCATGCCCCTCTTCAGATTTGCCCTGGACGTGCTTTAGGCTTCTGCGTCACCGGATCTGTAGGCAGCATTACGTGCCTTCAGCAGGAGGCGCACCTCTTTGTTCATCCATGGCTTCTGATTTGGGTATTTGGTGATCTGCTTCTGGGATGTAACACTGTTTATAATGGCATTAATGTAATCCAGAATAGAGGAAGTGTAGCTGTTTATGTCCGTGTGAGAGCCACTGGTGGCCTGGGAAGCAAACGTACTCCAGTCTCTGTGTTGAAACCTGTCCTGGAGTGTGAAGTCAGCCCCTGCTGGCCACACTTTGATCTTCCTCACTGATGGCTTCACACAGTTGATGAGGGGTGAATACTTGGGGGTGAGGAACAAAGAAAGGTGATCTGATTGTCCCAGGTGGGGGTGGGGGGTCACAGCGTAGGCTTCAGCCATGTTTGTGTATACATGGTCCAGCGTCTTGTTTCCTCTGGTGTGACAAAAAACGTTTTGGTGGAATTTGGGCAGCACTGCCTTTAAGTTGGAGTGATTGAAATCTCCAGCAACAATAAATGCAGCCTCCGGGTGAGCAGTCTGTTGTTTGCGGATGGCCGTATGAAGTTTGTTCATAGCGAGCTTGGCATCAGCATCGGGAGGGACGTAAACAGCACTTATGATGGTGGAGGTGAACTCCCGTGGCAGACAGAATGGTCTACACTTAACCATTAGGTTAGCTGAGCAGTGTCTGCCAACAGTGACAGAGTTCGTGCACCAAGCTTTGTTAAAATAAATGCACAGACCTCCTCCTCTGGTCTTACCGGATTCATCTGCTGTTCTGTCTGCCCGGAACAAATGGTGGTGAGCTAGCGTGATAGCATTGTCCGGTACACCGCTGTTTAACCAAGTTTTGGTGAAGATTGTGATATTACAGTTCCAGAGTCTCTTGCTGTGGTTAATGTTGAGTCGACCACTCTCTGTCTCCCTCTCTCTCTCCCTGTCTTCAGCTGTCCCCGGATTTGGCGCTGTGTGTCCTCCAGTGTGCAGCTACTGGTCCTACTAACCTGTTCTTTTCTCTCTCCACTTTCCAGTCAGCCCAACCGGTCAAGGCAGATGGCCGTCCACCCTGAGCCTGGTTCTGCTGGAGGTTTCTTCCGGTAAAGGGAGGTAACCTCTCCACTGTTGCCTATGGCTTGCTCAAGGGGGATTTGTTGGGTTTTCTCTACATGTTTGTATAGTCTTGACTTTATTATGTAAAGTGCCCTGAGATGACCTTGTTGTAAATTGGCGCTATATAAATAAAGTTGAATTGAATTGAATCTCGTCCATTTTGTTCACCAGCGACCGTACATTAGAGAGGAAAATGCTGGGCAAAGATAGCCGGTGTGGTGTTAGCCTTAGCTTAGCTCTTAGCCTTCTGCGTTTCCCCCGTCTTTGTTTACGGTCGCGACGCCGTCTTCGAGCTCTTACGCCCGGCCGGGTAGGGTGCGTGGCCTCCGGTGTTCTGGCGATCTCAGGGTTGAGTCAAAGAATGTTGGTAAAACTGTTGGAAATGTACAAACCAATATCCAGAAGTTCCTGTCGGGTGTGCGATGTAAATGCACTACTGTTCTGAACGAACAGACCCGAGATGAGCCGGAAAAATACTGCAAAAATGCAGAAACTGGAGAGACACCGGGCCTCGCGCTGCGCACGCGCCGCCATTTTTAATGCTTTGGGTCATTGTCCATCTGCACTGTGAACCAGTTCCCATGCCCACGCCATGACACTACCACCACCATGCTTCACTAATGAGGTGGTATGCTTAGGATCAAGATCAGTTCCTTTCCTTCTCCATACTCTTCTCTTTCCATCACTCTGGTACAAGTTGATCTTGGTCTCATCTGTCCATAGGATGTTGTTCCAGAACTGTGAAGACTGTTTTAGATGTCGTTTGGCAAACTCTAATCTGGCCTTCCTGAGGCTTACTAATGTTTTACATCTCGTGGTAAACCCTCTGTATTCACTCTTTTGAAGTCTTCTCTTGATTGTTGACTTTGACACACATACACCTACCTCCTAGAGAGTGTTCTTCATTTGACCAACTGTTGTGAAGGGTGTTTTCTTCACCAGGGACAGAATTCTTTGGTCATGCTCCACAGTTGTTGTCCGTGGTCTTCCGGGTCGTTTGGCGTTGCTGAGCTCACCGGTGCGTTCCTTCTTTTTAAGAATGTTCCAAACAGTTGTTTTGGACACGCCTAATATTTTTGCTATCTCACTGATGGTTTTCTTTTGCTTTTTCAGCCTAATGATGGCTTGCTTCACTGATAGTGACAGCTCTTTGGATCTCATCTTGAGAGTTGACAGCAACAGATTCCAAATGGATACAGCACATTTCAAATGTACTCTGGACCTTTTATCTGCTGATTGTAATTTGGATAAATGAGGGAATAACACACATCTGCCCATGGAACAGCCGAGAAGCCAATTGGCCCATTACTTTTGATCCCTTAACAAGTTGGAGGCACATATGCAAACTGTTGTAATTCCTACACTGTTCACCTGATTTGGATGTAAATACCCTCAAATTAAAGCTGACAGTCTGCAGGTAAAGCACATCTTGTTCGTTTCATTTCAAATCCATTGTGGTAGTGTATAGAGCCAAAAATGTTGGAATTGTGTCGATGTCCCAATATTTATGGACCTGACTGAAATTGTTGAGATGTGTCTACACTTTGACTGGAGTCTACCAGTGGTAAATTATTGGACATTCGGAAAGGCCTCACACCTGACACTGCTTACTATTGTCACAGCTTCTGCACTTATCTGTGTTGCCCTGGCACTTGCTTTCTCTACCTCCCTCTTGACTCTGCTGATAATTCTTTACTCATTTTACCTGTGCCACTCCCTTTATTAACTCTGCCTTCCTATTCTCCTTTGCCAGATTGTGCTTCATGTTCTGCTGTATGATTCCTCGTCTCTTGTGCCCCTTTTTCTCAAGGTTTTTTCCACTCGCCTGAGTTGTTTTCTCTGTTTGCTGCTTTGTATTTATCTTCCTCCAGAATCCTGCTTTTCTCCTCTGATCCACTCGCCATTGTCTCTATCCTGCAAAAACTCAACAGTGAGTTATCATTCCAAGCCTTTTCTTTGGACCCACCTGTTTACTGGCAGTAACTTTGGATTATTGCACAAGCTACTGTATATTGTTTTGCTGTTTATTTTTGGACTGTTTAAAATTACTTTACTACTTTGTTTCAGTCCTGTTCCTGATGTACAGAGTTCCTGATGTGTAGTTTTATTTTTTCCCCAAGGACATTATTCAGCATCAGTTGTTACTTTGTGGTTTCCTTTTTCTACCTGACGTTGTCAGCCGCTTTTTGTTCTTGACAAGTTCTGAGTCCTACTCTCCTCCACTCATCCCTTTGCTGTACCATGTGAGCTCCACTCTCCAGCATAAGACTCCAAACAACTCTTTTAATTTTTTTACTTTGTTGCTCTACATTTACTTGCCTGTCTTCTCCTCAGACCCCGCATGAGCCTCAATATCCCGAGCATCTTTGAGTGTCTCTCCTAGTCAAAGCCTCCATTACCATATCCACTTCTCATTATTACAATAAATCACTGATTCCCACTCACTTGTGCATTGAGTATTTCTGGGTCCACAAAAACCCTATTTCTGATAACTATATCAGAACAAAAGCAAAGAGGTCCACTCATTGCCTAGAGCTCAGAGGCAGAATTATTGCAAGCCACAGAGCTTTGGAGGGCTACAAAAAATGTCAAAACTGCTGCACTGCATTTTCCCATGAGCACAGTGGCCTCCATAGTTCTGAAATGGAAGTAGTTTGACAAATCTGGGACACTTCTATGAGCTGGTTGCTCAGGCCAACTGAGAAATTGGGGAAGAAGGGCCTTGGTGAGAGAAGTGACCAGGGTTGAGGAAAAGCTAAAAGGAGTAAAGTACAGCGAGAAAACCTCAATTAAAAAAACCTGTTCCACAGTGCACAAAACTGCAGACTGGCCTGTACGTTCACCTTGCGACAAGATAACCATTGCAAGCACACCAAAGCACTTTAGATACTGAGATAGTTATAGCTTAAGGGAAAAAATGACTTTAAACAACTGCAGTATAAGGCTGTAAGAATACTTCATGAATGCATTTGACTTGGTAAATGACATTTACTTTTTTTTTTGCATTTACTTTTTTTTATCTTACTAAACTTAAACTTTGAGTCACAAACTTGGAATTAAAAATTTAATTAATGCATATTTTATTTGCATTCTGACATTTACATTTAGTCACTGTGCAGATGCTTTTATCTAAAGCAACTTGCCACTTAAGGCCAAATTATACTTCTTCGTTGATACACCTAAACGTTTACATGGACCTAGACTCAAATATTTTCTCACATGCGCTTCTTTTACTTGCATGACGGACGTAAGCGATAAATTGTAAATATTTTGCGCTTTTCTACATATTGGTACACTAAATTCTTTGCACTGCTTCTTATTTACCCATTCACACTCACAAAGACACACACATTAATACTTGGGGGAGCTGCTATGACATTACTTTCTCAAGGTCTTTGTTTTAAGAAATGTATGTGTTCTGCATGAAATACCTTCAACATAATATAATTAGAAATATGCAGAGTTTGTATTTCTAATTACATTATGTTGATTCTAATTATATTATTGCTGTTATGACTAACAGCAAAGGCGGTAATCATTATCGAGCACATTTCATTCCAAGGTTATAGACAAAGGATATCACCACTTAATTTCACAGGTGCAATTGATTTAATTGTTTTCAGAATATTGCCTGTGTAAGTGCATGTGATTGTCCTGTGAGACTTTAGGAAAATCATAACTCCATTCCCAACCTAATCCTCGTCTCTGAGAAATACGATTTATTATATTGCACTATGGGCTCTATTTTGCAGAAAAATGTATAATCAAAATACAAGTCTAAATTCCCTTGGTGAAGGTGATATGGGTATTCTAGATTATCCTTTTGTTAATTTTTTGACTACCGGCATCAGTGCATTTTGGGCACAGGGAGATCCAATGAGGCGCTTATTTCCGAGAGGAATGAATTACGAGTAAGTGGTGTGTGGGTGGGACTCAACATTGGCCATTTATGTTGGTTCCTCTCAACCCTTTAAGACATGAAAGTGAGGCAGAGAGGGGTCTGGAGAACAAAATAATTCACATTTGTCGTCTCCTCTGCATATACTGTAAATCTGGAAACAGTTGTAGTCACTGTAGTCAGTTGTAGTATATGGCTGATTTTACTAGTCCAGAGTTGAGCCTAGGATGCAGAGATCCAGTCCTACACGTTTCTCTGCAGTATCCTTACCACCGTCACCCCCCCACAACTCCCACATTCCTATAGAGACTCTGTCTGTTCCCCGATCAACTAAATTTTACAAACTAAAAATGATCACAAGAGGAGTTAATCATAATAACTTAATAAAAATCAGGACTGCTCTTCTTACTGAACAAAAAACTAAAACAATTAAATGTGGATGTGACTTGATAAGCGATCATCAATTCGATTTATTTTGTCTCACTGAAACTTGGTTGCAGAAGGAAGAATATGTCCGTTTGAATGAGTCGACCCCTCGAAGTCATATTAACTATCATGTTCCTAGAACCTCAGGCCCAGGTGGAGGAGTAGCAGCAATCTATCACTCAAGCTTAACAATAAAACCTAGACCTAAACAATGTTATAACTCATTTGAGAGTCTTACTCTGAGCCTTTCACACCCCATTTGGAAATCCACTTCTATTTATTATTGTGTACCATCCTCCAGTCCCTTATTTTGAATTTTTGACTGAATTCTCAGATTTTCTAACCGACTTCGTGCTTAGTGCAGATAAAGTCATAATAGTGGGCGATTTTAACATTCACGTAGATGCTGACAGTAACTCCCTCAACACGGTATTTACTTCATTATTAGATTCAATTAGTTTCTTTCAAAATGTAAAAAAACCCACTCATTGTTTTAATCACATAGACCTTGTCCTTACATACGGCATTGAAATTGATAAACTAATAATTATATAAACTAATAATTTTAATCTAATAATAATATTTTCTCATAATTCTGTTCTATCTGACCATTTTCTAATAACATTTGAATTTAATGTAATGGACTATACAGCAGCTAGAAAAAAGTTTTGCCTCAGTAGGTGTTTATCTGAAAACACTGTGAACAAATTTAAGGAAATGATCCCTTCATCATTTGCTTCAACCTGTACCGATATAACTGAGAGTAGCCTCATTTACTTTACTCCTGTACAAGTTGATTACCTGACTGATAATTATGCAGCATCTTTACGTTCAATACTGTTGCCCCTCTAAAAAAGAAGGCAGTAAATGTGAACAGGTGATCTCCATGGTATAGCTCGCAAACACGCAATTTAATGCAGGCGTCACGAAAACTAGGAAGGAAGTGGCGTTCAACTCATTCACAAGAATCACGCTTACCCTGGAAAAAGAGTTTATACCTATACAAATTAGCAGTCCGTAAAGCCAGAACAGCATATTATTCATCACTAATAGAGGAAAACAAGAACAACCCCCGGTTTCTTTTTAGCACTGTAGCCAGGCTGACTAAGAGCCATAGCTCAGTTGAGACTAGTATTCCCTCAACGCTATGCAGCAATGACTTCATGACTTTCTTCACAAACAAAATCATAGCTATTATACACAAAATTCACCAGACCCTCCCCACAAATACAACAGAATTAGAATCATCAGTAAGTCCTCAATCCCTTTTAGACTGCTTTGTGCGTCAACTATTCTGGCATCTAAACCAACAACATGTCTGCTAGACCCTATTCCAGTTAGACTGCTCAAAGATGCTCTACCCTTATTAGACACGTTCGTGTTAGATATCATTGATCTATCTTTACAAACAGGATATGTACCAAAGGCCTATAAGGGAGCTGTAATCAAACCTCTACTTAAGAAACCTTGTCTGGATCCAAGTGTCTTAGCCAATTACAGACCAATATCCAATCTCCCCTTCACATCTAAAATACTTGAAAAAGTAGTTGCAAAGCAATTATGTGACCACCTGCGCACAAACAACTTGTTTGAAGACTTTCACTCAGGATTTAGAGTTTATCATAGCACAGAAACCGCATTGATTAAAGTCACCAATGACCTTCTTCTGGCTTCAGATAATGGAATTGTCTCTATACTAGTTCTGCTAGATCTTAGTGCTGCATTTGACACCACTGATCACACAATATTATTACAGAGACTAGAACAGGTAATTGGAATAAACGGAACTGCACTAAATTGGTTTAAATCTTATCTATCAGATAGATTCCAATTTGTTCATGTTATTGATGAATCTTCCACATACACAAAAGTTAGTTATGGAGTTCCACAAGGGTCTGCGTTAGGACCAATACTCTTTACTCTGTATATGTCTCCCCTTGGCAACATTATTAGGAAACACATTTTCACTGCTACGCTGATGACACACAGTTATATCTATGTATGAAACCTGATGAAACAAATCAATTAATTAAACTACAAGCATGTCTAAAAGACATAAGGGACTGGATGATGTATAATTTCCTTTTTCTAAACTCAGATAAAACTGAAGTTACTGTATTTGGGCCTAAAAGTCTAAGAAACATGTTTTCTAACCATATCGCTACTTTAGATGACATAACTCTGGCCCCCAGTAGTACTGCAAAGAATCTCGGAGTCATTTTTGACCAGGATTTATCATTTACCTCACACATAAAACAACCCCCAGCCTCCTTCCACCTAAGAAACATTGCCAAAATTAGGAGCATCCTCTCTCAAAGCGATGCTGAAAAACTGGTTCATGTATTTGCTACTTCTAGATTGGACTACTGTAATTCTCTACTTTCAGGCTGCCCCAGTAACTCTCTAAAAAGCCTCCAATTAATCCAAAATGCTGCAGCAAGATTGCTGACTGGGATTGGTAAGAGACATCATATTTCACCTTCATTAGCTTCTCTCCATTGGCTTCCCATTAAATGAGCTTCTTCACATAAAGCTCTAAACAGTCAAGCTCCAGCAAATCTAAAAGATCTCCTAGTACCATATCATCCTACTGGACCACTTCGTTCCCAAAATGCAGGCCTACTTATGGTTCCCAGATTTTCCAATAATAGAATGGGAGGCAGAGCCTTTAGCTATCAAGCTCCTCTCCTGTGGAACCAGCTCCCAGTCCAGATTCGGGAAGCAGACACCCTCCCTATTTTTAAGACTAGGCTCAGAAGCTTCCTTTTTGATAAAGCCTATAGTTGGTTATAGTCATGCTGCAATAGGCTTAGACTGCTGGGGGACTCTGTACTGTGCCAGTTCCTCTTCTAGTTTATCAATTTCAATGCCGTATGTAAGGACAAAGTCTAGGGTGTGACTAAAACAAGGAGTGGGTTCTTTTACATTTTGAGAGAAACCAATTGAATCTAATAATGAAGTAAATGCCGTGTTGAGGGAGTTACTGTTAGCATCTACATGAATGTTAAAATCGCCCAATATGACAACTTTATCTGCACTAAGTCGGCTAGAAAATCTGAGAATTCAGTCAAAGTTTCAGCATAAGGGACTGGAGGACGGTACACAATAACAAATAAAAGTGGATTTTGAGTTTCCAAATTGGGTGTGAAAGGCTCAGAGTAACAATCTCAAATGCGTTATGACTATGTTTAGGCGTAGGATTTATTGGTGAGCTTGAGCGATAGATTGCTGCTACTCCTCCACCTCAGCCTGAGCTTCTAGGAACATGATAGTTCATATGACTTGGGGGGGTCGACTCATTTAAACTAACATATTCTTCCTTCTGCAACCAGGTTTCAGTGAGACAAAATAAATTGAATTGATGATCGCTTATCAAGTCATTTACTAACAGAGATTTAGATGATAAAGATCTGATATTTAATAATCCACATTTAATTGTTTCATTTTTTTGTTCAGTAAGCAGAGCAGTCCTGATTTTTATTTAAGTTATTATGATTAACTCCTCTTGTGATCATTTTTAGTTTATAAAATTTAGTTGATCGGGGAACAGACACAGTCTCTATAGGAATGTGGGATTTGTGGGGTCAATCTATTGGTTGTCTAATAAAGTCAGCCACATTTTTTGATAACACAGAGGCACCATCAAAAGTAGGATGGATGCCATCTCTCCTAATCAGCCTATCTTTTCCCCAAAAACTTTTCCAATTGTCTATGTAGCCCACATCGTTTGTTGGACACCACCTAGACAAGCAGCAGTTGAGTGACGACATGCGGCTATACATGTCATCACTGATCAGATTTGGCAGGGGTCCAGAGAACTACTTTGGAGAGAACTTTGGACTATGCCCACGGCGTCTCTAACTTCACGTTTCTGACTATGGAGTCGCCAATTACCAGACTTCGTTCCTCAGCAGGTGTGACGCTGAGTGGGGAAAAACGATTAGAAACGTGAACGTGGTGGTGAATCTCGGGCGTCTGTTTAGCATTAGATCGCTTACGAACCGTCACCCAGCCGGCCTGGCTTCCCGGCTGGGACGGGGGATTTGTTGGGTTTTCTCTAAATGTTTGTGTAGTCTTGACTTTATTATGTAAAACGCCTTGAGATGACCTTGTTGTAAGTTGGTGCTACATAAATGAAGTTGAATTTTATTTATTTTGTAGGTCTCTGCATCTAACTGATATTAAATAACTTGTTTACATTTGCTCATTATAAAATAACACAGGCTGTAATAGAAATCAGCCAAACTAACCTTCATGTTGGGTTCTGTCAGTAGTATGAGAAGCTCCTTAATTTCTCTACTGGCTGTTTTTCCCTCCAGTTCCGTGGACAGCTAGAGAGAAGAGACAAATTGATCAGATAAACACATAATATTAGAGCTAAGTTTCCTCAGTTTTCAGAAATGTGCTGATAACTCAGAACTTGTTGGTTTTACACCATATACACTGGTTCAAGATCAGTTCAGCCATAAATATAAACATAGCAACTTTTGATTTATGACTTTTTTGCATGTTTTAGATTTCAAATATTAAGATTTTTTTTCGCTAGCTCACAAAGAAAAATTCCTTCTATGTAAACCTACTGTATTACTGATTCTGATTTTACCTGTGTTCTACGTAATCCGGAAACACATGAGTAACCATGAGAAGGTCTGCTTTCATTACTGACAGAAACTTTATAAGCATAAGGAACACTAAGTTGCTTATGTCAATAGCCTGAGGTACAAATACTTACATAACTTGAGTTTAAAAACTCATTATATTAGCAAAATCGGTTTTGTGTAATTATTAACATAAAGAAATCTATACACTTCCATAAAGAGTATGCTTAAATAAAGGTTTGGGAATTTTATTGAATTTAATTGTATTGAACTGTATTACTGTAAAGTAACCTTTCTTAAATAATGGGTAAAACCAACATTTGTATATTCAGTGGTACTGGCTGTTCTTGTAATTACTGGCCACCCCTCAAACAAATCCCCTCAAACATAAAAAGCATCTGAATTGTGTCACCTGTCATTAGGCCTAAGATTCATACTTGTTAGCCCCTTACTTCTGATTGATTTCAAGAAAGTACAATCCAATATGGTGACTTTTGACAATCTCTGGAACAAGAGAGAAAAAAAGTTATGATAAGATAAATCTTTATTGATCCCACATCGGGGAAATTTACTTGTTACACAGCTCACAAGTATACAAGGCAATAAAAAGAAATGAATACAACAAGAGTAATGCACATATAAAGCAACGTAATGTGAATTTTTTTTAATTAAATAAAATCAAAATCAATTTACAAAGTACAGTATGTAAAAGAACTACAGAATATATACAACGTTAGTTCAAGCAGATTAGACTCTGATGTTTATAGAGTCTAGTGTCTAGTCAGCCACTGAAGGAGCCTACGCTGTCTGGTGCAGAGGGTGAGAGGTGTTGTCCATGATGGATGTCAGCTTGGCCAACATCTTCCTCTCACCCACCTCCTCCACAAAGTCCAGTGGACAGAGCTGGCTCTCCGGACCAGCTTGTTCAGTCTGTTCCAGTCCCGGTCAGTGCTGTCTGAACTCCCAGAAGACCACAGTCTATTGCAGAGTTAAGGCCACCACAGAGTGATAGAATGTCCTTCTTTGGCCTGTGCACGCCAAAGCACATGTTTTGCTTATTATTAGGAGTAACGGGAGTATTTGACTGGTTTGTCCATTGTAGAGTTACTTTTTTGGTAATATGGGTATCCACACCAGAGGTTTTTCCATAAACCTGTCAGGTATAATAAAATCCACTCTTTGTTGTTATTTTGAAGTGACATGGGGCGACTGTGGCTCAGTTGGTAGCGCAGTTGTTGGTTTGCTCCTCTGGTCACATGTCGAAGTGTCCTTGAGCAAGACACTGATCCCCACTTAGTTGCTCCCGGTGAGCGTCAGCCAGCTGCATGGCAGCTCCCCCATCGTGTATGAATGTGTGTGTGTTTGAGAGTGTGAATGGGTAGATAAGAAGCAGTGTAAGGCGCTTTGAGTACCAACAGGTAGAAAAGCACTGTATAAGTGCAGACCATTTCCCATTTCACAATTTTTTGTGCTGTGGCTTTTTGCAGCATCTTTCTTCATTTGGTTGTCTTGTAGCTTTTTGGAATTCATTTCTCGGTTTGGCTGCGTTATTGCTTTTTGCTGCATGTTACTTAATGCTTCGGCTGTGTCGTCAAATTGATTGATTTTTGTTTTTTTGTTTTTGCTGGTGTTGTGTATATTTTCATGTTTTTTCTCAATTTGCAGTGCTATGAGCACTCAGGGCCACCATAGCCAGAGATTCTGATAATTGCACAAATTCCTGTCTTTTGCTAAGTTGAGATACAATTGATTTACTTAATTGTGAGATCTTTGTCTAATAATTTTGTAATGTCTTATCTTAGTCTTTTTTGCTCTATTTTTACACAATGACTGTACTATGTATAACTCCACTACAACATAATTATTTATTTACTAGATATATTTCTATATAAATTGTGCCAAAATATCATTTTCATGTCATTTCCAGAGAAAAAATTGTTTTAGACGAAGAAGAACCTTTATTCGTCACATTGATCACATATACATCTGCACATACATGTTACAGTGAAATTTACTCCTGCATATTTAACCCATCCCTCTTGCGGGAGCAGAGAGAGAAGAAGGAGTTACACATCTAAAAGTGACTACATTGGCTGCATCAGAGGTGAAAGGATTACAAGAGGGGTATGTTATGCTAAAGTAACAAATGTAGGGTGTATGTAAGTTGCAATTTGTTTTCTATATATTAATCTATGTATGTGGAAAATGATGAACTAAATGAGGAACTATTTAGAGCTACGAAAAGATATCAGTGTAAAGGCAATTGCATGCACATCTGCTCCGTAAAGAAATAATGAAAAGCAAACCAAATGCAAATATTTTAAGCCACCCTGTGCAACAATATACACTGATAAGGCATAACACTTGTGCAATTTAATGCAGTCATCACCGTTTTGAACTCAAGTATGCTGCACTACCCACTTTGACCTCCATAATAAACACATAGTACAATTTTTAGAGTTTTTACCTAAAAATTGAGAAAGTCTAACCTTGTAAAAGCAGAATTTATGACAGGGCCACTGTATTAGATTGACCACAGTTAGTCATAATGTTATGCCTGCGCGGTGCAGTATACCTCTCACTATTTTCCAAATATTGCTACCTTGTACTTGTGAATTGTATTGTTTTGTCTGTATGTGATGTTTTAAATACAAACTTGTAATTGGGTCATAAATTTGTAATATTTAGTAGCATCCGCAACATCAGCATTAGATGGAATCAATCTTTTGGAGAACAGTGTACAAGTTTCTCATGTTGTAATGATCATATTATAAAATGAAAAATATATTTTGTTTTTGTTTCACAGGAGATTGGGTGATTCCCTATTCAACAAGCCCAATCTAAAAGACTGCCTGTCATTGGACTTTATAAGACATTGCACAATGTTCCTGATGAACCTGAAGCATTCTTTCAGGAGGATTTAAAACAGATTCTGAACTGCACCTTCCAACAAAAGACTGTCCAACCATCAATTCAGCTGGCATGACGTGCAAGTTCAACCTCCCTTTGATTATCACTTTCATGTGTGTAAATACAGTACATGTAATATATATATTTAAAATATACATATATATACACTCAGCTGTTTGTAGCACTGCACTCTTCTGGACAGAGATCTCAGATGTTGTGTCTAGAATCTGCTGGACCCTCTCTCCTAGTTTGGGCGTCCCCACACACGCCCGCAGCGTTCCTATCACCACGGGAACCACTTGTGCCTTCACCTTCCACATCCTTTCTAACTCTTCTTTCGGTCCTTGATATTTCTCGAGTTATTGCTTGGAATTGCTACATCTGTCACTACAGCCTTGTTCTCCTTTTTGTCCACAGCTACTATGTGAGGTTGGGTGGCCGTTACCCATTTGTCAGTCTGTATCTAGAAGTCCCACAGGATTTTAACCATGTCATTCTCAACCGCCCGTACTCGGCACAGATGTTCCTCTACACTACGCCAGCCACTTGGTTATGGCACTCCATGTATGCCCTGCAGGCTAGGGGCATATTTGCACAGCCTGCACCTGGGGTCCTATCTGGTATGGTAGACCCTAGACTCTATTGAGTTTGTACTCAGAGCTTGCTCCTGTGCTGCTAGGATTAGTGTCTCTGTGCGGTCTTATAGTCCAGCTACGTCCAGCCCCTGGTAGACTTTTTTCGATATCAGCCATTTCTTCTATCTGCCGGTGATACATACCGTGCAGGGGTTTGTCCTTCCATAAGAGGTCCTGCTTCTCCATCCCGTGCTTCTCTGGTTTCTGCTGCCTGGGGTATTCACTAAGTCCATCATAACTTAGGGCCATCTTCCTGATGTATTCATGGAGCTTAGTTGTTTCGTCCAGGATAGTGGCTCTGATGCTCACTAATCCTCTGCTCTCTTCCTTCCGCTTACTGTACTTTAGAAGACTTTGTTCTTCCCATTGAGCTGAATTCTCAGGACTTGCCTTACTCTTTACTGGTTGCTGTTTTCCTTGCGGCCTCTTCATTGTTACCATTTGTCTGTGGGATCCCAAGGTATTTGAAACTTTCCTCAACATCTATTATCTTACCTTCTGGTAGTACAATCCCCTCAGTTCTGACTACCTTTGCTCTCCTTGCTACCATCCAACCACACTTATCCAGTCCAAATGACATCTCAGTGTCTTGTCTGTATATCTTTGTGGTATATATCAGCAAGTTGATGTCATGTTTGCTCCTGACATATAGCTTGATTTCATCTATATAGAGGAAGTGGCTAATGGTTGTGCCTTTCTGCAGTCGATATATCAGTAACCACTCTTGGTGATGATCGGGCTGAGGGGATTCACGTCTGTGCAGAACAGCAGCAGAGACAGAGCATCTCTTTGGTATATGCCGCACTTGATGTTGACTTGTGCAGTTGGCTTGAAGTTGGCATCTAGGGTTGTTTTCCACTTCCCTATTGAGTAGATGAAGCCTCTTAGGAATCCTGTTGATTTTGTATAGTTGCAAGCATTCCATGATCCATATGTGAGGCATTGAGTCATAGGCTTTCTTCAAGTCATTCCAGGCAGTGCTCCAGTTGGTATGTCAGGTTTGCAGTCTTTGGTGACCGCTCCTTTCTGGGGGTCCTTCAGGATCAGGATTGTCCGGCCTTCTGTTCACCATTCAGGGTGAGTTCCATTTACTAGTAACTTGTTCATTTGTGCTGTCAGGTGCTCATGGAGCTAGGTTAGCTCCTTTAACCAGTAGGCATGGATCATGTTAGGGCCTGGTGTTATCTAGCTCTTCGTACTTGAGACCCTCTCTTGGATTCTGCCATTGTGATGGCTACTGGATCTTGTTCAGGAAGGTTTCTGTGGTCTGCTCTCAAGTCAACCAACCACTGGGCATTGCTATTATGTGATGCCTGCTTCTCCCATACACCTTTCCAGTATTCTTCAGTCTCCAGCCTTGGTGGGTCTCCTCTCGTGTTATTACCCTGCCATTGTGAGTACACATTGGATGACTCAATGGAGAAAATCCTGTTCATTCTCCCGGTTTTAACTTCTCTGGTGTATCTCAGAAGCTCCAGGTTATTCTTCTCTCTTAATTCTACTAGACCTATCTGCAGACTTTGACACTGCGAACCATCAGATCCTTTTGACTGCAGCCTCTAACTTAGGCAGGGCAGGGCTCTTTTCTTGGTCTTCTTTTTCCATATATACCTCTTTCCTGAGCTCTATCATCCATTCACATGGCTTTTCCTATCACTGCTTTGGGGACGCAGTTCTTCCTGTCCTTTCCACCAGATGACTCTACTGTCTCAACAAGCATCTCTGCATGTCTCTCTGAAATCTTCAGCTCAGCATCTCCAAGACAGAAGTTCTAGCCTTCCCAGCCAAACCTTCGACACAGCACAACATCAGCATTAACATTGGATCTGTAATTGGATCTGTAAATGTAATCTTGATAGTCCCTGCTAAGTCTGCCAGAAATCTGGGGGTCATCATCGCTTTTCAGATCTTTGCACTGTCTTCATCTGGCTGCAAGGATTAAGTTCAAAGCTCTGTCTCTTGCCTACAGAGTGGTCAACTCTACAACTCTGGCTTACTTAAAGGTCAGGATCATACATACTGTATTAATTAATAGAGTGAAAGCATACTAGTGCAATTCATAAACCCAGTTTAAGTGTAGTCAAAGTAATAATTATTTACTTATTTTTTTCAAGGCAATAAGTTTGCTCAACTTAAATAAGTAAGCTGTTTGAAAGACAGCACAGTACACTACACTTGAAATGACTGTGATGTCATACAGTGGTTGCATATTAAATCTGGGGTGAGAGGAGAGAGGGGAGAGAGGAGAATAGTGGCTCAGTGCATCGAGTACCCCAGCAGTCTAAGCCTATAGCAGCATGACTATAACTAATTATAAGCTTCAAAGAAGAAGGTTTTGAGCCTAGTCTTAAAAGTAGAGAGAGTTCTGCTTCCCGATTCTGGGCTGGGAGCTGGTTCCACAGGAGAAGAGCTTGATAGCTAAAGTATCTGCCTTCCATTCTACTTTTGGGAATTCTGGCAACCACAAGTAGGCCTGAATTCTGAGACCAAAGTGGTGTATTAGGGTGAAATATGATCTTTCTTACCAATACCAGTCAGTAATCTTGCTGCAGCCTTTTGGATTATTTGAAGGCTTTTTAGAGAGTTACTGGGGCAGCCTAAAGTACAGAATTACATCCAGCTAGAGGTAACATGCATTTGTTACTTTTGGACTAGTTTTTCAGCATCACTTTGAGACAGGATGCTCCTAATTTTGGCAATGTTGCGTAGGTGGAAGAAGGCTGTTAGAGACGAGTGCTGTAGAGACTTGTTTTATGTGTAAGGTAAATGACAAATCCTGGTCAAAAATGACTCAGAGATTCCTTGCAGTAGTACTGGGAGTTTTGTTGTCTAAAATTAACGACATGGTTGGACAATATGTTTCTGAGATTTTTAGCCCCAAACACAATAACTGCAGTTTTATCTGAGTTCAAAAGAAGGAAATTATACGTCATCCAGTCCCTTATATATTTTAGACATGCTTGTAGTTTGATTAATTGATTTGTTTCATCTGGTTTCATAGATAGATATAACTGTGTGTCATCAGTGTAACACTGGACAATTGCAGTATGTTTTCTAATAATGTTGCCAAGGGGAGACATATATAGAGTAAAGAGTATTGGTGCTAACACAGAGACTTGTGGAACTCCATAACTAACTTTTGTGTGCATGAAAGATTCATCATTAACATGAACAAATTGGAATCTATCGGATATATAAGATTTAAACCAATTTAGTGAAATTTCTTTAATCCTAATTACATTTTCTAGTCTCTTTAATAAAATTTTGTGATCAATAGTGTCAAATGCAGCACTAAGAGCAAACAGAACTAATATAGAGACAAGATCATTATCTGATGCCAGAAGAAGATCGTTGGTGACTTTATTCAGTGCAGTTTCTGTGCTATGATGAACTCTAAATCCTGAGTGAAAGTCTTCAAACTGGTTGTTTCTGCGCAGGTGATCACATAATTGCTTTGCAATTACTTTTTCAAGTATTTTAGACGTAAAGGGGAGATTGGATATTGGTCTGTAATTGGCTAAGACACCTGGATCAAGACAAGGTTTTTTAAGTAGAGGTTTTATTACATCTTAAAATAGATGAATTAATTCCTATTCTAGTTCACTTGTTTTTTTTCAAGGCAATTGATTTGCATGTTTTTTTTTTTACATAACTCAACTAATCAGAATTTAAACTGTAGATGAAGATGATTTTTAAAATGTATTTCTCTAGGCATCACAGAGTCTAATGTGGGAAATTCAATCATGAAAAGTTAGCCAAGTATCTCAAATGATTTCCACTTGTGAATAATGTTTTTCTGAAACACAAGACGACATGGTTTGCTTCAGCTGACAAATTATAATACACAAACTGCCACAAGCAATTCAAACCATGTGAAAACCTAGCAAAGCAAATAAACACCACAATAAAGTGATTTGTGTCCTCCCTGCCATTGTTGTTTAACAGCGCGACAGTGACTTGGTGGCTGTCACGTGGCAAATGAACGAAAGAACGATCCGGATGAACGAGAGAGCTCAGCTCAATGAGTTGTGAACGAATCATTTCTCTTTCCTGTCCTGCTGACTGAACTTATGCAGCTGCTGCCATATGGCGAGAGAAAGTACTGCACGAAAATTTATGAACAAATCGCTCACTGAGAGGACTCATTACTCCCAAGTCATATGAAAGATCAGTTCACATCAAACGAATCACTCACGAATTGTCTGAAAATGGCTTTATAACCGTTCCAGATTGATGTGCAGTAACAATTCCTTCTCTAGAACAATTGCTTATGTGTTTCACTTTTGGAAACACATTTTGGAGACACTATTGTCCAGACCAGCAAACTGCCACAACGTATGCTTTTACAGAGGTTTGCAAACCGGCTAATGATCAGTTCATTAGGGGTTGATGCTTAGCAGTACATGGCTACAACTTACCCTTTTAGATGAAAGCTGCTATTAAAGCAGTAAGGGGGTACGTAGTATTAGTCACATGTTTTATTGTTGTTGCTGGGTTTATTAATTTAAATACATTGAAATTAAGGAATAAAGTAACAGAGGTAAGGCAGTAGGGAAGTTGGGGGCACACTGAGTTTAGAGAGGACACATAGAACAAGGTTACATGGTGGCCCCATGTGGTAACATGGTGTTTTGAACTCTGCTACCACCTTGAAAGGAGAGCCACACAGATGCTCAATAGTGGTTACGGTTAATGTTCTATACCCTTTTCAACATACCTATTACTTCACTTCAAAATAACACGAAGGAAACCACAATAAAGACAAAAACAATCAAAAAGTGAGGATATAGGCGACTATGGGTCAGTTTTTCGTGGGGGTGACTAAATACGGCATCTACATCATCTCATAATCAAGTTATTTATAGCATAAGGCACCGAAGAAAGAACCATACATTTCCAGTTTCTTATGTTGTCCTATGAAATTCTACCTATGACAGAACTCAGTGTGTAGGAGTGATTGGGCATGTTTAACAAATACACTCATGTCTTTCTTTCATGCTTCTGTATAAGAGTCACATTTTCCAGTCTCAGACCATCACATAACTAAGGGAAGAGGCACAACTTTCCTCTGACACTATTTAATTTATTAAATGTGATGACAGTCACTGCAATTAAAATTTTCATTCCAGCATGCTCTCACTTGACTCTGAGTGACTGACAATTGTGATATATAGTGGCTAATTTATGAACTTGATTTTATATTAAGACCACTAAGTAACTTGCATTTAAAAAATGGTAATTTCATATTCATACAACAATTTTATTAAAGTTGCAAAGTTATGTATAAAAGATTTCACACTATTATATTTTATAGATGTGAATAAAACTTTGTATCTTGGTCTTATCTTTCACGTCCTTTTGAATGATACAATTAGTAAATAAAAAATTGATGAATTTTTGCAAATAAAAATGTTGTGGTAGTTCTACAGGATCAATATTATTACTATTTTACATTATTATTCATTTTAATAACATACGGTGGTAGTTCACATTCCACAATGATTGTATTACTGGTTTAATGAGCCGTAAAACGAGAATGTGTCCAGTAATGTATATGTACTTCCACTAGAATGCAATATTTGAGCAATGTCAATGATCTAATGTGCGCTTGAGAAAGTGTAGCTGAGGCTAGCAGAGATTGAAATGTAATTTTATCTAAAGCAATAAGTTAAGCACCCCTTAGCTGAAACCAAAGCCCAAAATAAATTTCAGCTAACTGTAGAGTTTTTAATGATACTCTTCAGTCATCATCTACGGCTTCAATAGCATTCATTGGAAATTAGTGAAATCAGTGAAAAATATCTGCTTTAAAATAGCTCAGCACTTCAGCTTTTCTTTTTTTACTAGCCAAAGAAAGTTGAATCAAAATTGTGGTTATGCAGAGATTCCTTTGTCTAGAAATATTAAATCCTACTGTAATGATAAGCTCTGTGAGGCATACCAGTAAGCATAGATTGTGTATAATTTGACAAAAAAAACAGATTAAAAAAAATAAACAAACAAAATGTCAGGTCAAGTTAAGAGGGATTATTGAGGGTCTCTTGAACAATCCTTGGACTTATTTCACAACTTGGGAAGGCAAGTCAGAAACAAAAAAATCGGAAAAAGAGGCAATCTACTACACTATGCGATACCAAGTAAGCAGCGTCATTTGCAAGTAATAAAAATGGTAGAACAAAGAACAAACTGAAAGAAAAAGAGCATCTAGTTAATGCAGTCTCGGGAGCATGTGGTTACCATGAATTTTGTCAGCACTTGATGATATTTAATTTAATTTAAATTTCAATGTTTTCAGTTATTCACATTTAAAAGCTGTGCCCATTTATCCCTGCAGTTATTCTGTTTAACAGAATTATAGAAGGTTATTATTAGAGAAAACACTTATGCTGTAAAAATTTAACGCTGTTGAACATAATGCTTCTTGCCTATTGCCTCAGGTCGTCCTGGTTTCCCATGAGTGCATCACATCAAATAAAGTCCTTGAGAGTTAGTAAGGTTACCAAAGGTTAATTCACATGAGTAAGACACCAACATCCAGGAGGCAGTATGGAAAGAAAAGGCAACTGATGAGAGGGTCCTTCCTGAAGCAGTTGACCAGTTTTACACTGGTCTGGAGGCACCATCCACATTAGTGTCAACACAGGTTGGCCAAAGACACGAAGCTTTGCTGCTTAAGACATGAATATAAAGAGGTATCAGACAAAGAGAAATGTGAAACTCACATACATTCTAACCAGGAAACACCTACATTGAATTAGCCAATGTTAACTTTCTCAAATGTTTGTTCTATGTTTATATACTTTTCTGCAGTTATGCTGTGTCAGTAGATAGACAACTAGTAGCTAATGTACGTACAACATCAGGTAGTGCCTTCTAAGCCTGCAAGTAATTGTATTGCTTTTTAAGGAAACCAATGTTTGTATTGCTTTGCTGGCTGTTAGAAACAGACTGGAGCAGCAAGTCATTGTTTTTTGACCAGTGTTTGGCTGTGGAAGGCACACAGTTTTCTTACCGTGCTCAGTGGAGTTTAGGTATTATATTAACGTGATTTTAGAACTGTTGATATTAGCTGTACTGAAGAACACAGAAGTTCAATAAATCTGCAACGTTTTTTATAACACATCGATCTCTGAAGTGGATCTTTTTTGGACCATTGGACACATGTAAGGCGGCCTCTACATACATTATAGACAAACAAGACTTATAATTAGATTGCACTCACATGTGCAATTAATACTTGGATTTATTGTTCATCGCCTGTTTTCTTGTGGCATTCTTGTGGCATCCACCAATCCCACAGTTGTTGGTTCGATCCCTGGCTCCTCCGGTCACATGTCAAAGTGTCCTTGAGCAAGACACTGAACCCCACTTAGTTGCTCCCGGTGAGCGTCGGTCAGCTGCATAGCAGCTCCCCCATCGGTGTATGAATGTGTGTGTGTTTGAGAGTGCGAATGGGTAGATAAGAAGCAGTGTAAAGCACTATATAAGTGCAGATAATTTATTCACGCTGGAATTTAGTTCTCAGATCTCTGTGTTTATCTGATGTTAATGTATATTTTAATTAGGCTATTTATTAGGTTATGTTAGGATGTGAGAGAAGAAGAACAACCTTTAATTGTCACTTGAGCACATATACATTTGCACATACATGTTACAGTGTAATTTGTTCTCTGCATTTAACCCATCCCTGCAGGGGAGAAGTGGGCATCCATAAGTTGCAAGTCCTCATCTTTTATCAGCTTAAGTTACTGGACGATACTATTCTTGTGAAGGAAATTCTGAACTCTGGAAAACTCTCAGCTATTCTTTCTGTTGGCTTAAATACTGGTGTAATGTCTAATAATCCAAAACTTGAAAAAATGAAAAAAGATTATATTCGTAAACCATAAGATTTTTACTTATACATTTACACAAGAGTTTGTTTTACTAAAAATTTTTATCTTATTGATAATTTTTAAGTATTAATATGAAAAACTATATGATGGGTTGATGTTTCTAACCGCAGGTACATAAATTAAGCCCATAAAAAAATAAAAAGACTGTGTCATGTCTGTTTCTTGAAACCAGCCTCACTTCTTTTTTATTCACAATAATAATTTTTGCACCAGAACTTTTCTGAATTAACGTGATTTGAAGATATTATTCAACAGGAAGAATCAGAAACCAACTGGGCCTGAGAAACAACAATACATAACCCACAAATTGTGTAAGTACATGTCAGAGAAACAGGAGAGGCAGACTTTTAAACTCCCTCAAGCATGGTGGTGGTTGTGTGATGAAGTGGGGATGGTGACTTGTTATAACTGAGGAAATAAATGTTGCTCTCTGGGAATAATGAAGGAAAACATCAGCTCATAGTTCTGTGTGTTGAAGCTCAGCAAGACAAGTTTCTGAAGCATAAATGTCAAGCCCAGAAAGTCTATAAATTAAAGATTCTACTGCTCAAAGGCAGTAGAAAGGCAAAGTTTGGATTCACTCTTCTTCCTTATTTTAATTTGTCACTGTACATCTGTTTTAAGAGAAATTGCTCAAGTTCTTTTTAAAAGGAGAAAACAGTGACCTCTAACCTATATGTCATGGATGACTCCTTGCTCCATTTATCTCTTTGAGATCATAAGGCAAAATGAATCAGAAACATAGCAGACAAACAAAGAATCTAAAATGATGCCAAATGAGACTCGCATTTTTGTCTCTGAGCAAAAGATTAAGTTATGAATATATAATTTTTTCTCTTCTGGTAAGAACTGAACACTGACATAGTTCACCTTAGGATCAGATGATTTGCTCTCTGGACAGTGTTAGAGCTGATAGACTGGGTGTCATCAGCAAATCTGTGTTGTTCTTGCTTGACCATGTGTGCTGAAAGGTGACGCTGTATCTTGATGTAGAACTGGCCAGCTGGTCCAGGAAGGATCTCCTCACCAGGTGGTCTTTCCTCTGTCCTATAGCCTCTTAGAAACTAAATGTTTTAACAAACATCTAGATGTCTGTTCTGTTTTCGGTTGCTCTAATAACAAACTGAGACTTAAGAAAAAACAAACATAAAATCCCTTTTCTTCTGCTTCATGAATTCAGTTTCACTTGACTTCATCTCCATTATTTTAATCATTCTTCAATCAGCTTCTGAAAACAGCCAATAACTGAGTGAAACCTTTTACTAGCTTGAGTTGGTGTAAGCAACTTACTTCAAGGGACAGAGCTGCAGCACTGTCTACGATGGGCACAGGTTTGCTCTCTTCATAATGCTTCAACCGTTCATGGATCTGAAAGACAGGTTGTGGTTATCAGTAAGCAAAAAACCAGGGAGGGGTCAAAACATAGACCTGTCTATGGTGACGCTTCCCTCAGCTCACACACATACAGTGAGGGAAAAAATTATTTGAACCCCAGCTGATTTAGTAAGTTTGCCCACTAACAAAGAAATGATCAGTCTATAATTTCAATGGTAGGTTTATTTCAACAGTGAGAGACAACAATGACAAAAAAAATCCAGAAAAATGCGTTTCAAAAAGAGTTATAAATTAATTTGCATTTCCATAAAGGAAATAAGTATTTGATCCCCTATCTGTCAACAAGATCTCTAGCTCCCATGTGGATCTTATACAGGTAACGAGCTGACATTGGCAGCCCTCTCAGCTCGTTACCTGTATAAAAGAGACCTGTCCACAGAAGCAATCAATCAATCCAGATTCCAAACTCTTCACGATGGCAAGACCAAAGAGCTTTCCAAGGATGTCAGGGACAAGATTGTGGACCTACACAAGGCTGGAATGGGCTACAAGACCATCGCCAAGCAGCTGGGTGAGAAGGTGACAAAAGTTGGTGCAATTATTCGCAAATGGAAGAAACATAAATTAACTGCCAATCTCCCTCGGCCTGGAGCTCCATGCAAGATCTCACCTCGTAGAGTTTCAATGATAATGAGAACGGTGAGGAATCAGCCCAGAACTACTCGGGAGGAACTTGTCAATGATCTCAAGGCAGCTGGGACCATAGTCACCAAAAAAACAGTAAGTATGTGATTTAAGACCAGCCCGGCCGGAATGTTGGCAGCCTGTGGTCTTTTGTCAAGTAGCATTGACTATCCTCCCAACAGCTATTCTTGAGTCTGTCGTCAGCCCACCATGATGAAGAGAAGTTAGTATAGGAGTCTGACTGATAGCAGAGCCAAATGTTTGGAGATCCAGCTGGATGTAAACTGTAATTTGTCCCAGTAAGCATTCTCATGTGATTGTGAAGGAAGTCCTCTGACTACAAGACAGTGACAGAGAAGCCATTTGGCCAGCACAGTCTCTGCACGGCCAAATCCACAAGGGTTTTTTTTGCACATACACAGTTATCCACAGCGGGAACAATTTGTGACAGAAAATAAGGGGAGATTGTGAAGAAAAACACTTACTTTGCTGTCACATTTTACACAGCTACAGATGCTGTGTACAATTAAAACCTCTGTTTTCAGACTGTAAACCAGTAAACCTGATACTGTATCAGGACTGTGCATGTTGTAAATGCTGTGAGATGACACAATCCCAGAATGGGGTCTACTCCTTATCACAAGATTCCCACTGGAAATGTTTAACAGTAGTTTTGGTAGTAATTTGTGCTATCAAACTTAAAATGAGCTAATATTTTCCATGAAATGGTAAAACGTCTCAGTTTTATAATCTGATAGGTTGTTTGTATTCTATTGTGAATAAAATATGGGTTGATGAGATTTGCAAATCATTGCATTCAGTTTTAATTTACTGTGTTTTGAGATGTGTATGTCAACTTACTAGTTTTTGACACAAATTATTTGGTTAATGAAAATTTCACAACTTACCATTTGAAATGACGATTCCTGTTATTTCTGAAAATATCCATGGGTTTATTCCATGGTAACAAGGATATGTCATTGTAGTTCTCTATGTATATCACATCCTTGACTGAGCCAAAAGACTTCCGAGGCAGAAAATGTCATCATTTTTACATTGTTATATTAAGACTGAGTGAGACTAGAATTTCTTATGTAAAATTTTAAATGTTTACACAAGTCTTTCATATTATAAATTAACAATGTGGAGAGAGCAAGTTTTATTATGGATTTACTTAGAGTATTTCATAGTCAATCCTGTTATAAGTAAGGTGCTTTTTGTCTTTTTTTTTTAGTTTTTCACTGCTCTTAACTTGTATATAGGCATTCATTTTTTCTGTTTCTGTGTGTCCCTGCAGTATTCCTTCCTTCCTCAGCTGGTTGCTGGTGCACTCACCCTTTGCCTTTCATCACCATCATCAACACCCCTGCATTTTTGTATTTAAAAAATGATCGGAAAAAAATGACTTTGTATTTTCTGGTGCGTTTTCCTGATCTTTCAGCCTTTCCCGATCTCCAGTCTGTGGAGCCTGTCAACACCCGGTTGGTACCGATTGTCGGCCCTGATGAGCTGTTCCAACCCCTCCACCTGCCCTCTCCTCATCCGCGTCAGGTTTGTGATGCTGTTTTCTCAGACCATATGCCTTTGTTATTTAACGTTTCCTTGCCTTGTAACATTGTTAAAAGTCGTATTATTAACCCCTCTACTGCCACTCAGTTCTCAGTCCTCTTCAGCAAGAACTATGTGATTCCTGAGTCCATGGGAAATTTTGCAGATGATCTCAGCTCCAGCTTTCACTTTACCTGCCAGACCGTATTAGATGCCGTTGCTCCACTTAAAATCAGGCAACTTAAAGCTAAATCTGTTTGTTCAGGAGATTATTCATCTTTTTAAAGAGGTTTTTCTTACTTTAGGACCATTTGTTCTCACTATTATAAATGGTAGTCTAACCTCTGGGCTGGTCCCCTCAAAATTTTTAACATGGGTGACTGTGGCTAAGTTGGTAGTGCAGTTGTCCACCAATCCCACAGTTGTTGGTTCGCTCCTCTGGTCATATGTTGAAGTGTCCTTGAGCAAGACACTGAACCCACTTAGTTGCTCCCAGTGAGTGTCGGCCAGCTGCATAGCAGCTCCCCCATCGGTGTATGAATGTGTGTGTGTGAATGGGTATATATGAAGCTATGTAAAGCGCTTTGAGTACCAACAGGTAGAAAAGTGCTATATAAGTACAGACCATTTACCATGCCATAGTTCAACCTCTCATTGAGAAACCTGGGCTTGATCCATTTGTTCTTGCTAATTTTAGGCCAATCACCAGATTACCTTTTTTTCAAGCATTTTTAAATGAGCACAACCTATTGGAGATTTTTAATCTGGTTTCAGAACAAAACACAGTACTGAATCTGCTCTTCTGTGGGTTTTAATGACATACTCCTAACCTCTGATTCTGGTGACTGTGTGGTCCTTGTTCTGCTTGATTTAACTGCTGCATTTGACACAGTGGACCATGATATTTCTACCTCTAACCTAGAACACTGGGTTGGTATAAAGGGCCCAGCTCTGAGTTGGTTTAGGTCCCACTTAAAGGACAGACGTTTTTGTGTCCAATTTGGAGATTTCCAGTCCTCCTCTGTCCTGTGGGGTTCCACAAGGTTCTGTTTTAGGCCCTATCCTGTGTTTTTTGTATTTGATGCCCCTTGGCTCCATCCTTAATAAGAGGGATGGGTTCTCTGTCAGCTCATTATTAGACTGTTTAAAGGACATTAAAGCCTGAATGGCTCTTAACTTTTCACATTTTAATGATTTAAAAATGAGTTAATAGTTCTGGGAACTAACTCATCCAAAATGCTGCTGCACGTCTTTTAACTGGAACTCGAAAACACGTTCACATTACACCTATTTTATCCTCACTCCACTGTCTGCCTGTGGATTTTCGGATCCATTTTAAACTTCTCTTATTTGTTGTTAAATGTTTAAATGGTGCTTCCCCACTATACCTTTCTGAACTCCTCCATTTGTATACTTCTTCTCGGGCACTTAGATCAGCCAACCTGATGCGCCTGTGTGTACCAAAAACTAAACAGAAGCTAAAAGGGACAGAGCTTTTGTGGTGGCAGCTCGTAAACTGTGGAACGAGCTGCCCTTGCACATCAGAAAGGCCTCTTCCTTGCTTGTTTCCAAATCACTTCTTAAGACCTATTTGATTTCACTGGCATTTGACGCAGTTTGAGTTTTGACATTATTTTATGTCTGTTATTAATGTTAATTGTGGGTTCATTATTTATTTCTCATTATCTTGATTTATTTCAAAATATTTTATGTTTTAACCTGTACAACACCTTGTTTAACCCAGTTGTGTTAATGGGCTCAACAAATTAAGTTACAGTAACCTCTATGTCGGCTATAACGAATTATACAAACAATTTAAAAAAACAGGACAAAGGACCCAACATTTCCAGTAAGTATAGACTATTTATTTATTTATTGGTAATTAGGTTTTCATTAGTGCATTATTAGTATGTGAATGTGTGTGAATTTCAAACATGCCAGTTTGTTAAAGAACGAAATTGTCCAATTTGAAGTAGCGTTATCTTACAGCGCTGTTATTTTTGAAATGACATTACTGCTTCCTGATATATGTAGAGCGACAGACTAACAATTGAACGCAAGCTAACGTTAGCTTTACTTTTGTCGCAGGTATAACACTGGTTAAATAGAAATATAAATTTGTATTTCTCTTTCTGAGTTGATATTTCATTACAACTTTAATATCTGTGTGGTTCAATTTTTTTATGTGCACCAAAGCGCGCGCGCACACAGCTTCATGCATATTTATTACAGCAAAATGTCTTCTAATACCCTGCTCTTTGTGATTATTCTTTATGTAGGAATAATGGTTCAATATTGACAAAATATAATTCTGTTCTAAGAAGAAAATCATTGAGATGAGATGTGAAGCTGTTATCCGCAGACTCATACTGTGTACTATATTACGTTCAGCATTAACTTACCATTTCACTCACAAGGAGCAACTAAGTGGGGTGTCTCACTCATTGTCGGTGTATTGTTTATCATATAGATGAATGATATCAAATATCTAATAAGGGTAGAGCATCCTTGGGCAGTCTAACTGGAATAGGGTCTAGCAGACATCTTCATTTTAGTAGTTGAGGTAAGCAAGGAAGATCAAAGGGTAAAAAGCAGGAAGAGGGATTGGGGCATTGTTGCTGATTCTAGCACTGTTGTACATAAAAATATATCTACAATATTTGATAGGGGATCAGGTGAATTCTTTCCCCAATAGCTACAATTATATTCGTAATGAAAGTCATGAAGTCATTGCTGGATAAGTGCAAATCTTGTAAACGAGTGCCACAGCATTTCTAACATTCGAAATGCCTATGTCATGAGTTTGTGAACTATGCCATTGAGATCTTCTGATTTACTGCTTCCTTTGTTAAGGGGGCAAAAGTATTAAAAATCGTCCGTAGTTAGGCTGCAGAATGATCAAGAAGATAATCAATTTGTATGGGAATGGTTAAAGTGGCTATTTCACTTTATTGACACATGGCAGTCATTTGCTTAAGTTTGTCAACAGCATTTTCAGATAAGCACTTACGCCAAGTGATTTTTTTCCAACTGCTGTATAGTCCATCATTGTAAAATCCGATTTTATAATCTTACAAAATGGACACAAGACAATTATTGAGAAATACTGTTAAATTATCAGTTTCGAGCACAAGATCCTGGATATGATTAAAACAGTGAGTGGGTTTATTTACAATTGATTCTAATAATTCAATAAGTGCAGCGTTGATGCAGTTACTGTCAGCACCTATGAATGACAGTGACAGTTCTAAGGACACTGCAGGCATGCAACACTGAATCTCTGCATCCTATTCTTAGCTCTAGATTTTCATACTGTGGCTGTCTTATAAAACCCATTCATATTTCTGGATAAGAGGGCTGCACCATCTAAAGTAGAATGCCATCCATCTCTCCTAATCAGCATATGTTTTCACCAAAAAGTTTTCCTATTGTCTATGTAGCCCACGTCATTTGCCAGGCATCATCCATACAGCCAGCGGTTAAATGGCAACATGTGGCTGTGCATGTCTTACCTGGCAGGGGGGGAGTCCAACATTGTTTTGGTAAAATTACACACTAATTCAACGTTAATCTCAGTGACCTCTGATTCGCATAATCACGCATCATGTCACTTGTCAATGGTGTGTATCAAACTTAGGATATAAGTAAAAGTTCAGTCTATAATTATGTTGTAGAATTATTACCATTATGAACATTCAGTTGTTTCTAAGTTATGGAATTACAGTGATCTGAAATGTTTAAATGGAATAAAAAGTAAACAGGAAAGAGTGTTTTCTATTAATTGAGGAAAAAATAAGTTAAAAAGTGATTTGAAAATATTGAATACTACATTGTTTTGAAAATTAGGCAGGTGGAAGCTGGAAATCTCAGGTAAACTGACAAAAATGTATGTTGAAGTAGATTGGAGAGTTGAGGTCAGACACATGTAGGCTTCCTGGATAAACATCTGTTGGTTTTTAATCACTTACTTTTAGTTCCATCATTCTGGACAAAGTCACTGACAAAACTGACAATAGGTCTATGTCATGATCTTTGCCTTGGATATATTTTTGTTTGTAAAATAACTGAAAGAGGTTGCACAAAATCTTCTTAAGAGCTACACAAGAATCCAAAACAAACAACAAGGGACCTTGCAAGATCTTTAGAAGCCACTAAACTAAAGTCCACATTTCGAGTCTGAATGAATGTTTATTCAATTCAATTCAATTCAACTTTATTCATATAGCGCCAGTTTACAACAAGGTCATCACAAGGCACTTTACATAATAAAGTCAAGACTATACAAACATGTAGAGAAAACCCAACAAATCCCCCTTGAGCAAGCAATAGGCAACAGTGGAGAGGAAAAACTCCCTCAAACGGAAGAAACCTCCAGCAGAACCAGGCTCAGGGTGGGCAGACATCTGCCTTGACCGGTTAGGGCGAATGGAAAGTGGAGAGAGAAAACAACAGAGCAACAAAAGCAACAACAAAACATTAGGCGGGTTAGTAGGACCAGTAGCTGCGCACTGGAGGACATAAAGTGCCAAATCCGGGGACACCTGAACACATGGACAGAGAGACGGGGACAGAGAGGGGAAGAAAGACGACTACGGGACAAAGAAGATACAGAGTTAATGTCAAATACAGTGGTGACATATTAAATGTGGGGTGAGAGGAGAGAATGAAGAGAAGAGGAAAGTGGCACAGTGCAGAGTCCCCCAGCAGTCATAAGCCTATAGCAGCATGACTAGAACTAACTATAAGCTTTATTGAAGAGGAAAGTTTTGAGCCTAGTCTTAAAAGTAGTGAGGGTGCCTGCTTCCCGAATCTGGACTGGGAGCTGGTTCCACAGGAGAGGAGCTTGATAGCTAAAGGCTCTGCCTCCCATTCTATTTTTGGAAATTCTGGGAACCATAAGTAGGCCTGAATTTTGGGACCGAAGTGGTCTAGTAGGATGATATGGTACTATGAGATCTTTTAGATATGATGGAGCTTGACCGTTTAGAGCTTTATGTGTAAGAAGAAGGGTTTCAAATTCTATTCTACATTTAATGGGAAGCCAATGGAGAGAAGCTAATGAAGGTGAAAAATGATCTCTCTTACCAATCCCAGTCAGCAATTTTGCTGCAGCATTTTGGATTAATTGGAGGCTTTTTGGAGAGTTACTTGGGCAGCCTGAAGGTAGAGAATTACAGTAGTCCAATCTAGTAAGTAACAAATGCATGGACCAGTTTTTCAGCATCGCTTTGAGAGAGGATGCTCCTAATTTTGGCAATGTTTCTCAGGTGGAAGAAGGCTGTTTTAGAGATTTGTTTTATGTGTTAGGTAAATGACAAATACTGGTCAAAAATGACTCCCGAGATTCCTTGCAGTACTACTGGGGGCAAGAGTTATGTCATCTAAAGTAGCGATACGGTTAGAAAAAATGTTTCTTAGACTTTTAGTCTCAAATACAATAACTTCAGTTTTATCTGAGTTTAGAAGAAGGAAATTATACGTCATCCAGTCCCTTATGTCTTTTAGACATGCTTGTAGTTTAATTAATTCGTTTGTTTCATCAGGTTTCATAGATGGATATAACTGCGTGTCATCGGCGCAGCACTGAAAATTTACAGAGTGTTTTCTAATAATGTTGCCAAGGGGAGACATATATAGAATAAAGAGTATTGGTCCTAACACAGAGCCTTGTGGAATTCCATAACTAACTTTTGTGTATGTGGAAGATTCATTTTTAACATGAAAAAATTGGAATCTCTCTGATAGATACGATTTAAACCAATTTAGTGCAGTTCCTTTAATTCCAATAACATGTTCTAGTCTCTGTAATAATATTCTGGGATCAATGGTGTCAAATGCAGCACTAAGATCTACCAGAACTAGTATAGAGACAAGTTCATTATCTGGTGCCAGAAGGAGATCATTGGTGACTTTAATCAGTGTGGTTTCTGTGCTATGATGAACTCTAAATCCTGACTGAAATTCTTCAAACAAGTCGTTTCTGTGCAGGTGGTAACATAATTGCTTTACAACTATTTTTTCAAGTATTTTAGGGATAAAGGGGAGATTGGATATTGGTCTGTAACTGGCTAAGACACCTGGATCCAGACAAGGTTTTTTAAGGAGAGGTTTCATTACAGCTACCTTATAGGCCTTTGGTACATATCCTGTTTGTAAAGATAGAGCAATGATATCTAATACGAACGTGTCTAATAAGGCTAGAGCATGTTTGAGCAGTCTAACTCGAATAGGGTCTAGCACACATGTTGTTGGTTTACATGCCAGAATAGTTGAAGTTAACTCAGCAAGATCTATGGGCACAACGCAGTCTAAAAGGGACTGAGGACTTACTGATGATTTTAATTCTGTTGTATTTGTGGGGAGGGTCTGGTCAATTTTATTTCTAATAGCTACGATTTTGTTTGTGAAGAAGGTCATGAAGTCATTGCTGCATAGCGTTGAGGGAATACTAGTCTCAACTGAACTATGGCTCTTAGTCAGCCTGGCTATAGTGCTGAAAAGAAACCGAGAATTGTTCCTGTTTTCCTCTATTAGTGATGAATAATATGCTGTTCTGGCTTTACAGAGTGCTCATTTGTATAAGTATAAACTCTTTTTCCAGGCTAAGAGTGATTCTTGTGAGTGAGTTGAACACCACTTCCTTCCTAGTTTTCGTGATGCCTGCTTTAAATTGCGGATTTGCGAGCTATTTGCGAGATTGCCTGTTCACATTTACTGCCTTCTTTTTTAGAGGGGCAACACTATCAAGTATAGAACGTAAAGATGCTGCATAATTATCAGTAAGGTAATCAACCTGTACAGGAGTGCAGTTAATGTGGCTATTCTAAGTTATATTGGTACATCAGCAGACACCCTCCATATTTTTAAGACTAGGCTCAAAACCTTCCTTTTTGATAAAGCTTATAGTTGGTTATAGTCATGCTGCAATAGGCTTAGACTGCTGGGGGACTCTGTACTGTGCCACTTCCTCTTCTCTTCATTCTCTCCTCTCACCCCACATCTATAATGTCACCACTGTATGACATTAACTCTGTATCTTCTTTGTCCCGTAGTCGTCTTTCTCCCTCTCTTTCCCCCTCTCTCTCTCCCTGTCTTCAGGTGTCCCCAGATTTGGCGCTATGTGTCCTCCAGTGTGCAGCTACTGGTCCTACTAACCTGCTCAATGTTTTGTTGTTGTTTTTGTTGCTCTGTTCTTTTCTCTCTCCACTTTCCACATAGCCCAACTGGTCAAGGCAGATGGCCGTCCACCCTGAGCCTGGTTCTGCTGGAGGTTTCTTCCGGTAAAGGGAGTTTTTCCTCTCCACTGTTGCCTACGGCTTGCTCAAGGGGGATTTGTTGGGTTTTCTCTAAATGTTTGTATAGTCTTGACTTTATTATGTAAAGTGCCCTGAGATGACCTTGTTGTAAATTGGCGCTATATAAATAAAGTTGAATTGAATTGAATGCATGTTGAAGTAAATGATGAAGGGATCATTTCCTTAAATTTGTTCACAGTGTTTTTAGATAAAAATCTACTGAAGCAAAACTTTTTTCTAGCTGCTTTGTGGTCCATTAAATTAAATTCAAATGTTATTAGAAAATGGTCAGAGAACAGAATTATGAGGAAATACTCTTAGTTTATCAATTTCAATGCCGTATGTAAGGACAAGGTCTAAAACAAGGAGTGGGTTCTTTTACATTTTGAGAGAAACCAATTGAATCTAATAATGAAGTAAATGCCGTGTTGAGGGAGTTACTGTTAGCATCTACATGAATGTTAAAATTGCCCACTATGACGACTATATCTGCACTAAGCACTAAGTCGGCTAGAAAATCTGAGAATTCAGTCAAAGATTCAGCATAAGGGACTGGAGGACGATACACATTAACAAATAGAAGTGGATTTTGAGTTTCCAAATTGGGTGTGAAAGGCTCAGAGTAAGAATCTCAAATGAGTTATTACTATGTTTAGGTGTAGGGTTTATTGGTAAGCTTGAGCGATAGATTGCTGCTACTCCTCCACCTCAGCCTGAGCTTCTAGGAACATGATAGTTCATATGACTTGGGGGGGTCGACTCATTTAAACTAACATATTCTTCCTACTGAAACCAGGTTTCAGTGAGACAAAATAAATCAAATTGATGATCGCTTATCAAGTCATTTACTAACAGAGATTTAGATGAGAGAGATCTGATATTTAATAATCCACATTTAATTGTTTCAGTTTTTTGTTCAGTAAGCAGAGCAGTCCTGATTTTTATTTAAGTTATTATGATTGACTCCTCTTGTGATCATTTTTAGTTTATAAAATTTTGTTGATCGGGGAACAGACACAGTCTCTATAGGAATGTGGGAGTTGTGGGGTCAATCTTTTGGTTGTCTAATAAAGTCAGCCATATTTTTTGATAAGACAGAGGCACCATTAAAGTAGGATGGATGCCATCTCTCCTAATCAGCCTATCTTTTCCCCAAAAACTTTTCCAATTGTCTATGTAACCCACATCGTTTGTTGGACACCACCTAGACAGCCAGCAGTTTCTGACTATGGAGTCGTCAATTACCAGACTTCGTTCCTCAGCAGGTGTGTCGCTGAGTGGGGAAAAACGATTAGAAACGTGAACGTGGTGGTGAACCTCGGGCGTCTGTTTAGCATCAGATCGCTTACGAACCGTCACCCAGCCGGCCTGACTTCCCGGCTGCTCGGGTACTGCTGGGGGACAGCTAACATGGCTATGCTAACAGTGGCTATGCTAAGTTGGTCCGTACCAGCTACCTGGGCCTGACTAGCTGGATTGTTTTCCATGGTGCGGAGCCGTGCTTCCAATTCAGAGAGCCTCGCCTCCAAAGCTGCAATAACCTTACACTTATTACAAGTACCGTTATCACTAAAGGAGGCTGAGGAAAAACTAAACATGTGGCACACAGAGCAAGTCAGAGGAGAGACAGAAGGAGACGGAGAAGCCATTGCTAGGTGCTAGGCTAACGAAGCTAGATCAATTAAGTTTAGTTAGCGTAAGCTAGTTTGTTTAATTATTTCAGGAGAGCAGGTGTTTGCGTAAACAAATCTTATGCCCCAAGTGATAGTTTATATACAGAGAAATCACTAATTTAGAAAACAACAGCTACGATTAACCAGTGAACAATCCTTCGGCAGAGACCCGAAACAGTGTGAAGAAACAGGAACTGACACAATACGCTTACCGCAGGAGGAGTCAAATGTCCTAGTGGCAAGCCTTATAATGTCTTATGTTTGAGAGAAAAGCACAAAGAAAGACACAGCTTACTTCTGGACTAAAGCAGCATGCTTGAAATCTACTAAGAACCATGTGAACAAACCAAAGGAGTTTTCTCACAAGATCACGTGGCCTGTGAGACCAAAGTTGATTTGGTCATAAATTGCCATAAATTGTTTTGGTACCCAAAAGTCTTTACACTGCTTCTCATTTCCCCATTTGCACTAACAATTGCACAGATAAACACTAAAACATCCATGAAGGTGCCTCTGTGTAGCTGAACTACATTCATCTGGAGTAACTAAATTAGGGTTTAGTGTCTTGCTCAAGAACACTTCGGTATGGGACCTGAGAAGCCAGGGATCGAAACAACACAAAGGTTGGTGAATGAATCTTAAGCCACAGATGTGTATAAATTGGCATCAGGCACTGAAGCTCTACATACAGTTAAGGGAGTAATGAATGCAGATGGCAGGTTTCAAGGCACAGCATTCTGCCATCAGCCAAAAATTAAAAATGAAGAGGCAGTGGATCCTTTAAAACGCAACGCAAAGTCAACTGAAGAATGATTTTAAAAGAATAAGTTGATTTTTTTTTACTATAGTCTTCCCTCTCTCTAGATCGCACTAAAATATCATTGAAACGTAAATGTAAATGAAAAGCTGTACATAGATTTTAAGAAGCAATTAAGAATGGGCTAAAATGACACCTAAAAGGAAACAAATGCGACTCAGTGGGTAAACAAACAGGTTGAAGGGGGTTATAAAAGGTATATGCCAGACATGCAATTTATTAAAACATTGCTTAAAGGGGGATACAAACTTTTTTAATGATACTACTCTCAATAGTTCACTATAACTTTGTTTAAACGTACTATTTGACACAAATTATTCCAAAAAAAGTTGGGGGGATGTGTCAAAAATAAAAAAAATACAGAATGCATTGATTTGCAAATCTTATCAACTAATATTTTATTCACAGTGGAACATAAACAACATACTAGATGTTGAAACTGAGACTTTGACCTATCATCTTCTATTACATGGAAAATTTTTAGCTCATTTTAAATTGGTTGGTATCAACACATCTCAATAAGTTGGAGGATGGACATGCCCATGTACAACGTGCCTTATTCTTTAGCCATCCACAGCAATCCAGACATAAAATGAGAATGTGCTGAAATCAAAAAGGAGAAAGAATGATTCCTGTAACAGTTTAAAAGTCAAAGTGGCATGCCAGTTAACTTTCCATATAACAAATCAAAGTGTAGTAGTTTCAAACCACCCAAGAATGCACACATGCTATCATAAATTGTTTGAATATTATAAACAATTTATGAAGTTATGAAGTTTGAATATTATAATGAAGTATAATTATATGAAGGTATTATATGAAGTAAGAGGTTCTTATGTGCTGTTATTAATTATAACAGAAATCAGGGGTGTGTGGAGACAGGGAGAGGGGGTCAATTAATTGGGTGGAGCCAGGGGTGAGTAAGTGAGGCTAACTGGAGGTGTCTAAGGCAAGGGAACAGGGCATATGCAACATAACTGTCATCTTTAAGAAGTTTAGGAAGTTCAGTTTTCTCAAAAATAACCAAAAAGAAATTCCTTTTTTCTGTAATAAGCTAGTCAAATGCAAATACAGTGGCTAGCCATGTCCTCCAAATCCTTAACTGACTGATTACTATATCACACAACAACCTCTGATGATAGCTCCAGCAGTAGTAAGGATTACAAATACAGCAACTCTGACATATAATGTATCCACATCAGCTGTAGGAGATACCATGCAGTGTACAAAACGAATAAAAACTCTGGAGGAGGTGGTTTATTCATGGACGGTTTGACTATACCTGAGGTGGGATTAGTCATGAGAAAAGAATAACTGACATTAAAAGTGGCAGATTGACATGTCAGCACATTAAACAGTGGTCAAAAGAAGACCATATATAAAGAATATTGCAAATGTTTAATTACGTCCTTATTAGATAAATTAGATAGATAAGCATGCCTACCAATTAATAAAACTGCACATAGGTTGTTTGTGGTGTTGTAATGGTGTGGGGTATTGTTTTTATTAACACACTTTGCTTTGGACCCTTAGTACCAACAAAGCATAGTTTAAATGCCTACCTGAGTATTTTTTACTGAACATGCTCATGACTTTCTGACCACAGGGTACCCATTTTCTGATGTCCAGCAAGATAAGACACCATGTCACAAAGTTAAGGCGGTCTTTAACTGGTTTCTTGATCTATGAGTTCGCTTTACTCGACCACCCTCCAAAATCCTTAAATCCTTATCCAGTAGAGCACGTCTTGGTCGTGATGGAAAAAGAGATTTACATCATGGATGTGCAGACGAAAAATCTGCAGCATGTGCATGATGGACCAAAATATCTAAGACATATTTCCATCACCTTCTTAGGTATATGCCATGAAGAATTAAGATGGCTCTGGACACACTTTTCCAAACTAATACTAGCAAGGTGTACCAAATAAAGTGGCTGGTAAGTAAGTCTATAATGGTTTGAATAGCTGCAGACAAACGAGTTAAATTATATTACAAGGTTGGCAGAGATGGTAACATCATGTTCCATAGTTTGTAATACATTCATTACCCCTGTGTATCTGCTGGAGTATATTGATATCAAGTGTGTTCATCTTCCCTCAAACTCTGCACTTATGTAGTTTAACAGACAGTAACCAGAGCAATGGACCTATTCATGCTAGAAAAGCGGGAATCAAAAGATCTGGGCGGGTAATTATTGTAATGAATAATTTTGTAGGGAAGAGGTGTGGTTATGCATTTGGCAAATACTAGGTGATGGCAATACCAACATAGGAATTAAAACTGGGGGGAAAAAAAGCTACACAAGCCTTGGAACTAAAGAAAGCGTTGCATTTTTTGTTTTACCTTGACCAACAAGTGGAGAGTGTTCTCCCTAAACACATTCTGAAGGAAGGTGGTGTCCTCTGGGCAGCTGACATGGTGCTGCAGCTGGAAGGGCAGAGCTGCCAGGAGTTCATTCAGACCTGAAAGATAAAAAGAAACAGGATTGCATAACGATAAGATGAATGACGAAAGTCCATGTCCCTTACAAACATACACACAAACATAAAAACAGAATACATTTACCACATTTTGCATGCATCTATGCAAGATGTACGGTACGTAATAATCTGGTCAAAGAACAAAAGTGAGGGGCATATGGATACACATGTTGTCAAGAGACATGCAAGTCAGTGATGCATGTGCTAACATTAGTGGTCTACCAATTGTGCGTTGGGCTGACTAATTGGGCTGACATTTGACAATTTTCAATTTCAATTAGCATCAGCCAATGTCTGTACTGTACATCAACCAATTAACAAAAAAAATTGTCTAGAATCATACTTTTTTCTGGTCCTCTCACGGCAGCTTTCAACATTTTTTGCAAAGTGCTCATCAGCACAACATTTTTCTATTTTTGGGGCAGTAAGACACCGGGCCAGTGGTGTCTGTGAAGGCAAACATGGTGAACTGAGAGGCCCCGAGTGTCCACTCATTTCGTGTGGAGTTAACCCATGGGAACAGAAAAGGTTCTGGTGGGTTGGCAAACTGATTTAGAGCTAGTGTGTGCTGGCAGCTAAGAAGGTTAGGAGGAGAGCCACAGCTAACTAAATTAGTTTATGTCATTTGTTTCTGATGCTTTTGAGCAGCCACAATGATGGAGCATCGCCTAGCACACTCGATAATTTGGGCTCTGACTCTATGACACAGGATATATCAAGATGATGTACTGCATTGTTGTAATATTCAACAGCATTTCTGAATAGTGTTTGTGCCTCATGCCTCACTGCTATCATAAAGAAAGAGGTTTAACCAAAGACAAAAAAGCAACTGGGCAAAAGAAAGACCCAATAGACATATTATTATTACAACCCCAGTGAGTTTACTCAAGCTTGATGCATGATACTGTCCCTGATATGTAATCATCTAATGCCTGGTTCTGTGGTCCTCATCACCAGAAACATTCTAGATTTGAAGCTAACACAAGCCTGCATGAGGCCAGCTGGCTCCCTCAATTACTTACAACTCAGAATTACCAACACAAACTCTCACATAATCTGTTAAAAAAAAGATTTACAGAGACAGAGAATAGGATGAGATAAGTGGAAGTGACAGCAGTGAGAGTGGAGGAAAGAGATTTGGTAGTGTCATTACTATTGGCAGTCCTAAGATACTGGTAGGAGGGAGTAAGAGGTCCCACAGCCCATCTGGTTTCCCATTTTGTCTCCTTAACATGGATTAGGGCAACAATGCTTGGTGTGTACCAGGTGGTACACATATACTGATGCTGTTGTCCAACAGTCCTACAGTTGTTTGTTCGCTCCCCCGGCTCCTCCGGTCCCATGTCAAATTGTCCTCGAGCAAGACACTGAACTCCCACTTAGTTGCTCCTTTACAACTGTAAAGTGCACTGAAAACCAAAAGGTAGAAAAGTGCTATATAAACCATTTACAATTTACAATATGGGAAAGACATCAACTCTACTAGTGGATCATTGTATCGGAATGGAAAAGGCAGTCCATATTTTTGCTGGATATCAAGTCAATACATTTAGGTTTAAGGTCAATGGTCAAAAGTACATATATACACATAAGTACATGCAAATACCTTCAAAAATGAAGCAAAGAATAGTATACAACCTTTCACTATGCTCCCCTTTTGGGGTCACTATGTTAGGCAGAACCCCGTGACCCAGACAAAACCTAATTCCAGAAAACAACACTAAAAGTTGTACAGGAACTAACAACTAAAAAAAGGACTGCAAAGCTGAAATTAAATATATGATTTTATGCACAAGTGAAAGGAAATATAAAGGCAAAAAAATAGAGAAAAATAACCCAGGAATAACCACAGTAGTAAAAGCACTGTGTTGACATGGTAAAAACAGAAAAAGTAGAAGGAGACATAGATTCATGACCAGAGAAGCAAAGAAGAGGAAGAATGAAAACAAGATTATGCCAAAACCTTACCACTAAGGGGTGGAACGCCTTATTTGTTGCAAGGCTGGTCTGGCTTCATCTTATTTGTTTTGGTCAGACTATTCTGGACTGTTCTGTTGTCACTAGCATATCCGAGTAGCCATGGACTCTAAAGTGTCCCTTGTGGAAAAAGAGACTTTAACATACAAAGAGCATTTCCCACTTCATGTCAACACCTCCATCGAGTTTAAAGGAAAAAAATGTGTTTTTCAAAGATCCGGTTTATGTAAAACACATAATCCCATACATCAACTAAGGCATGTCACCCCCTTGAGTTCTGTTTTTAAGAGTAGTCCAAGATAAGGCAATTGCAAGAAGTAATTTAACAACAAATAGTACCTTGACATCTACTATTTGACATTGTAACTACAGCATTGTTGGGATGGATGACATGGATACTGAGAAACTTTACAGCTGTCTTGTAATTCAATTACATAAGCGAAAGACAAAGAACTTGGTGAAAATGTTTTTGTTCAAAAACAAATAAATCCCAATGCTTGTAGTTTAACTCATTTATCTATCTTTAAGAACATAATGTTCATGAGGCTCCCTAAAGTGCTGGAGGAAAATTGTTGTCACTTTCTATGTAGATCAATATGGCGAATATGACCATGTCCCCATTATTGTGAACATGACAGAGAGGCATGTGAACAAGTAAATTGGAAAAGGAATGAAGCCTATCCAGCCCACAGATTAACATTTACAGAAAAAAAATCCATTCTTTCCTGCATTACTAAATGTACAATATCTAGTAATTTCCATGTATACTGTGATTTACACACAGTTGACAGGCCATCACCAATAAATCTTTTCAATTAAAAGTGAACAATTAAAAGCTACACAGATCACCTAAAACATCCCTATTGCTCACACTTACACTCATTACATTCCAGATGTACATAAGTAAGTTATTTTACACTTTTACTAATGCTAATACAGAGTGGGAGCGCCCATACACTCAAAGAAACAGATCTTGTTGTTACCTACGTTTATACCTTATACCTAATTTATTAGAGCATAGCTTTCTGACCTTGTCTCACTAGATGATGTCCATCAGTTATCCATCATGAAAGCATTGGTTGACAGCTAACCACTTATATCTGCTTAGCAATGAAAAAATAATAATTCTTATTTAAATAACCCTCTAGACAGAATTCAGGGCATCAGCCACATTTTTCTATTATGTCGTGCCTCCTGTACGTGGAGTTTCTTCCATGTAAACGCTTTTGAGTCAGACAATCACCTGCTGTGTTACATATGTGAAACAAAACTCAGGACAATGTCTGTATTGGATTTTTTAGGGCACGGTCCAGAGCTCATGTGCGAAAGAGGTTCAATAGGACGGTTTAGGAAAAACCAGTGTCTGCTCATCCTCCTTTTTAAAAAACCTTGATCAGGAATCCATTTCTGCAGATCTGTGTGCAACAAAGGTTTCCTAAAGGTAAACTGTCTGTTTTCACTTCCCAGAAATATTACATTTTACTGTTTTGTTAACTTTGGTGATTAAAAAGAGATCCCTCTTACTTATTACAAGTTCATATATAGTCTCATAGAATTTTTTTATTGGTTTCTTTTCCCTATGTGTTTTATTTCTAATCAAAAGAGAGTTGGTTCTTGTTAAATTAAACAAAGGTAATAAAAAGTTCAATAAGTGATTTGCTTGAAGTTTACCAGTGCCTTTCAGTGAGTCTGTCTCAAAGGAGGCATCCACCACCTTTCACATTAAGTAAAATCTGACTAGGTGGCTAGTCAGATGCAACTGACATGTCACTTCTGCAACTGTGGCAACAGATGAGCAGCAAACATTTTGAAAAAGGCACGGTTCTGTCCAAAGAAATGATGAGCTATACAGCTTTTTTAGGGAATGAAAGGCAGACATCTCAATACCACCTGAAAGGCTTTCTTTTGATCATACATAAATGGTGTAACTAGAAAGAAAGAACCTAGTATTGTGTTAATGTCATACAGAAACTAGCGAAAATGGCTCAGAGCTCCTATAGAACATTCTACCCTGACACAGAGATTCTTTTGCAATTCATTGTCTCCTGTGTATAGAAAGAGTCCAAACCCGTATGTTCAGAATTCAAGACTTTTAGGAAAAAAAACATACCTATTGGCTTTTATTTTTTCCTGCACAAGAATAAAAGCACGTAGTGTATGTGGTAACCAATAAAGCAGTTAAAGTGTCCAGTATAAGAATATCCGTATCCGGTCTCTTATCCGGTATCATTTTACACCCATCACCATTTCCAACAGGGTCTGTTCCCAAATTGTAAAAAAATAAGGTGGTTGGAATGGTTCATCATTCTCTACACACACATTCAAACATTTAGCTAGTAAGTATCTGGTAAAAGCATTTTGAACTTTCAAAACATTTCCATGACATTTCTTGTCTTCCAACCCGCCTGCACTCGCCTCTTCACCTCTTTTCCACACTCCCCATCACACTGAACTGTTGACCCCAAGTACTTAAACTTCTGCACCTTCTTCACCTCAGCCCCCTGTAACCTCACGCTTCTACCTTGCTCCCTCTCGTTTACACACATGTATTCTGTCTTGCTATGACTGACTTTCATGCCTCTTCTTTCCAGAGCAAACCTCCACCTCTTCAGCTGTTCCTCCACCTCCTCTCTACTCTCACTGCAAATCACAATGTCATCTGCAAACGTCATTGACCAGGGAGATTTCTGTCTGACCTCATCTGTCAACCTGTCCATCAGCATAGCAAACAAGAAGGGACTCAAAGCCGATCCTTGGTGTAGTCCCACCTCCACCTTGAACTCCTCTGTCTGACCTACGGCACATCTCACCACCGTCATGCTTCTCTCATACATGTCCTGAACTACTCAGACGTACTTCTCTGCCACTCCCGACAACCTCATACAGTACCACAGCTCCTCCCTCGAGCACCCTGTCATACGCCTTCTCTAAATCCACAAAGACACAATGCAGCTCCTTCTGACCATCTCTGTACTTTTCCGTCAAAAACCTCAGAGCGAAATGGCATCAGTGGTGCTCTTACGGAGCATGAAACCATACTGCTCCTCACAAATCTCCACCTTCTTCCTACGCCTGGCCTCCACTACTCTTTCCCACAGTTTCATTGTTTGGCTAATCAGCTTTATCGCTCTATAGTTGCTACAGTTCTGAGTGTCACCCTTGTTCTTAAAGATCGGCACCAGAATGCTTCTCCTCCATTCCTCAGGCATCTTCTCACTCTCTAAAATCCTGTTAAACACACTTGTCAGAAACTTCACTGCCGTCTCTCCTAGACACTTCCACACCTCCACAGGTACATCATCAGGACCAACAGCCTTTCCGCTTTTCATCCTTTTCAGAGCCTTCCTCACCTCATCCTTTCTAATCTCTGCTATTTCCTGCTCCACAACATCCACATCTTCCTCCATTCTTTCCCTGTCATTTTCCTCATTCATCAGCTCCTCAAAATACTCCTTCCGTCTTCTCTGCACATCTCTCCTGGCTTGTTAGCACCTTTCCATGTCTGTCTTTAATCACCCTTATCTGTTGCACATCTTTCCCATCTCTATCTCTCTGTCTAGCTATCCTGTACAAGTCCTTCTCTCCTTCCTTCGTGTCTAACCTGTCATACAGCTCATCGTAAGCTTTCTGTTTAGCCTTTACCACCTCCCCCTTCACTCTGCGCTGCACTTCCGTGTACCCCTGTCTACTTTCCTCAGTCCTTTCTACATCCCACTACCTTTTAGCTAACCTCTTCCTCTGGATGCAGTCTTGTACTTCCTCATTCCACCACCAAGTGTCTTTATCATCTTTCCTCTTTCCAGATGACACACCAAGCACCTTCCTACCTGTTTCCCTGATTACCTCTGCTGTAGTTTCCCAGTCATCTGGAAGCTCCTCCTGACCACCCAAAGCCTGTCTCAACTTCTGCCTGAATTCCTCACAAGTTTCTTCATTCTTTAGCTTCCACCACTTGGTCTTCTTTTCTGTCTTTCCTCTTTTCTTCTTCCTGACCACCGGAGTCATCTTACACACCACCATGCAGTGCTGTCTTCCTACACTCTCTCCTACCACCACTTTACAGTCACTAATCTCTCTCAAGTGACCTTTTCTACATAGAATGTAGTCCACCTGTGTCCTCCTACCTCTCTCTTCTGGAAGTAAGTGTTAACTACAGCCATTTCCATCCTCTTAGCAAAGTCCACTACCATCTGTCCTTCTGGATTCCTTTCCTTAACACCAAACCTGCCCATCACCTCCTCATCACCTCTGTTCCCCTCACCAACATGCCCATTGAAGTCTGCTCCAACAACTACTCTCTCTCCTCTGGGGATACTCTCTACAACCTCATCAAACTCACTCCAGAGTCTCTCCTTCTCTTCTAACTCACAGCCAACTTGTGGAGCATACCCACTGACTACGTTCACCATCACCCCTTCGATTTCTAGCTTTAGGCTCATCACCCTGTCTGAGACTCTTTTCACCTCTAGAACATTGTTCACAAACTCCCACTTCAGGATCACTCCTACTCCGTTTCTCTTCCTATCCACACCATGGTAAAACAGTTTGTATCCTCCTCCAATACTACATGCTTTGCTACCCTTCCACCTCGTCTCCTGCACACACAGCACATCTACCTTCCTTCTCTCCATCATGTCTGCCAGCTCTCTACCTTTCCCTGTCATTGTGCCAACGTTAAGAGTCCCTACTCTCAGATCTAAGCTCCTGCCTTTTCCCCTTCTCTCTCTGATCACGAACCCTTCTGCCTCCTCTCCTTCTTCGACCAAGAGTAGTCCAATTTCCACCGGCACCCTGAAGGTTAAAAGCACCGGTGGTGGTTGTTGTTGACCCGGGCCTCGACCGATCCTGTATTAAAGTGGTATGGATGACTCGCATGGTTGTACTTGGCAAAATTTTACGCCGGATGCCCTTCCTGACCCAATCCTCTCTATTTATCCGGGCTTGGGACGGGCACAGAAGTTACCGGCTTGCTACCCCTGTGGCTAGATTAGTCAGCCTGGCTACAGTGCTGAAAAGAAACCGGGGGTTGTGCTTATTTCCCTCTATTAGTGATGAATAATATGCTGTTCTGGCTGTTCTGAAATACTGTTAGATTATCAATTTCAATGCCTTATGTAAGGACAAGGTCTAGGGTGTGACTAAAACAATGAGTGCTTTCATTTACATTTTGAAAGAAACCAATTGAGTCTAATAATGAAGTAAATGCCGTGTTGAGGGAGTTACTGTCAGAATTACAGGAATGTTAAAGTCGCCCTCTATGATGACTTTACCTGCACTAAGCACTAAATCAGCTAGAAAATCTGAGAATTTTAGGGTCACACCATTTGCCATTCATAAACATCGCCAGTCCCCCACCCGTCCTCTATCCGCTCACTGCCACACTCCGGTCTGCCCACACCAGTGTGCATCTGTTTATGGAGACAACAGAATCCAGTGTGTCCTGGTTTAGCCTTGACTCTGTGACACGCAGCAGGATGCTCTCCCTGTACACCAGCTGCAGCCTCATAAGCGCCACTAGCTTATCCATCCTGTTGGGGAGAAACCTGACATTTCCCATAATAACGGATGAATATAACTTGTACCTCTGTTTTCTCTTCCAGTGCTTAATGCCAGCTCTACAGCCTCGCCTTTTTCTGAGTATCTCGGCAGGAATATCCGGCTTCCTCCCGTAGAGAAGTTCGACCCGGCTAAGAGTTAGCAACTGATCCTCAGTGTTAACAATGAAGCCCCAACTTAAAAGGTCCCCCAAGGCAGACTCAAAAAGTTGGCAAAAGATAAGTTGATTGGAAAACTGGAACATTAGCCTTCTTTCTTTTTAGTTCACAATTGGGTAATTGATTTTCTGTTTTGATTTCCCCCAGAATCAAAATTATCCCAGCTGTTGCTTGAATGGATCAATGTTTATTTGCTTAAGCTTTCTTCAGCTGTACCCTATATTGTAGCTAGGCTGTTGCACCTAAAGTGTACAGTGGGTACTCAGCATAGCATACGTGGAATTTTGCTGACAATGATGGGGCAGCTGTAGCTGGCCCAGACTTTTGTACCGACACATGTAAATGCTTGGTAAATAATCAAAAGCAGTGGCTTCTATCACTATATAGTTAGATCTGATGAGCCGTGATACCAAGGAGAAATGTAATTAATGGCCTCCAGCATGTATATTGAATTTCAATAACCAGATTACTAATGTACTAGTACACTGTCAAACGAAGAAAAAGGATAAACACAGCAAACGACCGTCATTGTTTTCTAGTGTAATACATTGCAAATAAAAATAACGAGGTTTATAAACATGACACATGCAGTTCCCCTTCACTTTGCAAAATACAGGAACTCAATAGGTACAGCTTAAAATAAGTTTAATAAATAGTTTTTTTTCAAATCTATTTTAAAATTTCAGATTTAGTTTTTAAATTAGCGGCATTTGTGGCCATTTTTCGTGTTCTGCCTCTCCTCGAACACTTTAGCAAAAAGTAACTATTACAAAACAATAATTACTTGCATTATATCATAATATTTATCTATATTAACTGAAACTGTGATAACATTTTTTTGCCATTTTGCCTGGTCCTATTCTATAAGCTTACCACATCACATCACAATGTTCCCTCTCAAGAACTTCTGGATGCAAAACAACTATTAAAATTATTTCTCTTCATTTCCTTAGGTTTACAACATGCCATATATCCTCAGTCCTACAGAATGATTGAGTTTGAGTGCAGAGAAGTGACTGTTTCACTATAGAGCAATAACCAGCAATAGTGGTTGCTATAGTAATCAGGAATATACAAATAGACATGAATATAATATGCAGTTTGCTATTTACTATAATCAGGAATTTATAGACAATTTAATTTTACATACATGTGTATTTTCAGGTGAGTATATACATGCTAGTGCGATGACTATGTGTAACATTAAATAGTGCAATGATATGGGGAGAATGTCGGGGTGTATAATTGTGGCAGAGAGGTCAGTGAAGTCAGTGTTGGGCAGAGTTCAATAAGGAGACAGCTCTAGGAAAAAAGGTGTTCCTCAGTCTGGTGGTTCTTATCCTGGGGAACGTAAGCCACCTGCCTAATGGCAGGAGAGAATATAGTCTGTGGGCGGGGCGAGAGGAGTCCTTAAGAATACTGCGTGCTCGACGCTGACAGTGTTTCTTTTCTAAGTCCTCAATAGGTAGAAGTGGAGTCCCTGTAATGCATTGGGTTGTTTTCACAACCTGCACTTGCTAGTCAGAGGGTTTGGAAAACAATTGATTTCCCCCCTTCAGGTTGGGAATGAGTCAGTCAAAAAAATGGTAGTGTTGGTCAAATAGTTCTACCGGCAACATATCCCTTGGTCAGCTACAGCTGCTATTTTCTGTCAATATTACACGGGTGAAATAAACCCAGTACATCTCTTTGTGTGAGACAGAGGCAAAAATACCCCAGCAACATAATAGGAAAACTTAAATACAGCTTAATTTTATGCAACTATGCTGTGGTTCTTGATTCTAGTGGAAAAAGAAGCAGAGGAAGTTGTTTAAACAGGGGCCTAAGTTGACTGATTTACTGCATGTGTTTAACAATGTTTGTAACTTGAGTTACCAGGTCAGAAAAGAGAACAGCTTGTAAAAAACGTATGACAGACATTACTGGTATGTCTGGCGGTGGCAGAAAGATTTATAAAAAAAACCCAATAACAATCCAGCATAGAAAAGCTTAAAAATCAATGGCTTCCCTAGAGCCTAGCAATTTATCGTTGGTAGTGTGAACATAGCGAAATGTTATGATGGGAGTTTGTGATCAGACTGGGTGGGCAAGTAAAAAGCAGCACATAGCCTTCCTTTAACATCGCTGTGGCGTACCACACAACAGCCACAGGACACATCATGGTTGTACTAGGCAATTTCTAGGTGTGACTGTATATAAGAGCAGAGAAACACAACTAGTATGAATCCGCTTAAAAGCGTCCAATGGGGGTATATCTAGTGCCTACAGTGAAGGACAAATAACAACATCAAAACAACATAAACTCACCGATGGCACAACAGTGCCCACCAGCTGATGTTCAGCTTGGTGTGCTATGACTGTGTGATAGGATCAGGGTATTCGTTCAGCTTGGTGTGCTATGACTGTGTGATAGGATCAGGGTATTCTTGCAAAAGACAGAGGTAGCCTCTGAGTGAAACAATCCTGAATAGATAAAAAAAAATGTCCAACTGTATTGCAAACTGAGGGCTCCATACCTGACTCATGGCCGGCTTCAGTGGTCAGGGCAGGCATTTCTCCTGACGGCACTTTACTGGTTCCCTGCAAAAAGGAATGGCTGTGGTTTGTCAAGAGTATTGGCCTTGTCAGCAGCTTTATCCAGAGACCTGAATCTGTCCTAATTCCACTGTGTCCTGCAAGAGAACAAGTCTTTAGAGTCTGTTTGCCAACTGGCACAACGTTCACATGTCTGTGTATGTCAGTCAACTACAGTAGCACTCAGCTGCATAGTTATATGGAGCAAGAAGACAGGAGAGAATACACAATCCTAATTCCAAAAACGTTGGGAGGGTGTGTAAAATGTAAGAAAAGAAAAAACTAATGCGATGGTTTGCAAATTTTATCAACCCATATTTTATGGGCAAAAGGCTGGAAAAGTAAATTCCACACATCCAAAACAAATGGAGAAGAATTTGACAACTAATCAGGTTAACTGGCAACAGGTCAGTAACATGACTCGGTATAAAAGAAGCATTTCAGAGAGCCAGAGCCTCCCAAATGTAAAGATGGGTAGAGGTTCACCAATCTGCAACATGCTTCGCCAAACAATTGTGCAACAATTTCTGAAAAATGTTCCTCAATGTTAAGTTGCAAAGACTTTGAAGTTCCCATCAGGTAGCACTCCATTAAAAATAGGCATAATTCTCCACTGGGCATCACTGCATAGGCTCAGGAAGTTAAAACTTTTCTATGCAAAGAAGAAGCCATGTGTGAACACAATCCAGGAACACTGCCTTGTCGCCTGGACCAAAGCTCATTTAAAATAGTCTGAGGCAAAATAAAAAACTGTTATGCAGTCAGATGAATGAAAATTTGAAATTGCTATATAGGAAACTATGGACACCCTGTTCTGCAGGCTAAAGAGGAGAGGTACTATCCAGCTTGTTAACAATGAACAGTTCAAAAGCCTGATGATATGTTGTTTATATTATATTGTGCATAAAATATTGGTAGATTAAATTTGCAAATCATTGAATTCTGTTTTTATTTACATCAACATCCTCCCAAGTTTTTTGGAATAGGGGTAAAAACAAACACTCGTAAGCATACATTAAACCTCAATAAACACTACAGTTGATGTCAAAAAAGGAGGTCTTGACCAATTAAACTTGCTGGGTCATGCTTTAGACTTGCCTCTCAATAAACACAGATTTACATCAATATTAACACCACCAGTGTTAATGTTTTCTTGGGCAGTGGTCAGCATGAGAACACATATTTGTGGTTGCGATGTCACAACTGACTGTGTATGGAGCTACATAAAACCTAGACCACCCAATATTAAATAATTAAACTTATAAGGCACTAAAATATATTATCAACTCATTGATAATGCAAACAGAAAAACTTTTATCTGGCAATTTGTCACAGACAGTCCAAGGAAAAAGTGATTTAAAAAACCCTACAACTCAATCATGTTTGTTGTAATTATTGCATTTGTAAAAATACACACTAGAAATTTTGCCAGTTGTTCTCATAATTAATAGTTTACCTAAAAGAACGAAAGTAAATTAATGAGTTTGAGCCTTCAGTCATTTATTCATATGGATCCCATATATATCAGCTTCTGTTGGGGTTCTGCAGTTCACTTTGCATGAGGGGATTGTTCAAAGTACAGAGAAAACAACACCAGAAGTGGGATAAGCTTCATACTGTGTTAAAAAATGGGTTAGGTTGGACATTGAGTTACAGCATGTTATGGCCACTCTGACTTAAAAGCATATGGCTGCACTAGGGTGACAGCCTAAAGATGCCTGAAGTTTGAAGTCACTGGGAACCTCCTACATGGTAAGATAGTGTCAGACACATGAATAAAATGCTTTGACATCAGCTCAGCTTGACTACAGATTTCCTGCAAAATGTGGTTCACTCAGCTAGTGTCAACTGCACTGCATGTTTCGAAATTTAAGACCAGTACTTTTGAATTTAGACATTGGCACATTTCAAACATATGAAAACTTTAAATAAATACCAGCAGAATGGACCAGTGGCATCATGACTAATAACTACAATATTTTACCGGCAAGATAGTTTGAATAGGGAACTGAACTTCACAGCTATTTCACAAAACTAGGTTTTGTTTGTTATAAGAATGATTAAAAAGAAATAAAAGAGGAATGGGAAAGAGTTGTAAATACTCTACATTTGTCACACGGTTGTATAAGTAGTTCACCTTTTGTTGCATTCCAACGGTAATGGCTATATAATTCCAAAAATGAAGAAGGATCCATCTTTCCATTCTGGAAGATCCTAAGGGCCAAGATGTGCGTCAGAGATTGGAACACTTTGGAATCTATACAAGGCCCAAAAGGATCATAATAGAAATACTCAACACATTCACCACTGCTTGCTTTAAATGCTTTACCTGTACCTCTTCAGATAACACAATGTCAAATGGACATGTGTAGTGGTATGAGTAACTGGACACTTTACCATGTGGACAAGATTTGCAAACCCTTAGACTGCAATAATGAGTTACTTCTTCTACCCCTGTGCAATTCAATATCTCCATATGGTTCTGCCACCATCTAGTGGCCAATTATTCAACCTGTTAGCCAGCTGAAACACAACCTGAAACATTTTTACCCAACTAATTCATTGTGTAAAAAGTAAAATAGTATTTTTTAAAAAGAAAATATGTCCAGTAGATGGAAAGATATGTGAAATGATGAAAATAGGGAGAAATAAGAGACACTGAAATCCAGAAAGAGGTAAAGCATTACATAAAGCTATCTGGCATTCACCTTCTTCTTAGGGCATACCAACTTTATGATAGACTGCTAAATGTAAAACCTCATTAGTTTAGCTTTAAAAGTCATCCCCCCTTATTCCCAAAATGGACTGCATAGTAAAAAGATCTTAATAACTGGCCAAACGATAACAAGATCATCATCATCAGTAAAAGAAACCTGTAAATGAGTGGGGATATTACTTAGGGTTCTAGGTTTTCTGTGCTAAACTTTACAATATAAAGGAACAGGAAGGAGAACTATTGGCCAGGGATTTTACTGGGCCACCCTTAAGAACACTGATCGTCTTTATCACTTGACAGAGGCTGATCCAAAGCTGCCCCAGTCACACTTGCTCTGGTTATAGCTCAAAAGACCCGTGTTTCCAAAGCTTTAAATCAGTTTCAAGATCTGTTAAATCATTTAAAACTAATTAGTTTAACCACAATGGTTTTCTGTCAGATAATGGGAGACCTATTTTCTAGCCCATATGCCACACGCTCAGGTTAGCAATTCTGCAACATCTGTTGCCTAATTGGAGGGCTTTAGTGATGCTGTTATGTGTGTCATTTGAAAACAGCATGAGACCAGATTTTAATGACTACAGTGCAGCTGCATTTGAACAAAGTGCAATATAAAACAAACTTGAATAGGCAGGTTCAGACAAAGGTGACATTTTTCTATTACTAGAAGTGTTTTCAAACATTGTGGTCCACACTTTCAAGAGAAAAGAACTCTGACTTAGGGGTTAATTTTGCTTTCATCTGTGCAATGAATTGATAGTCCTAAAGTAGAAGTAGAAGAAGAAGTAGTCCTGGGTAGAAGACTGTAAGCAGTTCCTTCAGTTCAAAACAGTATCACCTTAAATGTTTGGCCAGATTTATTCCAACCAGACTTAATTAGACATTGCACTGTGCATTGTTTTAGTCTTTTCTAAGCAGGTTTAGTATGATGGCTATGTTGTAACGTTAGCCATCATGCTAACTTGTACCTAAGCAAAGGCACCATTGCATTGATGTGCGTTGTATTGCAGAAAGGTAACGTTACATAAACGATATTATTTAGTAAGTTATATGGATGTATCAGACTAGCATTAAGGCTTTACTAACTCATTTTTTATACCCCATTATCCTATAACAATCCTTTGACCATAGAGACACCTATACAAAATAATGAAATCTGTGTTAAAGCACAAAGCACAATGTATATAGCACACATAGAATCTGGCCTAATAATTGCATAACAGTTACTAACAAACCTCATAAAAACATCCATGAAAAGGGCACAAAAGCTCAGGAGGAACTTACTGCATTATCGTCTTTCCTACATAGCATAATACAGAGTAGCAGGTACTCCCACTCAACCAACACAGGACACAAAGACTAAATCCTTCCAACCAGGAAGATACACACGAGCTAGGTGTAACAGCTTGCCTAAGCAAACCTGAATCTCAAGTTTCTACCTCTTCTTGATAGCTCATAGTCCTCCACCCTTTTTTGTCTCAAAAACACATACAGACACACACACAACTCCGTTTTAAAGTATTAACCAATTTAAGTGTGGAAAAAAGAGTGATGTGATTTAACATTTATTTTGGAAACCTTTACATTTAATTTTAGACGTCAGTTTTAATTTTAATGAACTGATGACTGCTTCTCAGTTTTACTTTTTTAATGCATGTTTGATTTATAGTCTAAACAAGTTTTATCTAGTAGTAAATTACGTTTTCATTTTAATTTCAGTATAAGAATTGCTTTTGATTTTTGAAATTATCAGCTGATTGTTGGTTTTAATTTTGTATATTTTTAAATAAACAATTGCAATGTGACACTAGAAAAGCATGTTGTTTTGTACTTTTGTGCTAGTGACAAATGATATGACACTGTAAACAAGAAGCCCTCTTGGAGAACATCATGGAGGTGTGAACAAGATAATATGTGGTAGTAAATAAAAGGCAGAACAAAACTCAAATGAGATTTGCAATGTTCACTTTATTTTATAATTTTTTAAAATAAGTCAATAATGTCAGATAAATTGTTTATACATTTTGAGTTTCTATTTGGCTCTTCTTGAGTGATATGTAATTTTCACTGCAAATTAGAACTAAACATGAAAATAAAAGATTTCTCTTGTCAGTCTGCAAATTTTAAACATGCTGTTACTGATTACAGACAGAATTTGCAGTGAAAAGCACAAGAAGAAAAGAGCTAACTAGTATGCTCCTTGAGAAACAGATGCCTCCTTGAACCTGAATTTGCGGCATCATTGAAATAAACAAGAAAGAACCACTGTGCACTGTGCATAGAAGACTTAAGTTTGCCTAAAGTCGCATAGACTGATGAAAAACGTGTCAGGTGCAGAGTTTATGAAAACATGATAAATGCCTGTGCAACACCTTCAATAAGGCATGGAGGTCAAAACGTGATGATCTGGGGATGCCTAGGCAATAGTGGGTGATGCATTGTGCATGTGCACAGCACCCTCAATAACATGGATACCACTCCATACTGAAGTGATATGCCATGCCAGGTTTAGCAGGCGATTATTGCTGCAAAGGGCAGTTTTTTTTTAATGAAAATAAAGTTTGGCAAATTTGATTTAAACATTTTCTGTTTATTACCTGTTAATTTTGTGTTTTTATGATCTATTTAAATCCATTTGATCAAAACCAACTAAAGATAATAAAAATGCATCTGTGTACTTATATTGTTGAGCTTTGAATTTAGCTACTTCGACCACCTCTGATCATCATAAAATGAATTCATTACTTTATTAGTTGATGCGCTACAATGTCCTCTAAAACTGAAACACCTTTTTCCTCCTCCAACCTCTCCCCTTGGGTTTCCATGCTGATACAGCAGCTCTGTGTCTTCCCCTGACTCAGTAACAGGAAGGAGGCCACAGTTACCATTAGTCACCATTTACACGTTCCACTCTTTATGTCTCACACTGACATTAACAGTGTGCAGGGTTGCACATGAAATTATTAATGACCAATTGATTTAACTGTAAACAGGAAATGGGAGAACTACCCTTTAACTCAGCAGAAGGACATAAAGACATTTGCAAAGGATTTGCAACCAAGTATTAAAAAGTGAAAGTTTGACTTGTGATTATTATTCTGTCCCATTACTTTTGGTCCCTTAACAAGTGGGAGGCACATATGCAAACTGTTGTAATTCCTACACTGTTCACCTGATTTGGATGTAAATACCCTCAAATTAAAGCTGACAGTCTGCAGTTAAAGCACATCTTTTTCGTTTCATTTCAAATCCATCGTGGTGGTGTATAGCGTCAAAAATGTTGGAATTGTGTCGATGTCCCAATATTTATGGACCTGACTGTATGTATATTTACTACACTGTGTAGATAGATAGGTGTTCCTTCTTTCTGATGTTGCTATTGCTTTGAATTAATACATCTACCACTACATCCTTGTTCTTCTGTTTGTCCAGAGCTTCTATGTTGTGTTGTTCGGCCATTTCCAGTTTGTCAGCCTGTATCTGGAAGACCGACAGGATCTTAGCTCTGAGATTCTCAAACACCTTTGGAGGTGTGTCCCATTTTGACTTAAGGACTTGGGACCACTTGGATATGGTGTTCCATGTATGCCCTGCCTGTTAGCATCTTGTGCCCCGCTGTTATGGCCTCCTAACTGTGTCTGGCTCCTCCTGCAGTGAGCGTATTGTGTCACTTCCTGTTTTATACACACTTTTGGATTTTTTTCCTGAAGGATTGTTTACTGATTAATTGTAGCTCCTATTTTGCTTAAATAGGTTATTTCTCTGCAAAACTACTACTACTTGAGTCATAAAATACGCTTGTATTACACAAGCAACTGCTCGCCTAAGATGTGTAACTAGCTATCGTCAATTGTGTAGCATCCAGACCAGAGTGGGGCTTAACCTGAACTTTCCCAACAAAAATGGAGGTAAATGAACACTCTATTAAGCATTCTTTCTCTCTGAGGCAATCCATTATTACCTTCCCCAGCACCAGAAGACAAGAACCTTGCTCCCCTACAAAGGAAGTGAGTTAAACCCACATCTGGTTTGTGGACTTCAGGTGCATCTATAGCAGAGAATACACATCTCTGTTTGACACCCAAGCAATTACCTTAAATCTACTACGAGCCTCCCCTATCTTATCACTTACCAGGCTTAAAAATTTCCCCTAACTCAAACATGCAAAGCTTTCAAGACTGGTACAAGTTTGAGATGCATATTCAAGGAAAAACTTTCATTGTGGGACTCAAATTCCAAGTTCAAGTTGTCTGAAAGTTAAAATAATGATGTCATATTCTTCTGGTAATTTTTTACAGGATACAAACATGTGACAAACTTAACGCTACCATTTGTTTATTACATTCAAATTAGTTTATGACTAATTTCCTATTTGTTGCGTGTGTGTTCCTACTGTGTGGTACTAGGTATTAGACAAAGCCAATTTACCATGTAATAATCATTGGATTTTATCTGTTCATCAGAATCCACACATGCACATATATATTCTGTCACATAGTTTAAGCATTTTAACCTCCATAGTAATGTAAATAGTACAACAGTTATAATATGTTCTTGTTGTTATTATGTGATGAAATTTTGGGCTCCTCACAGCAAATTCAAGTGTTGCTGGCTATGCTGGCCCTCTGCTTATTGATATTTAATGAGTGAAAACCCCATTGTTCACTCTCTATACTTCTCTTATTCAGCTTTTCTGCTCTCTTTTTAACTTTTTCAACATCCTTTGCTTTAATTCTCTCGTAAAAACTTTTTCAAATTATCTTTAGCACGCAAATTTTTTCTATTATTTTCTTAATTTTTGGTAACCCCGCTTTGCAAATCTAAAAATAGAATCTAAAAAATAGAATGGGAGGCAGAGCCTTTAGCTATCAAGCTCCTCTCCTGTGGAACCAGCTCCCAGTCCAGATTCAGGAAGCAGACACCCTCTCTACTTTTAAGACTAGGCACAAAACCTTCCTCTTCGATAAAGCTTATAGTTGGTTATAGTCATGCTGCTATAAGCTTAGACTGCTGGGGGACTCTGCCACTTTCCTCTTCTCTTCATTCTCTCCTGTCACCCCACATCTATAATGTCACCACTGTATGACATTAACTCTTTGTTCTTTGTCCTGTAGTCGTCGCTCTCCCTCTCTGTCCCCCTCTCTCTGTCCCTGTCTTCAGGTGTCCCCGGATTTGGTGCTGTGTGTCCTCCAGTGCGCACCTACTGGTCCTACTAACCTGCCCAATGTTTTGTTGTTGCTTTTGTTGCTCTTTTCTTTTCTCTCTCCACTTTCCACTCTCCACTCAGCCCGACCGCTCAAGGCAGATGGCCGCCCACCCTGAGCCTGGTTCTGCTGGAGGTTTCTTCCGGTAAAGGAAGTTTTTCCTCTCCACTGTTGCCTATGGCTTGCTCAAGGGGGATTTGTTGGTTTTTCTCTAAATGTCTGTATAGTCTTGACTTTATTATGTAAAGTGCCTTGAGATGACCTTGTTGTAAATTGGCACTATATAAATAAAGTTGAATTGAATTAAATTCTAAACAAGCATCAAATCTTTGTTTTTGAATTAAAAAAACATTCCAAATTATTCTAAAGTGAACCCCATTTTTATTTAATAATTATATTTTTCTTAACAATTTTTGTTGAATTATTTCAATTCAACATTGTCTGCTCCTCATGACCCTCTTTTTGGCATTTTACCCAATACCCGAACTGGGGCACTTCTGCTCACCACGAAACTCAGTTTGCGACCGCCAGCAGCTAAAGGCAAGGCCAAGTATCTCTTGTTTCTACGATGCCTGGTGTCTATATAGAGCCACTAGTGCAATTGAGCATTTCTGTATTATTCAAATAACTTGGAGGTAAATAGTAACTGAATACCTTATGTCTAGCCCAAAATCACCTTTTTTCGTGTTTCATTGTCTATTCCTTGATTCATTTGTTCCATATATCCATATACATGTTCATATATATCCGTATATTCTGCAGTTATACATTAATAAATGATTGAAAAGCTTGCTCAGTGTGTCTCATGTTTAGTTTTTCCTCTGCCTCCTTTAGTGATAATGGTATCAGTAACAATTGTAAGGTTTTTGCAGCTGTGCAGGCGAGGCTCACTGAATTGTTGATAACACATTAGCCATCCTCATCCATGCCAGTTTGTCTGTTTGTTTGATTACCAAAATACATATAATTGTTCTTTGAGACATATTTTGTTTGAGTAAAGGTTACGATCAGCACCTAGTTTCCACCATGCACGTAAATACTGAAGCTGTTGGATGAAAGTAACGAGCAGTGAGGGGCTCGGCTTGTGAATTGCCTTGGTCTGTTTTAATCAAAGGTTTAATCTATATGTTTTAATTTTGTCTTTGGGCTTTTGTTTTAGTAAATGTATCCCATATGAAGTTAATCTGTCAGACTTTAAACACATAATAAAATAATGAAGAATCCTACAAGATTGGAGACCATCTGTCTTCCTACGCAAAAAAGCTGAACTGCAATCAAGAAATAAACGGAAGAGACTTTTAAATTCGTTTTGCCTTTCACGTAAAATACCAGGTAAATATAACAAGTTTAATGAGACGATTGCTATTATCCATTCTTGTTAGTGTTACTGAACAAATGAAAAAAGAAATCAAGTACATACTGTTTAGTTGGTCATAAATTCTGTAGGACATAGGACACACTATCATTCGGCCCTAAATTAATATGAGAAAACATAGAACACCCACTCCTGTCCTACCGGAGTGCTCTACCCCCGCAGCAACGTCGATCTACTACCCACGACCTCCAGTGATCAGATGCAGATGTGTTCTTAAAATCCTCCAGCAGCATGAAGTTGTCAAGGCACCTATCACAGCAGCTCGGCTTCGCCTGGCTCTTAACGCCAGGTTTGTGGATAAAAAGGCTGAAACTGATAAGTTGCCTGAAACTCTTATTTTAACTCACGGGATATACGAGACCTGGATGAAGCGTGGTGATCTTAGCAGTTTTACTGAACTGTTGCCATTACACTGTTCCTATTTAATCTCTCCCCGCACTCCCTGTGGAGGCGGTGTGGCTGTGATTTTTAAGTGCAACCCAGCTTCCTTTGGGTCTTATTTATCTTTTGAGGTCCTGTCTTTTATCTTGGATGTAAATCCACCTGTTTTATGTACTGTTTTACTTAGTCCACTGGGGTTTAACTCTTCTTTTATTCAGGAGTTTACAAACTTTGCCTAGTCAGTAATGTAAAACGTCAAACACTTTATCCTTTGCAGTGATTTTAATATCCACGTGTGCTGCCCGGGTTCACCAACGGTGAAGGACTTCATGGGCATTTCGGACTCATTAGCACTTACTCAGTCAATAACACAGCCCACTTATAAACAGGGGCACACACTGGACCTTTTCACTACACATAGTTTGCCCCTCTCCCTGACTGACATTACGGACGTGGGCATCACTGAGCACGTCCTGATGCAGTGTGATCTGCAGAATTAATTTCTGCCACATTCCCCAGACATCTCCCCTTGCCGTTGCAGACATTTTACTGAATGCAACATGTTGTCCCACCATTCTGTCAGATGCCTCAACTAGACACACTAGAATCAACATTTGTTGTGGCTCTGGATCAAGCTGCCCCTTGGAGAATGTCTAGACCAAGAAGCAACCCACATCTGTGGATGAACGAGACTCTGAGGCAGCTAAGGCAATTATAAAGGCAAAATAAAGCGGCGATTGATTAAGTAAATGCTCCAGGTTTTTAAAGATATTTTTTAAAAAACTGGCATTTCGAACTGCTGTTAAATCTGCTAGGAATAGCTAGCTTTCAGCCATTACTAATGAAGAGGGTTACTGGCCACAAGTCTTATTTAAAACAACCTCTACTGTGTTGCAACCTAGCAACCGGACACTCACAAATCAATCAGCATATTTCCAACGCAAGATATCAATTATCAAACAGTGTTTTAATCAGTCTACCTAGCCGCCACAAGAGAGATAAGTTTCAAGGACGGCTTTTGTTAAGTTTTCACCCCTTACAGGCGAGGCTGCTAAAACAATTGTTAAACATACAGAGCCACAATTCTTAAAATTTACTTTTCCTTGCATCCGAACCCACATAGTGACGCTTCTAAATTTGTGCCTGCCCCAGGGTGTGGTCCCTGATTTAATTAAAAAAGCCATAGTTACCCCCATTTTAAAGATGCCTCACTTAGATGCTGCTTCTTTGGACAATTACAGACCATTCTTGGCAATGTTTCTGGAAAAATGTGTCCACAATCAACTACTACTTCTCTTTCGGCTTTTCCCATCAGGGGTCGCCACAGTGAATCATCCTTTTCCACTTCACTCTATCCTGGGCATCTTCCACACCAGCTAACCTCATGTCCTCTACTAGCACATCCATATATCTCCTCCTTGGGCGTCCTCTCGCCCTCTTGCCTGGCAGCTCCAACATCCTTCTACCAATATATTCACTATCCCTCCTCTGCACATGTCCAAACCATCTAAATCTGGCCTCTCTGACTTTGTTGCTAACACAGGCAACGTGCGCTGTCCCTCTGATGAACTCATTCCTTATTCTGTCCAACCTTGTCACTCCTAAAGAGAACCTCAACATCTTCATCTATGCTGCTTCCATCTCTGCCTCTTGTCTCTTTCTCACTGCTACTGTCTCTAACCCATAGAGCAGAGCTGGTCTCACCACTGTCCTGTACACCTTTCCTTTGAGTCTTGCTGACACTCTTCTGTCACACAACAGTCCTGACACTTTCCTAATGATCCGGATGAACGACTCGTGAAAGAACTGTAGTACTTGCTGTTCGCCACAGAGTGGACCCGAGGATGGACGCACAGCTCAGTGAGTCGTGAACGAATAATTTCTGTTTCCTGTCCTGCTGCCTGAGCTTATGCAGCTGCTGCCATGTGGCGAGAGAAGGTACTGCAGGAAAATGAACGAATCACTCACTGAGAGGACTCATTACTCCCAAGTCATATGCAAGATTCGTTCACATCGAACAAATCACTCACGAACGATACATCATTAGTTCCAACTAAAAGTGTGTGACACGATACTATCCTGCATGAACAACTTCTCCTTCTACCACGAATTGAATAGCCTCAGATTTTTTATCACTAGATAAGACTGGGGCCACTGGGTCACAGGAGGTAGAGTGATCAGCTTTTACTTAAATTAGTAATAAATTTATTACTTAAATTAGAAGCAACTGAGGCATTTGTGGTTCCCACAGCACTGTGGGAACAACAGCAGAGCAGACCACTAGACTGCACTCTCAGTCTTTCTCTTGATTAAATCACGTGCAAAGTGCACCATTTCATTTGTGCTCATACATTAACTCTCTTGTTGGATTGTTCCTATTGTTAATATAAAAAAAACCCATGAGGGACATGAGAAGGGACATTTTCTCTCCTGAATACATAATTTTTATGTTATGCTTCAGAACCATCCTCCATTAGAAATTTTTGTGGTTTGTCAGAGACAAATTTGTTTTCTCATCAGTCATATGCAGCCAAGTGCTGCTTATGTTGCCCCTTTATAATAATGGTAAAACAAACGGGCAGTGGCACATCCCCTCACTACACAGGTAATGAACAGGATTTTTGTAATTTTCATTCTAAGTGGGCCAAAGAACTTAATTAAAAGTATTCTAACAGAAATGTAAATGCTGTAATTAGATTTATAACTTGGATGGATGCGATGCTGGCGTGACCACAGTGCACATGAACACACCATTCAGTCCGTGAAATGTGGTGGTGGCAATATCATGCTGTGGGGATGCTTTTCTTCAGCAGAAACAGGGAAGCCCGTCAGAGTAATGGGAAGATGTATGGACAGAGCAATCTTTGAAAATAAACCTTCTAGAGTCAGCAAAACACGAGAGTGGGTGGAGGTTCAGACGAATGGGCAAATTTATATCTTTAGATGTACAAAGCTGGAAGAGACATACCCCAAAAGACCTGCAACTGTATTTGCAGCGAAAGGTGGTTGTACAAAGTATTGGCTCTGGATTAAACAGTGGGCTTTTTGGGCAAAGTTGATTTCTTCAAATGTCTTGTAAGTAGGAACGCTGGTTTCCAAAAATCAGGGTAGGTGATTAAGGAAAACTGGTTTTCCTGGTAGATTTCTGTTGGAGAACCATTTATATGCCATCTATACTCATAACCAGGTTTCTAATCATCTTTCTACAGTTGTGCATGTGTGCAACAAAAGGTTGCAGACAGGAACATGTAACTGAGTGAAAGAATGAACGTAAATAGATACTTTCTATTTACGTAAATAATTGTTAACGGGGCAATGCTTCATTTTTTAAACAAAGTCTGTCTACAAAAAATGTAACTAACACAAAGTGCCTCATAGAAATCTAAATAAGTCACTTCCCCCTGGAAAGTACAGACTGTAGTGAATCAGCTGCATGTGTCCTTCCTCCTGCACGGTCACTCTGCTCTGACATGAACGCACATACACAAACATACACCGAAAAGTCAGAAAGCAGGGTTTGCTGTTACTATACAGTTACAATCTGTGTGACAGGCTTCCAAAATAAGCCTGAGGTGGAGGATAAATCTGGTTATACTACTGCTGCATGTACATGCTGATTTCCCATAACCATGTAAGTGCATGTAAACACTGTTTCCCAATTACTCAGGAAAGCTGATTTCTCTGAGTGCCCCAGTTACTTAAGTGTATATAAACACGGTCACACACAAACACCTGGAACAAAACCCTGTAAATGTAAGCCATGCAAAGTGCCTAGAGATGATTTTGCTGTAAATTGGCATTATACAAATAAAGTTGAATTGAATTGGAACTTCTGACAATAGTCATCTAATAAATGTAATGGTAAAGTACATTGTATTTAAAACTAAAAGGGAATCCGGATACTGGAAAAACATAAGCAGAAATACTTCAACATTGTACCTAAATAGGTCTACAGTACTCATCCCCGTCCCAGTGGTTATTAAGCAGTTTCATGTTATATATACAAAAGAGTATAACACAACAGGCCTCATTCCTATGGCAGAGCCATGATGGTTAACAAGTAACTTTGCCAGACAAAATCAGTCTCTCTATCATTATAATATACAAATTAAAAGTATGCAAAGCAAGCGGTTGAGTTGGGGACATAATGGAAGCTGACCAAGTACTGAGAACTTACTGGGGTGCCATCTCACTAGCATGATGCTGCCACCCAGCTTTGTCTCACCACAATTGAATTTGCAGGGCAAAGGGGCTCTGTATTCCCTTTCGTCAAGTTACAGTACATCACAAGCTGTACTTCCGTAAGGTCTGGGTGGAAACACTGACTTTCGTATTATTTGTGTCTTATTCAAGCAGTCATACGCTTAATACTGTACAAGTTCTATATGTGGGTATGTTGCTACAGGATTTTAGCACGTTGTTATCATCTGCTCTTGCCAACCTGTTTAGAACCTCAATTGTTATGGTAACTAGTTGGTCGACAGGAATGCGGTCAACTCGCGTTTAACGTCACACGAGCTGCGTTTATCTACTTCCGAAGTAAATGGGACGTAACCTAACATGTAATTTTGTGTCCAATAGAATGTCTACATAGAGTTTTACAATTACTTAGGCTACAATTACTACAATCGGACGTTGTTAATTACGTAACTTGGGGTTAGACCTGCATCATGCTGCCTTTCCGTCCCACGGAAATTTTTTTCAGTAACTTGACAGCCTAAAATCGTTAAACACTGAATGGTTTTAGGAGAGCGTGGAGTTCGTGTATTAAGTCAAAGACATGTACGCAAATGGCTAGGCTCCTAGAACACAGTCTTATGTACTTTAGGAGTCTGCTGCTGTTAGGTTAACACTGCTTCAATTAGCGTTACCACACAAATCTAATGTCGTTGTATTAAAGCTACTGCCCGTACTGTCCATAAAACCGTTTCTATTTGGAACATTATCACTTGAGCTGTGACTTGATATCTATTGGACTGAAGATGAGTTTTTAAGCTTAGTCCTTATTTGATTGTTTTTTTAAGCAAACTTGAATACAATGTGTATAACGCTAAGTTAACTTACTTGGTATGCCTCGGAAGACGCAGTTGGATTGTTTGTTGTTACCCAAAACGTATTCCAGTGGTTCCTTCGAACAAAAATCTTTTAGTGGCTTTAATTTCCAATTTACACACCGAAATGTGTTCATAAATCCCCACTTATGCCAAATTACTGTTTACGACTTTTCAAAATGTTACACCTTGGTTTTGCCACTGTGCAACACAGAAAGACTGTGAACAAGCTGACTTGGAAACAGTTTAATTATTTAGACACATTGATACTGTGGCTATGCGCTACTACAATGCTGTTCTGAGATCTGTACCAGAGAGGGTTTTTACCATAGAGGCAGACACATCCGTTCGTTCATTGGCCAGTGCTGAATAGAGGGCGTTCTCAGTAATATGGTTCTGTATTTTTATTGGCTTAGGTTATTGTCAATCCTCAATTGTTGTAATTCATATACGCCGGGAGCAATAAACAAACAGTAACACTTGGATAATTGCCTATTTTAACAAATTGTAAATAGAAGTTTCTTCACAAAATACTATATATGTGTGTAGTGCGTATATATAGTTTACTATTATTGACATTAATTTCTATCAGCCTTAATTCTTAGTTATTTCATCATTGCAATTTGCGACTTCCTGATTCAAAGGACACTAGTTAACATTAAAATGCAAAGATAACATATACAGAAGAAACATTTTTTAGACCAATTTTAGACTTGTTGAAGTGATATATTTCAGCTAGGAGAGAATCTCCCTCCTGCCTTCCCACAACCTCTGCATAAGTGGGGCAACCATACCTCATTCCCCCTCATCCTCAAAACTGGATCCCCCCAGGACTGTTTGCTCAGCCCTCTGCTGTACTCATTGTACACACATGATTGTGAAGCCACCTCAGATTATAACATGATCACAAAGTTTTCTGACGACATTGTGGTAATGCCTACAAAAGGGAGGTCTCTCACCTGGAGGACTGGTGTCGAGAGAATCACCTCTTGCTGAACATTAGCAAAACAAAGGAACTGATAGTGGAATTCAGTAGGAAACAGCAAAGGGTCTTCTACCCACTTCTCATCAGTGGCTCTGAATTGGAAAGAGTAAACTCTTTCAAATACTTGGAGTGACTATTTCACAAGACTTGTCACATCATGGTGAAGAAGTGGCCACAGCATCTTTACCTCCTCGGATGAAAAACAGACTTTAAGCTCCCCTACAAGGTGCTCAAGAACTTTTATAGGTGCACCACTGAGAGCATCTTATGCGGGAGCTTAACAACTTGGATGAGAAACCGCACTAAACAAGAACTTTTAGTCCTTAAAAGGGTGGTCCGTTCAGCTGAGTGGACCATCAGAAGCACCCTCCATAATCTGCAGGACATCTACACCAAATGCTGCAGATTAAGAAGATCCTTAATCAACCCACACACCCTTTTCACTCTCCTCACTACTCCCATCAGGATGGCACTTCTGCTGCCTGAAGACCAGGACACGGACTCTGACTTTTAACCTTTGGTTTCTATTCTGCTTTTGTCCTACCTTGCAATCGGTTTCTATTCTGTTTTTTGACTTTTAACCTTTGGTTTCTATTCTGCTTTTGTCCTACCTTGCAATCGGTTTCTATTCTGTTTTTTTTTCTGTTTCTGTTTTTTATTCAGTCTCTGTTTTTGTCCTACCTTGTAGTACCTTGTAGGACAAAAACTGTACATTGTACTCCACTGTAGGTTGTACTATGTATAACTGTGCATGTGCCAAATAAAAACGTATGTTATCTTATCATATGTACAGCGCAAATAGATTGTAAATAGATTATCTGAAAAAAATATTATAATGGTCAAGATTAATCTAAATAAAAACTTGCAATTAATCCAGTTCGTTTTGTGTGAGTCCAGCCAGTCAATGTTTTGCGGATGTTGCCATCGGAAGGGGAAGATCGAGAGGGTTGCACTCAGTGTTGCCAGATCTAAACAATAAGCTGATTTGGCAAATGTATTTTAAGGATTTGACCAGGGTATTCCACGTTTTCAAACTATTATGAGCCAAATTATAATCTAAATATTAACAATGACAAGAACTGATTTTGATAATTTGTGTTATAGACTTTGTGTTATTCACCAAATGTTCATTGTTTTAATACCTAATATCTGGCAACCTAGCGAGCAACACTGCTACGTTCTCGGTAGATAGACGCGGTTGTATCTTGAGTGGGACGTGGACTGAGTGAGGGCGCTCTTTCAGCTAGAGTTGCCGATAGCATAGAAATAACTACAGGCTAGGTTGGAATAATTGGCGATTTCAGGTTGTTGAGTCAACACAAAAATATAGCACCGTTATAAATCTTTTACGTCCAATTTAAAACACATTAACACGGCATTGATGGTAATGTATGCAAGGAAACAACCAAGACTCGGTGATGGGTAAACATCTTTTAACGTTACCTATTCAGCTATTCCTCGTAGCTAACGTTACGCTTTGACAATCCGCCATTTTTACTGAAGCCAAAATAATTGTTTGGAAACTTGTATGTTTGTCTGTTTCAACACTTCTTCTTATTTATTAGTATTAGCGTCTGAAGTGTCGCATTTACCACAGTTTTCTTTATATTTTCAGGTGCGACCGAAGAGATTCTCAGCCCTATCAGGTACTTGTTAGCTAACCGTAAAATACTAGCTTGCTAGCAGCAAATAAGATTAAAATGGATACTCTAGTTCGGGCTTCTTGATAGCACAACAGGCCCAATTTGTGCGGAAAATAATCGGAAAAGTAATTTGTTCAGCTTGCAATTGCTCTTCATATTAATATTTTCTAGCGCAAACATTATCAACGGTGACTAAATGTGGTCGTCGAATTCCAATATTTTGGGACAAATACAACTGTGTTTTATTGCAGCTAAAAGCTAATAATAGCCAGTTACTGTTAGCTTTTTTGCTAGCCAGTCCGATTAAGGCGTAACTAACGTTACAGTCTGTCATTTAGTCTCAAGGATGCATACGAAAAATAATTGTAGTCATATTTTAATAATACACATTTAAAAATAGTTGATAAACTGGCAAATGCTTGATTTTCTGATAATGTCCCCTTTAATTGCTAATTCATCATTAGCAATTATGATAATATGTGCCAATATAACGATACATAAAAGCATTGTTATCGACTGAGGAACTACTGCTACAGGGCTAATAGTAATATTGTGTTGGAAAGAAATTATAAACTACCCTGAAATCAAAAATAAGGGCTGCATGAATAAAAATTAGCCCTTCATTTCTGAACAATTAAAACTTTGGTATGTGGATTTCTTGCCAGTGGAGTACTTTAAGTATTTTGTTGATCAAAATCTGTGAGTGACCTAATGGTATTGCAGTATATATAATATTGTAGTGAGTTGAGTTGTTTGTCTCTGCAGACTCTCAAATATTCATCTAAAAGCCATCCAGGAGGGGACCATAGGCATGAAAACATGCGAGACTCTTCAGATGTCACCCCTCCTTGCAAAATACTCAGGAGGTCGGACAGCCCTGAAAGCAAACACATCAACAACACAGGGCACAGCAGAGCAAAGTCTATCCACACAAACCGGGCCAGAGACAGGGATGGAGGTGAGACATAGTTGTTGTTGAGAATAAAATGGGTTTTGATTAAAAATAAATTATTTATTTTAATGGCTCCAGATAATAATGTCCCACAGGGATCAAATTCCCTTCCACTTTGAAGTTTTTTACTACTTAAATTGACTGGGTTATTGTTTTATTGCTAATGCCTGCAATTTTGGGGTGGGTTTGTTCACCAGACATTTTAGTTTTGGCCTGTGTTTTTTTTTTTTTTTTTTTTTTTGTTTCATAAAATGCTAAAGTGATTCTAAACCTATAATACAATATGTTTGTTTTTCACCATTTCACCCTTTCTCTCCCAGGTGTAGGATAGGGTTTTCCACCACTTCACCCTTTCTCTCCCGGGTGTATGATAGGGTTTTAACTACCAGATGATATCCTAGATGCAGTGCTAAATTATTTTGATGCAGCATCTGAAAGGATTACTTTAAGGTGCTCTGAATTACTGTCCTCAAAGATTAAGAAAACCAGCATTAAAACTTCCTTATTTACACTTGCTTGCTTGTCAGCTTGCAACCCCAAATAGCTTGTTTGTCTTTCTCATAGATCCCTGATGTTGAGATCCCTGGTAGAGTTTTGGTGATTAACAACATTATGTTTAGAATTTAGAATTTGTTTATTAAATTTACATTCAATCATTTGGCAGACACTTTTACCCAAAGTGACTTACAGAAGGATTTGGTACACACAATGGCTGCCACGCATGGAGCAACTAGGGGTTCAGTATCTTGCCCAAGGACACTGGGACACGCAGCAAGGAGGGACTGAGTATGCAACCACTGAGACCTGTGGTTCATGGATGACTGCCTTACAGCCGCCCCATTACCTATGTCAGTATAGCACAGACAAGAAGTGAAACCAGGCTGCAGTCTGACAAGTAGCCAGAGAATTTGTTGCCAGAAAGACTTTTAATTTTTCCCAAACCATAAGGTAAGCTAACAATAAGGATTATTTGCCAACTAAAAATTAGTGTTTACAACTTTGTTGTAATTGGTGTGTGACATGCTACAAACAAAGATTATCCAACTTATAATTGGATATTTCTCTGTAATGTTAACTTGAGGTGCTAGTTGGATATTTAAAATCTAACCTGCCTTTGTGCGCAGGTTTTACGTTAAAGTAACATTTCATAGTATTAGTTTTAGACAGTCAAAAGTTGCAGCTCTAGTGCATCCTTTGAGAGTGGTGCATTTGAAGACAGTACAAAGTGTAGGTTGTTTTAGGTTTCTTTGGAAAAGGAGTCTGTCACAGGGTGTCTCTAGCTCACTGTTTTAAATACATGTGGGCAAACTAGTTCTTTAATAACTTAAAATGAATATTAAGTTGACTGGCAAAAATTAAAGGTGTTACCTGTATATACATTTAAAATTTAATTTCAGGCTCACCTACAGTTTGCAGATGGTCACATTAATATAAACAATATACATATTTATTCTTATTCACTTTTTTCAGTTGTGTTATGTTGCAGCTTGATTCTTGTTTTTTTATTCATCTACACTCAGTATCTCATTATAAAAGAGTGAAAACAGAATTGTAGAAATTGTAAAAAATTTCTAAATGGGAAAAACTGAAATATCACATTTGGACACTTTACTCAGTACTTCGATGAGGATATTTTAAAACTTTACTCCATTCAGCTTTCCCCCAACCCTGATCTCTCAGTTATAGCTGATGAAAAACACCAACGCAGCATGATACTGCCACCTCCATGTTTGACTGCTGGGGTGGTATTGGGCAGGTGATGGGCGGTGCCTGGTTTCCTCCAGATATAAGGTTGAGAATGGGCACCAAACAGTTCTTGCTTTTATCAGACCTGAAAATCTTGTTTCTTACTGTGTGAGTGCTTAGTGTTTTATTAACTGTTCAAGTCAGTAGATTGTGATTCTTTACAGCTCTGACAGTGTTTTCTGCCATCAAATGCAGTTTTTTTCTATCTGTGTGACAGCTGTTACTTAGTGTGTTTTTATTTCTTCTTCAGAACAATCCCAATGGTTGTACTGGCTATGACCAATGTCATATGGCTCAGATTGATTTTTAATCTTCTCTCACCGTCACAATTGCTTGTTTTTCTAACTATAGACAGCTCTTTGGTTTTCATGTTGGTAACACCTCTTAACTGTAAAGCAATCTGAACAGGCAAAACCTAAACTTAGCATAGATATTCAGTGCTATTTATAGCATATACACCTGGGCTCAAATGAAAAATTGATAGGTTCAAACAAAAGGTGCTTTCTTCTAAGTTACGTATCAAATCCAGGTGTAAATACCTGGGAGTAGAAGCTATAATTTGATCTCTTGATCTCTTATTCAGAGAAATAAACTATTGTAAAATTAAAAATGTTACACTTAGGTTTCGCTCACATGTCTGCGTGTGACTGATCAGCCTGTATTCATGTGTGACCCTGCTCTGCCCCAAGAAGCTTAGACATGATTGCGTCAACATGCCAGAAAGTTGTCTTTTTAACAAGCTTTAAATGAGCTCCAAAATGAAAAATACAAATCATTGATAATAAACCAACCTAATGCATAGCCCTCTGCTGGAGAGACCTACAGCTTTTCAACCTGGGAGAGTCTGTGCTTTCAACTAACATGAAAGGTGTGTTGTAGGAGATAATCTTCGAGTAAAGTACCAAAACTCTGTAAGTCGCTTTAGGTAAAAGGCGTCTGCCAAATGACTAAATGTAAATGTAAAGTTAGATCTTTGATATGTGTAAATGTTAGGGTGTTTATGCCAACTACTAGCTGGTGAATTTACTGGTTAAATGATTGAGAGGCGCTGAGTGTGGTAGTGCTAGTATTAGTTGTCAGTTATGACGTGCTCGTTTATGGAATATGCAGTGAACTTACCAAATGTTACTTAACAGTAATGATAACGTTCCCACTGCATAACCAGCCAACTTTTGGCTTAGTAAGGCTAAAAGTGTTTAAAGCACCTCATTATGACTCCACCACCAGCTAAGACCTCAATAATAAATAGAAGTATCACCTTTATCACTTTTTAACATAACAGATTTATTCAACTTTATTATTCCCAAGGGCCAATTTGTTTTACAGCAAGCGGCACAAAAACATTAAAAATACACACATACGCAATACAACAAAGATCCATGTAATGTTTAGTTGTCATACCTAATAGCAACAGAAAAAAATAACACTTTACACCTCTTGGTTCTACAACACAGCAAACTGTATCTATGTCGTGATGGTAACATGACATTACATCCACTGTGTTTCAAATAACTATATTGATCTTTGTCTTTGACCTTGCATCAACCACTACATATGCGTAAATGGTGTACTTGGCAATTTTGCTTTATTTGGCAGTAGCTTTTGTTGTTATTGCTCTTTTGTTTTGCTTTTAACAAATGTTATCACTTTTTACATTTCTCAGAAACAAATTTATATAAAACTATCGTCAAGTGTATCTTAATTTCTTCTATTACAACATAAATTGTGGTTGTTATAACATAAAGCCATCTTTTTTGCCATCTCATTTTAAATAAAATTTAATTCAACTTTTATTTATTTAGTGCTAATTTACAACGATGTAATCTCAAAGCACTTTACATAACCAAGTCAAGACTATGTAGACATCTAGAGACACCAAACAAATCCCCCTTGAGCAGATAGACAACAGTGGAGAGGAAAAACTCAGTGTAACGGAAGAAACCTACAGCAGAACCAGGCTCAGGGTGGGCGACCATCTGCCTTGACCGGTTGGGGTGAGTGGAAATTCAAGAGAGAAAAGAGCAACAAAATCAACAACAAAACACTGGCAGGTTGGTAGGACCAGTAGCTGTGCACTGGAAAACACGCAGCTCCAAAGACAGTGTCTGTGCAAATAGACAATAGTGCAAATATCAAATTTACCATATCTGTAAAAGCTTGAAAATTGACCTTGAAAGTGATTGAACAGTGCTTGAATTAGAACTTCTAAAAAGTGTAGGGACCCTGCTAATGGTTGTTTCTGTTAATGCACCAACTAATATGTCTGTGAAAGGGGGACATTAGAGAAGGGAGGGGGGGGAGCAGAGAAACCTACCTTTCATGCAGATTATGTGGTACTTGACATTATTTACAAATTTCTAGTGGCAAAATAACTTTACCTGTGTTAATATTAGCCTACTACTACTTAATCTGCAAGAAAACATTACAACGGAGACATTTGCATATAACATTTTGTTGTACACTTTGGTAAACCAACTTTAGTGTCTGTCACATATAAACTCTAGCTAAAATCAGGAGAATCAGGTCTGGAAATTGCCCACAATTTTTAATTGCCCACAATTTTTATTTCATACCTGACACATACCCATTTACATGGACTGAAGAGACCCGCATGAGAAAAAAGTACTTGACTCCTGCACTAATTTTAGTTTTAACTATATAATGGGAGTTCAGGACTTAATAAAAAGGACATAAGACATGCAGCTGATCTATTCAATTCAATTCAATTCAACTTTATTTATATAGCCAATTTACAACAAGGTCATCTCAGGGCACTTTACATAATAAAGTCAAGACTATAAAAAAAACCAACAAATCCCCCTTGAGCAAGCCATAGGCATACTGCAGTTAACGTTGACTGCATTTACATGGACTGAAGAGAAAAGAACAGAGCAACAAAAGCAACAACAAAACATTGAGCAGGTTAAAAACCAAAGAAATTGCACAATATAGATGTGGGGTGAGAGGAGAGAATAAGAGAAGAGGAAGTGGCACAGTACATGCCTATAGCAGCATGAAAACCAACTATAAGTATCAAAGAGGAAGGTTTTGAGCCCTGATTTCTCCTGCACTAATTTAAAAGATTCTATTTTTGCCTGGTGCATTTTGGGAGATTTTAACTATATAATGATAGGTAAGAAGAAGGGTTTTAAATTCTATTCTGGAAGCCAATGGAGAGAAGCTAATGAAGGTGAAATATGATCTCTCTAGATTCTTTCTTTTGGATTAATTGAAGGCTTTTTAGAGAGTTACTCTCAATTTCTAGTCTGTGTCTGTGACAGAGCAGGAGGAGAGAAAGGAAAGACATGCAGCTGATCTACAATGTTCTGTATGGTTAAAATCCACAGACAAACGCATTTGTTTACCAGATCTTAGGCAAACTTTGTTCTAAAAACAAGGTGACATTGCCGTGATAACTTGTGTGCAGTTTGCTGTCTGCAGCCTGTTGTTACGCAAATATGCAGTTGGAGAAAGCAGATTAGAAACCTGGTTAAGCATATACATGGCAGAGTAATGGGTGTTCTCTGACAGAGAACATCTATTTCGTCATGTATACAGGTTTACTGTATACTTGACACTTAAGAAATCAGCTTTCCTGAGAAAGCCCACTGTAACCTGGCTTATGTCAATGTAAACGCATTCAGTGTTTTGTTTACAGCACATCAAAGCTATACATCAAAAAAAGAGACACACTGTGGCAGTCATTTATAAAAGTTAACACATCTGTTAGTTTTGGACAGCGCAAAGTGCTCCATCCACATACAGGCTCACACCTTCAGAACCACTCGGTTTTACGCCTACTTTTTTTTACGTTTTCAGTGAAATATGACAAACAAAGCAACTCCTCTGCTCTCTCTTGCTAATGCTAAGATTTGGGGTGTGTGGGCATGTCTTTTATAGCCTTCTGTGGACAAATTTTGTTTCAGTACCATTGTTGTGAGGACATTTTAGGTGGTCCACACAACTTCAGATGGCTTTGTGGGGGTCAAGACCAGGGTTTGTGCCAGTGGGTGGCCCAAGCCACAGCAGTGATCATTTGCAACTTGTTTGTCAGCTGCTTAGCAATCCTGCTTATGATAAACCCAGTGCTTACAGAATTTGATGAAACTTGTGGTGATTTCTGTCCAAGTGGTGTGGTTGATATGAGGTTTGTCATAGTCTAAATACTAATTGTATGTAATTTCTTTGTATGTACATATTAACAGCCTACGGATTTTTCAAATCCTTGTCCAACAACTACTTGGTACTTGGATCAAATGAAAGTCTAATGCATTTTTTAGAATTAAAATGTTATTTATTGAAACAACATGAATATAACAACTTGAGATTCAATGTGTTTTCTTACATTTTTCCACTTTGTTTTTGTGTCTCATAAAATACAATTTAATAATGAGACAATGTTATTCTAAGTGATTTTACATAAACATTTTGCATTCAGCAAAGTAAATGATTTCAGAATCTGATTAGAATAATTTGTATTTTAAAAATATTTATTTGTAGAGCAGGAACAAGAATGACTGGCTGGTAACTCCGTTTACTGTAGTTTTATATCATAAAATACAGATACTCAGTTGGCTACATATGCCTTAAACTAATCCACTTTAATAAATCCTCCCTTCATGAAGCTTAATATATCATTTTTTTAATAAAAGTGTGCATGTGCATGTATATAATTATTTTTAAGACTGTAGCGCTTAATTTGCTTGAGTTATCTTGTGTTCTACTTACAGAAGTTCTTCTGCCACATCTGTACAATTAATTAACTGGGCTAAGTACAGAAACATCTCTGGATAAACCAGTTGAACAGAAGCATATTCACAATGGTTCCTCCAAAATGTTTCAGACTAAACTGAATATTATCATTTTCATTAAGTGACTACTTGTTGTAGGACTGTTGGATTGTGTGACACACACTTAGTCTTAGAATCTTGAGTATGAACATTCATATCACGTCAATAAATCAGATTGTAGGTTTCCCTAATAAACTGAAAACTGAGCAATTCATTTCTGCAACATACCAAAAGCAATGTAGAACAAATGCCGCCCTTAAATTAAACATACTCTACAAAAAAATTTATTAATATTCCTTGCATTAAGCACTGGGCACAGTGCATAGAACTTAATATAGAAGTGACTGTCTGTCACTAAACCTCTGTCTCTGGCCTACTCCTGGCAGAGGAAGGGGTGGGTTTGCAACTGGGGGCTGCCTGCAGACAGAAAATCCACCAAAACGTGTTCAGCTTAAAGATTTCCATTGAATACACAGACATGGTTACCTTACATACAGGTAGCATCTATGCTTTGGCTAGAGATTCATAGTTAAATACCCTACTTCATAAAGTTTTACTAGTTACAAGATTTTCAGGCATGTGATTAAATTGTTAAAATCCTAGATTTTATGGTTTTTGTTAACATTTAGCTTTTTTACACTTTGGTGGACTTTACACAAAATGTGTTTTCGGGAGCTGCTCAAATTGATTAACATAATTTTATGAGATTACAATAAATGCAGATTGAAGCGCTAGGGAAAGATTCCCGCTACATGGTCCCATTACCAAATGTTGAGAGAGACAGATTCAGAGCAATATTTGCATTTGTAGTATGTCTTGCTGGGAAGAAAAACTTTCATCCAAACAATCTGTCGATCGGGTATCTTAATTAACATGTACATTGAGCTACTGTAGTCATAGAGCCCATAGAATTATGACTTATTAGCATTCATGCATACACAACATAATTGATTCTGCCTCCCAGCTGCAGTCTGTCGTGTGGAATTTGCATGTATTCTCTGTCTTTGTGTTGGTTTTTGTATGGCTGTTAAGGTTTCTTGCCACATCCCAGGGACATGCATTTTAGGTTAAACTCTAAATTGCTCCTAGATGTGAATGTGAACTTGATTGGTTGTCTGGTATAGGCTCCAGGGCCCTGTAATCCTAAGCACTATAAACAGTTAAAGGTAATGGATTAATTGATTTAATATTAATAAGAGTTCATATTTGTGCAAAATAACACTATATTGGATGAATTTTCATTTGTATTTTATATACTCCTGACAGTAGAATAAGCCACAAACCTTTACAATGCCAAACAAGGCATTGGTATGGCATTAAAAATAAGTAAAACATAATACAGTAAAACTTTCAGATTCTTAATTACTGAGTAACAAAATCTTGGTCTTTTCTTGCATTAAAAATTATTAACTTTTTTTCACTCACACACAGACCACTGGTCTTCACGCCTATATATTCTTTTTAACGACAAATACACAAGACAAACATGGGTGCCAAGAAACACTTAACAGTCACATATTTCAATACCTGAAATAATAATCTGATACAAAAGTTCCCATGTTCTGTATTGTTAAACAAAATCCAGGTGTAAATACTGCTATTGCTAACTACTACAACTACTACTAGTATAAAAGCTGAACTTGGGAAAATGGGTTTCATAGTCAATCCCAAATGTCCTCAGTGTACAACAAACATATGAATTGGCCTTGTTTTTCCAGTTCTTTTTGAGGGCACTGCTTGTCCTTTAACTTTTGTTATGCTTGTTGCCTTGTTGGTGACGATGTTTTTCCCTTTTTATGTTTTGTTGCAGGGACCAGTTATTCTCCACACGAAAACTCTCAAAACCACAGTTCCCTTCATAGCTCCAATGTAAATTCTAACCCCAGCAAGACCTCAGATACAGTAAGTGCTGTAGTGTTGTTGCAGGAAGTGCAGCATCAGTACTGTTTTAAAACATAAAGCTGTTAGCTTAATGTAAATGTAAGCTGCCATTTTTTAATGATGAACTGAATAGTGACTTGTTTTGGAGACAGCTAAGTACTTTTTTATTTCTATTATCTTTTGATTCATTCAGTGAAATTGTTGTAAATGGATCACAAGAACACAAAAAACAGTTTTCAAGCATATAAAAAGCTAATGAAAAGTAAAACATGAGATGATAACAAGGCATAGTAAGTAAAGAGAATATAGCATAAAGATAAAACCTAAGACTAAAACAAGAAAAATAAATTGCATTCAGTTTAAAATATGAAGCAGATAAAGGCCACCGTAGGTAAAACATGAAAGAAAAAGGACAAAAGAGAATAACTGAAACTTTATTAAGTTAATATACATATAGTACACATATATTTTCTTCAAAAGCCAGACAAAAAAATGCTTTTCATGGTTGCATTTAATCCTTTCAGTCAGCCCGTGATTCCCAACAGCCTAAAGCTCAAAAACGAAAGGCTTCCTCGTCACAAGTTTTTGAAAAATTTTTCATTCTAATCCTTCTAAGTGGAACCACGCTTTGGATGAATAAATGAAAAAAAATCAATGGACTGTGATATTGGCTTAGATTGAGATAGACTTAAAACTTAACTTAAAAAATAAGTTCCAGGCTTGAATACTGTAATGCATTCTAGCCTGTGTCAAGCCTGTGATTGTGTCATCACTAAAGCCTCTCTCGTCTTCAGATGGCTTAAAACACTGCTGTTCATCTCTTGATAATTACAAATAAAACATATTACTTTGGTTCTGGCCTTTCTTCACTGGCTTGCAGTGCACTTTAAGAATTCATTTTCAGTTGGACTGAACCACCTTGCCTCAGTGAATTAATTCCATTGTCATAAACCTGCAAGGTTCCTTGTGTTAGTCCCTAAGTTATTCACCTGGAAGCTTTTCAATTATTTCTTAAAATGTATTTATTCTCCTTTTAATCCATATTTGAGGCTGATACTTTATTTCAATGATGGTTTTATGCTTTCTGTTTTATTTTGTTTTTTAGTGGTTATGATTGTTCTTATTTAACTTTAGTTTTCCTTTTATTTTGCGTATTTGAAATACTTAAAGTGCTCCTGGAGGTAGAGAAATCATCCACAAATCCCAGGCAAAGTAGTGGGATTTTTAGCATGATATGGCAGATATGCCAGGTGTTGTGGCAGTGGCTTTGTTTAAATGAGGTTTTGTTTTTTTATTTAGAATTATATGCGTCTTCTAAAACTTTTTAAATTTTATTTCTATTTAGGTGTGGTAGGATGCATCCAAAAACATCAAAACGGGTCTCTTAATATGCTTGTTTTGTTTGTTTCCAATTCAATCCACAACCCCTTAATTACCTGTTTGTATAGTCTTGACTTTATTATGTAAAGTGCCCTGAGATGACCTTGTTGTAAATTGGCGCTATATAAATAAAGTTGAATTGAATTGAATTGAATTGAAACCTCCAGCAGAACCAGGCTCAGGGTGGGCGGCTATCTGCCTTGACCGGTTTGGGTGAGTCGAAAGCTGAGAGAGAAAAGAAAAGAGCAACAAAATCAACAACAAAACATTGGCAGGTTGGTAGGACCAGTAGCTGCGCACTGAAAGACACACAGCTCCAAAGCTGGGGACACCTTAGGACAGGGAGAGAGAGAGAGGGAGAAGCACAACTACAGGAGAAAGAAGACACAGAGTTACTGTCATACAGAGGTGACATATAAATTTGGGCTGAGAGGAGGTCAGTGTACCAGGGGCTGGTCCCCCAGCAGTCTAAGCCTATATCAGAATGATTATAACTAACTAAAAGGTTTTTTTTGGAAATTCTGGGAACCACAAGTAGGCCTGCATCCTGAGACTCAAGTGTTCTATTAGGATGATATGGTACTAGGAGATTTTTCAGATATGATGGAGCTTGACCATTTAGAGCTTTATAAGTAAGAAGAGTTTTAAATTCTATTCTACATTTAATGGGAAGCCAATAGAGAGAAGCTAGAGAAGGTGAAATAATAATAATACTAAAAAATAATCAATCCCAGTTAGTAATCTTGCTGCAGCATTTTGTATTAATTGAAGGCTTTTTAGAGAGTTACTGGGGCAGCCTGAAAGTACAACATTACAGTAGTCCAATCTCGAAATAACAGTTGCATCGACTAGTTTTTCAGCATCGCTTTGAGATAGGATGCTCGTAATTTTGGCAATGTTACGTAGGTGGAGAGAAGGCTGTTCTAGAGATTTGTTTTATGTGTGAGGTAAATGACAAATCCTGGTCAAAAATGACTGAGATTCCTTGCAGTAGTACTGGGGGCCAGAGTTACAGTGGTGTGAAAGTGTTTGCCCCCTTATCGATTTCTTATTTTTTTTGGAAGTTTGTTTGTGTCTGATCATCAAACTAATTTAATTATTAGTCAAAGATAACTCAAGTAAACAAATCATGCATTTTTTAAATGAACATTTTTATTAAAGATAAAAATAAATCAAAAAACATACTGCCCTGTGTGAAAATGTTTTTGCCCCCTAAACCTAATAACCCTTAGCAGCAACAACTGCAATCAAGTGTTTTCAATAACTTGCAATGAGTCTGTTCCAGCTCTGTGGAGGAACTTTGGCCCACTCATCTTTGCAGAATTTTTGTAATTCAGCCACATTGGAGGGTTTTCGAGCATTAATCGCTTTTTAAGGTCATGCCACAGCATCTCAATTGGATGCAGGTCAGGACTTTGACTAGGCCACTCCAAAGTCTTCATTTGGTTTTTCTTCAGCCATTCAGAAGTGGACTTGCTGGTATGCTTTGGATCATTGTCCTGCGGCAGAATCCCAAGTTTGCTTCAGCTTGAGGTCACGAACAGATGGCCGGACATTCTCCATCAAGATATTTTAATACACAGTAAATTCATGGTTCCATTTATCACAGCAAGTCTTCCAGGTCCTGACACAGCAAAACAACCCCAGACCATCACACTACCACCTCCATATTTGACTGTTGGTATGATGTTACTTTTACGCCACACATAATGGGACACACACCTTCCAAAAATTTCAACTTTTGTCTCGCCAGTCCACGGAGTATTTTCCCATAAGTCCTGAGGATCATCAAGATGTTTTCTGGCAAAACTGAGACAAGCCTTTATGTTCTTTTTGCTCAGCAGTGGTTTTTGTCTTGGAACTCTGCCATGCAAACCATTTTTGCCCAGTCTCTTTCTTACAGTGGAGTCACTCACCTTAATTGAGGCAAGTGAGGCCTGCAGTTCATTGGATGTTGTTGCAGGGTCTTTTGTGACCTCTTGGATGAGTTACTGCGCTCTTGAAAATGTTCGGTCAGCCAGCCACTCCTGGGAAGGTTCTCCACTATTCCATGTTTTTGCCATTTGTAGATAATGGCTCTCACGGTGGTTTGCTGCAGTCCCAAAACTTTAGAAATGGCTTTATAACCTTTTCCAGACTGATAAATCTCAATTATTCTCTTTCTGATTTGTTTTTGAATGTCTTTGGATCTCGGCATGATGTCAAGCTTTTGAGGATCTTTTGGTCTACTTTACTTTGTCAGGCAGGTCCTATTTAAGTGATTTCTTGATTGCAAACAGGTATGGCAGCAATCAGGCCTGGGTGCAGCTACAGAAATTGAGCTCAGGTATGATGATCCAAAGTTAAGTTATTATATTTTAAACACTTTTTCACTCAGGGCAATGTGGTTTTTGATTTTGTTTTTGTGCGTAATAATAAAAACCTTCATTTAAAAACTGCATGATGTGTTTCCTTGTGTTATATTTGACTAATAATTAAATTTGTTTGATTATCATACATCAGTCACAAGTGTGACAAACATGCAAAAAAATAAGAAATCAGTAAGGGGGCAAAAACTTTTTCACACCACTGTATGCCATCTAAAGTAAGGATATGGTTGGACAACATGTTTCTAAAATTTTTAGGCCCCAACACAGTAACTTCAGTTTTAGTTTAGAAGAAGGAAATTACAGGTCATCCAGTCCCTTATGTCTTTTAGAAACGCTTGTAGTTTGATTAATTGTTTTGTTTCATCTGGTTTCATAGATAGATATAGTCCCTTTAACTTGCACTGGCACTTAACTATTCACTTTTTTACTTTTAATGTATTATAGTATTTGTGTAAATATTTTCATATATTTTTCATATTTGTTGTGTGCCATGCCTACACCAAGACAAATTCCTAGTACTGTTAAGTGTTCTTAACTGTGCCTGGCAAACAGTTTTCTGATTCTGAAAACAAGGCTATACTATTAAACTTCTAAATAAACTCATACTCTCTTCCTATAGTTCTAGAGGCACTTTAATCTACTGAGCTACTTCTGCTAAATGCACAACTGAAGAAATAACATATTAAAAACTTTTAAGCCATCAACAGCCTGTTTTGCAGCCCTTGCCTCGATATTATTCAAAGTTGTTGCAACTTTTTTGTGTAACTTACAAATTACAAATTTAATTTCAAAAAACTGATAATTCGTCCAAGATTCAGCTAGGCGTTGTATACATTTCTAATTAACCACCCCATCTAAGTACCTTTTATAGCAAATCTAATCGACTGTTTGGTGGTGGTGGTCTCTCCATTTTGTATTATATTTATTCAATAATGATAAATGGCCACTTATATAGCGCTCTTTTCCAAAGTACTTAATGATGTTGCTTCTCATTGACCCACATTCTAACATGCATTGAGGCTGGTGGCTGCCATGCAACAGAGTGAGAGCACAGGCTGAGTAAAGGAGAGAGGAGACACACATAGCTGAAAAAATGTACGGGGAAAGTGATAGCACTTTGTGTTAGTTACATTTTCTATCTGACTTTTTGCAAATGAGGCATCACCTTGCTAACAATCTCTCCCTCAATTTGTCGGGTACAAATTTCCACCTGCAGCCTATTGTTGTCCTAAACATGGGAGGTTTTCCTAATCCTCTACCCCAGCTCTTCCCTTTATGCACAAGTTAAGCTCCAGTGTTACTGTTTTTTCATTCTTTAATGGAAGTAGACCTGGTAAAGAAACCCGGCAAGATTATCAGTAATCCCGCAATAATATTCTTTATAAGCCAGTTATATGGCTTATAAATAATCATATTAGATATGTATCGCATCTAAACAGGTTCTGTTGTGAGTCATGCAGTAGTTTTAGGCTGCTCCATTAGTACGACACAAGACCCTATATTTAACAAGCTACTTGAACCAAATTACCAATGAGCCTCCACTCATTAGTAAACTACTAGCCTCCACTGATTTATTTGCTAATTGTTCATTGTTACAGATATCAATGAGTAGCAAACAATTACTTGCTTGATGCATAGATACCTGCAGGTAGTGCCTGTGTTTTGGACAGTATTCATAGTAAAATAGCCTACCTACCTATCTTACTTATGGTGATTTTCAGACATATGGTCAAAATATTATCTCAGACTTTATGGATGTTGTCTAAACATTTGGAGTTGTTTTGTTTTGGTGGAGTTGACAGGTCACATTTTGGAGAGCTGCACACATCGAGGCAAAAGCATGATTCTTATTGGTTAGCTTATTGGTTTATGTTATTTACATTTTATGGTAATTTTATGGTGTTATTATTGATGGCAAAAATGTGTTTACTACTCACTATATAGTATAATGGGTGGTAGTTAACTACAAAATAACCTATTTAATGAAAACATTGAGGCTGCTTTGCTCAGCTTCAAGAGTTTTGTCTCTCAGAGGGGAGAGGTTTAAAAAGTGTTTCTTTCAGTTTTGTTTAACCTAAGCAAAATGTGACGCTACTACATAAATATTTTCTGCACTCTAACAACACAGATTATTCTCCAAATTCGCATAGTATACATTTGACTGACATCTGCTGCTCATGTCTATAGAAGTTGTTGAAATAATAATATTGTTGAATGAGTCTTTAGAAAGTTTATTCAAGATACATTAATATGCCAAAATGGTAAATGTTTTCTATAGCGCAGATCCAAGTCATTTATGCTTCATGCTTCTTAAAGTTGTGAAATTTGTAAACTGGGGTAGGAGAGCATCAGATAAAAAATAAAATGATCCAGTCTCTGGTTCAAAGATCAAAGAGGCTGTGCAAAGCTTTAAAATTAAATATTATTTCAACAAATTTCTTGCCGGGTGACACACGTAAATACATGTTTGGGAAACACTGCAGTGGGTGCAACTGCAGGACGCATTCCACTTGCCTGAACACTTTCCTGGGCAAGTGTTAATTATGAGCCCTGTATTTTTTTTCTTTATTGAAGCTAATTTGTAGGAATACGTTCAGGGATGAATAAAGACTCACCTCTTTATTTTAAAAGATTCATGAATAATAGAGTAATTAACAAGTACTCCAGTTTCGATGTGGGATGTAAATCAGAGGAGTGAGAAATTGGTATGGTGGAGCTAGTTAATTTGACTGTCTGAGTGGTGTTAGTGAGAACAGTAGGTTAAATAAGTAGAAGGTATAGCAGTCTTGCACCAATCCTACAGTTGTTGGTTTGATCCCTGTTCACGTCGAAGTGTCACAGAAGACACTGAACCCCAACTTAGTTGCTCCGGGTGAGTGTTGGTCAAATGCGTAGCAGTTTCTCCATCAGTGTGTGATTTTGAGTAGAATGAGTGTATGAAAAGCAATTCAAAGCGCTTTGAGTTGCAATAGGTACAAATGCACTATATTAATGCGCTCTCCTTTCGCTCAGCCTCTTTCTCTCTTCACGTGTTTCTGGTTTTGGAGTTGCAGTTTTCCCATGAGGAGCCAATGGTTTTACAACCACTGTTTTGCGCCGCCACCCCATTACTTTCTCGTTGTTCATTTAAAGTGCCTTGACATATTTTTATGTCAATATTTAGCCCTGTATTACATTATAAATTTGTAATTAGTGCTTCTACTGGTTGCACTTTATCCATGATAAGAATTAATTACCCTTCACAGTTCAGCACACAAGAGATCTCCAGCCTTCGTATCAGCAGTGTGCATTTTTAAGCTACCATTAGTATGAAACTTGAAATCCAATCCACTCTTTGCTCTGCCAAGCCCTCGTTTTCCCTACTTAAAGGAACAGTACCAATTTTCATTGGGGGTTGACCAAAATTAAATCAAGTAGTATTCAAGAGTGAAAAGACCTCCATATTTTATGTACAGAGAAATTCCCATTTATTCTTCCTCTTCAATCCGCCAGGACACTGAAACATGACGTAAAACATGTCATTCTCTGCTGTCCTTGTGGATTGCATGGGCTCACAGATGGCAGCTAGTGTTTCCTGGGTCTTGCTGTTCCTGCCCCAAGGAACAGTCAGCCTGAGAGGGAGGCGGAGCTGCAGCTCAACCTCTCTCTCCACCATATTTCACATATTCATATTATCCACACTAATATTCAATGGCCAAAGGGCCTGCTATAGATTATTTGGAAGACAGTGAGTTATACATTGCGTTAGCACAGTCTGATATTCGTGGTCATAGCACAGAAACTGCACTGATTAAGTCACCAATGACTTCGTGGCTTCAGAAAATGGACTAGTCTCTAACTAACTCTGTTAGATCTTAGTGCTGCATTTAACACCATTGATTACAAAATGTTATTACAGAGACTAGAACATGTAATTGGGATTAATGGAACTACACAAAGTTGTTTTAAATCTTATCTATCTATCAGTTAGATTCCATTTGTTTATGTTAATTATGAATCTTCCACGCACACAAAAAAGTTAGCTATGGAGTTCCACAATGCTCCCCTTTAGGACCAATATTTTTTACACTATATATGTGTCCTCGGGGCAACATTATTAGAAAACACTCCTAGAAATGTCCTTTGCTATGTTGATGACACGGTTATATCTGTCTATAATGCTCAACTTTCAGGATGCCCCAATAACTCTCTACAGCTTCTAGCTGCTCTCAATTGGCTTCCCATTAAATGTAGAATAGAATTTAAAACCCTTCTTCTTACCTATAAAGCTCTAAACAGTCAAGCTCCATCATACCTAAAAGATCTTCTAGTACCATATCATCCCAGTAGATCACTTCAGTCTCAAAGTGCACTTGTGGTTCCCAGAGTTTCAAAAAATAGAAAATGGGAGGCAGAGCCTTTCGCTCCTTAGCCTCCTCTCCTGTGGAACCAGCTCCCAGTTCAGATTCAGTAAGCAGACACCCTCTCTACTTTTAAAACTGAAGTGCATTGTTGCTACTTTCTTCCCCTCTTCCCCCTCTCCTCTCCTCTCTCCCCACATTTATATGTCACCACTTTATGACATTAACTCTGTCGTCTTTCTCCTGTAGTTGTGCTTCTGTCTCTCTGTCTCCCTCTCTCTGTCCCTGTCCTCAGGTGTTCCCGGCTTTGGAGTTGTGTGTCTTCCAGTGCGCAGCTATTTCTTGTTGCTTTTGTTGCTTTTCTGTCTTATCTCCACTTTCCACTGAGCCTGGTTCTTCTGGTGGTTTCTACCGTTAAATGGGGTCTTTCCTCTCCACTGTTGCCTATAGCTTGCTCAAGGAGGATTTGTTGGGTTTCTCTAAATGTCTGTATAGTTTTGACTTTATCATGTAAAGTGCTTTGAGATGACTTTGTTGCAAATTGGCGCTATATAAATACAGTTGAATTGAAAATAAAGTTGAATTGAATACATATGAGACCAGATGAAACAAATTAATTAATCAATCTACAATCATGTCTAAAAGACAGGCCTGGATGACCTACAATTTCCTTCTTCTACTCAGATAAAACTGAAGTTATTATGTTTGGTCCTAAAATTCTTAGAAACATGTTGTCCAACCATATCATTACTTAAGACATAACTCTGGCCCCAGTTATGTAGGAATCTCTGAGTTATTTTTGATGACGATTTGTCATTTACCTCACACATAAAACAAATCTCTAGAACAGCCTTCTTCCACCTACAGAACATTACCAAAATTAGGACCTTCCTGTCTCACAGCGATGCCGAAAAACTGGTCCATGCATTTGTTACTTCTGGATTGGACTACTGTAAATCTTTACTTGCTACCCCAGTAACTCTCTAAAGGATCTCCTAGTACGACATCATCGTACTAGGAGATCATCGTGGTTCCCAGAATTTCCAAAAGTACAATAAGACGCAGAGCCGTTAGCTATCAAGCTCCTCTCCTGTGAAACCAGCTCCCAGTCCAGATTCGGGAAGCAGATATCCACTCTACTTTTAAGACTCGGCTCATAGGAGGCGAACAAGGCTACCACAAGGAGCCGCGGAAGACAGCAGAGATGAATGGCTGTGTGCAGGGGACAGCTGTCCGAACATTTATCTGTAAACCAGAGAAGTAACGCTAAATGTAAACATTTCCCCAAGAGTAGGTTGCACAGGTGTGAAAAATTGTGGCAACTCGGGAGTGGCTTGGGATACGGCAGAGAGCAATGCATTTTGGTTGTTATAGTTTAAGACCATTTTAGGCAACAGCAGATAATACTGCTGTTTTTCCCTGTTTTCTTTAGACATAGACCATCAATGTAAAAAAAAAAAAAAAGCACATTTCTGCTAAAAAGATCTTCTGATTTTTATGGAAACAACTTGCTTTTCAGCTGTGAAATATCACTTTAATGGCAGGTATGCATGGTTAGCAAATTATAATAAATACAAATGCAACAAAACCTAATACCCTCTAATTGCTATGATTGTCTTCTGCCTTCTGCAAACTGGTCTACTCTCTTTCTACCAGGGGCACGAAAGTGTTTTAGCCGAGGAAGGGAAGGGCCGCGAACGAGCATAGGTGGAGCGATTTTTCTCCCTTCCTCGGTACCCCTCGGTTTTATCCGGTTTGCGTACTTTCCCCAGGTAGACATGCAGACAAGGCTTCAGGAAATAACTTGAATTTATAACCTGAAATGTGTTTCTGTTTAGGGTTACAAATTTTGGATTTTCATGTAATTTTTTTCATTTCATGTAAGGAAGATGACATCAAGTCTCATATTGCACTGAAAATTTTGCACCTGAAAAAAAAATTATAGCACATGCCGCCCCCAACTACCCTAATATTTTTCTTTAAAAAAAAATTCTCATATCAGTGACCAAGATCTGTGATCCAGTCTGATTTGTATGACTTGTTTCAATTGTCACAAAATATTTAACCTATACGAAAACTAATTATGATGTTTATTATCCTGTCAAAATAAAGCTGTCCCTAAAGTTACTTCTCTTTTAAAAAGGGTCCATCAAAACATTGCAACTAAACCTAACCAAGTTTTACATTTCAATTTCATTTTTATATTTCAGATTGCATTACACGCTCTTGAATTAGACCCTGTATATACACATGCAAATTTTCTGTCTGGTTGGCCTCATACCTACATATTTGCTATTTTTTACAGCCTTCTGAATCTAGTGATGACTGGTCAGAGCACATCAGCTCATCTGGAAAGAAATACTATTATAATTGCAGGACAGAGGTGTCCCAGTGGGAGAAGCCTAAAGAGTGGCTGGAAAGGTAGCGATAACCCTTTTACACAAACCACGATTATACACATTTAGTTATAATCAGTGTCACATTAATGTTGGATATGTTACATGGATATTCATTTCTGTAATCATTTCAGAGAACCGAGGCATAAGGAGGCAACAAAGACTGCAGTTGTGAACAGTTTCCCTAAAGACAGGGATTACAGAAGAGAGACCATGCAAGCATCTGCAGCTCCTGCTTATACCTGTTCTAGTAAGTCTTACTTACGCTATTAAAACACATTCTGTCACATACAAGTTTTCTCTCACTGATCTTAATGAATCATGTTTTCCTGGATAGTTTATGTCTTGCTTTGCTCTCAATCTTTAAATTGTTTTGTTAAGAAGCTTGAACAACAGAACAAAACACGATGTCAAGACAGACCTGTTCACCAGGATATTTTTGACTCATCGGTGTTTCATGTGCGATATGACATTATATATTTTGTTATGATGGAGAAATATCTGTGGCAAATCACACTCGCTTTGCTTTGTACTGCACAACTGGGATGCAGTTACAGTAGAGCACAGCAGTACAAACACACAGTAAGGAGTGTGAAGGTTACACAGAATGGGGTAATTTGGGGTAATAAAGAGGAAGAGGTATCCCCAACAGTATTCAGGGTGATGTCATGTGTGTAGAAAGTTGTAATTGGAGGGGCACTTAATTTTAAACACAAGTAATTTAGTATTTTAAAAATATTTCCTTTACTTGTGCTGATTAAGTGAAGCACCATTAAAATTTCTTCCAGTATAATCCTCTATGAAAAGAACACATTATGAGTACATAAATCTTTCATATATCTTTGAAGTACAAAAATTAGTTTAATGTACTGACTTTCTTTTTAGCAGTTTTACTGAATAAGGCAGCCAATCTTACCAGCTTAACAGGGTATCTGCAGAACTTTAAAATGTACTAAATTTTATTATCATTATCCAAGGCCATAAAACGTCTTTAAAAGTTTTAACATTGTTAAATAAAAATGTTTGGACAGTTTGAAATCAGTTTTTACTGCAGTAATAATATGGTTGTAGCTTTATGCTGGGATACAATGCCAGGCTGGGACAGGTGAAAAAAGTGTAGGATGCCTGTGTGCAGTGTTGCCAGAGAGTAGACCTGGACCATTCAAACAAAACTTCCCTAAAAACTCATTATCTACCCCACTACAACATCATATTGTTTTGGACTTTCATCAGCAAAGTTTTAATAATAGAATAATACTATGCCTGAAAATATTTTCACAGCCTTTTCTGTTAAAATACTATTTAGTAACTAAGTGTTTTAGCAAATTGCATCTTGAAAAACCATGGCTGAGGTTCAGGATTTTAATGTTTAAATTCTCGCAGAAGCATTGGGTAAACTGTAGCTTTATGTTTGACATGTAGCTGTCATCCTCCAGTCATAGGGGATCAAAACTAATTTGTCCAGTTAAGATAAACTTGGCCTTGTATAGTAATATTTGGGTCAAATTATTTCACTTTATGATCAGTAGACATCATTAGACGTGTGATATGTTCCCTGTGATGCTCTGCCAGGCCTCGGCTGGGTGGGTGAAATGGCTGCTCAGGTTGACTAAGTCTAAGGTGGCTTTTTTGTAATTATTTGTAATAGGAGGAGTATGCTGCTTCTGTCTCATAAAGCAGGGGTCCCCAACCCCCGTGCAGTCCGCGGGTCAACTGGTACTGGGCAGCACAGCTTACATTATTGCCCTTTAATTTATTATCTTATTCATTACGATGTTTTATTTTGGAAAATGACAGGGTTCTCTCCGTCACATCTGTCTATGACTCATTCTTGTCGCCTGTCAAGTGCCTTCCTCGGTTACACGTGTTACCTTTTGTCAGTCTGTGGTCCTTAGGTGTCGTACCAGACTACTAGTGCATTCAGCGTTAACAAGCACCCCGGGTAAATCCACACAAACACACCTACATAGGAGCAGAGACAGAGGTTTTCTTTAGCCTGTGAGCCGCCACTTTATTTCTCCCCAAGCTGATTTCTCTCTATTACGACCAGAGAGCTGGGGCTGAGAGGCCGTTACTTATGTTATGATGTTGGTGCAATGTTACAAGGACACTGCAAATAAAGTTGCATACACAGTGGGTTCACATTTATTATTATATTTAGAAAATACCAGTTGTTATGCCAGTTGTATCATTTTATTTAGTTGTATTTGTCCGCCACACCTAAAACGACGGTCCCTGAAAATATTGTCTAAAAATATTAACCAGTCCGTGGCACGAAAAAGGTTAGGGATCATAGAGTACCACGCATTTCTCTGCTGTATGTGCCTCACATTTTTTGCAGGAAATCCCTAAATGTGTTACATTCCGCACATTGAAGCCGTGCATCTTAAAATTAAAAAAAAAGGTTCTATCCGTTGCGTTATAGAAATATCATCAACTCACCCATTCAGTCATTTTAAATCCTCCTGACTATTCGGAACAGAGCGGTGTGCTGCATTCAAAATCACAAATTTCAAAAGTAGTAAGTAGTGTATGAGGTGAAATGGGGCTTACATATCAAAACATCAAAAACTAGTATTCGAAAGTTTGACAAAAAATTTGAATGTGAAAGATGACTGAAAAAATAGGATCCAAACATTTGAAAATAAGATCTTAGTAACTGTAAAATGCCTTTTGTACTTGATAAAAAAATAATGTTTGAACTGCTTTTTCAAACGTTCAAAACAGAGTTTCAAACCTGTTCATGCTGACCCTGTTTTAACAGTAAAAATGATCTGAAACTTCATAAAAATGCAGCATTAAAAATACAGTTGAAAAACGTAACTATACCATGTCATGCTGACCCAGCCCAATCTGCACTTCTCCCCCCTCAACAATTCCTGGGACTAATTTGACTGTCTGTACCTTGTTGTTGTCTTCCATGGCGGTTCGGCGGGTCAGTGTACATCTGGGTTTAGTTCCTTTTCCCGCTCCAGTCTGGGGATCCTATTGCAGTGGCTGGCGTGGAACCACGTGATGTGTACCTCCACCTATTCTGCCGAATTAGTAGTCAGCAGTACTTGGTGTGGTGGTGAAGCTTCACCTGGTTTGAGATCATGCAGGTTGATGCTGACTGCTTTAGGAAACACAATGTGCCAGACTCGCACTGACCAGGACCAACTCTGAGTAGTTGTGAAGAATGAATCACATTCATAAATGGAAGTACAGTCATAAAGTGTATGCCGGCCCTTACACGAATTACTAGGATTGTTAGTTGTTGTAGTCGGTTTATTCGTCATGGTGACCTGTTATGTTTTGTGCACCTATTTACCTTATCAAATGGGAACGCTCCTCTCATCTTAATGCCAGCCATTGTGACTTTTACATCCTCTATTCTTCTAAAGGTGTTCACATGTCGCCTTTAAAACTGCACGTCTGATTTAAACATGCAAGTTTCAGTTTATCCAAAATAAGTATTAATTGGTTTAAATGGATCTCAGCAGTCTACTGTCCTTCTATTACGTGCAGGAGTTTGGGTCAGTGAGTGCATTTACATGAACATTAGTACAGGGTTACCGTCGGCTTTCTTAGGAAAGCTGATTTCTTTCAATTTGTCATGTGTACGGGAAACCCAGTTTCTAAAAAGAGGTAGGGGATTAGTGAAAAATGGTTTCCTGAAGTAGATTTCTGTCGGAGATGGCAGACTACTTTGCTATGTATACGTGTAACCAGGTTTCTAAACGGCTTTCTGCAACTGCACATAGTAAGCCTCATGCAGCTGACTGAATGAATGAATGAACGGAGAGATCGTTAAAGAGTTAACTGCCAACAGCTTAAGGTCCGACTGAAATTTTACTTAAAGATACTTATCCTAGTCTAAAGTCACTAAAGTCACTTTCCCCCGTGGATTTTTGAAACTCAGACTGTGATGTATCAGGTACATGAGTCTTTCCTTTCTCTCTAAAACTGTTGTTTTTTTTGTTTGTTTGAGGTCTCAGAAACTACGCTAACTGTTATTTCACCCATTGTCCGGAAGTCTTGCTGTTTTCACGACAAAATATTTTTTATTCTCTCTCATCCTATTTTTGTATCAATATAGTTATATTATTCATCTGTTTCACTCTTGCAATATACTATTTGGAGATACTATAGGGTACAGTTTGTCATCTGGTTTCTAATGTTTCTTGCTTTCTTACTATGTTTTTAATGCACAACCATTACTAGGATTGAGAGAATGGTGTGGCGAGAAAAAAGTATCCAGTGACCAGGAGTTCTCTGGGCGAAAAAGCCTTACTTCTTGACTTTATTATGTGTCTTGAGATGACCTTGTTGTAAATTGCCACTATATAAATAAAGTTGAATGAATTGAATTCATAAACCAAAATACTTAAATGTTTTAACAAGTTTTACTTTGTAATAGTGGTAGATCCTACTCCTCCTGCGGTAAGCGTATTGCGTCACTTCCTGTTTCTTCACACTGTTTCGGGTCTCTGCCGAAGGATTGTTCACTGGTTAATCGTAGCTCTTGTTTTCTAAATCAGAGACTTATCTGTGTATAAACTATCACTTGGGCATAAGATTTGTTTACGCAAACACCTGCTCTCCTGAAATAACTTAACAAACTAGCTAATCGCTAACTAAACCTAATCGATCTAGCTTCGTTAGCCTAGCACCTAGCAATGGCTTCTCCGTCTCCTTCTGTCTCTCCTCTGACTTGCTCTGTCTGTCACATGTTTAGTTTTTCCTCGGCCTCCTTTAGTTATAACGGTACTTGTAATAAATGTGAGGTTATTGCAGCTTTGGAGGCGAGGATCTCTGAATTGGAAACTCGGCTCCGCACCATGACAAACAATCCATAGTCAGGCCCCGGTAGGTGGTGCGGACCAACCTAGCATAGCCACTGTTAGCTTAGCCACTGTTAGCTGTTCCCCAGCAGTACCCGAGCAGCCGGGAAGCCAGGCCGGCTGGGTGACGGTTCGTAAGCGATCTAATGCTAAACAGACGCCCCAGGTTCACCACCAGCCGGTTCACGTTTCCAATCGATTTTCCCCACTCAGCGACACACCCGCTGAGGAATGAACTCTGGTAATTGGCGACTCCATAGTCAGAAACGTGAACTTAGAGACGCCAGCGGCCATAGTCCAATGTTACCCTGGGGCCAGAGCGGGCGACATCGAATCCTATTTGAAGCTCCTGTCTAAGGATAAACGTAGATACCGTAAGATCATTATTCATGCAGGAACAAATGACGCCCGATTACGCAAATCGGAGGTCACTAAAACAAATATTGAATCGGTGTGTAACTTTGCAAAAACAATGTCGGACTCCGTAGTTTTCTCTGGACCCCTGCCAAATCTGATCAGTGACGACATGTATAGCCGCATGTTGCCATTCAACCGCTGGCTGTCTAGGTGGTGTCCAGCAAACGATGTGGGCTACATAGACAATTGGAAAAGTTTTTGGGGAAAACCTAGGCTTCTTAGGAGAGACGGCATCCATCCTACTTTGGATGGTGCCTCTGTCTTATCAAAAAATATGGCTGATTTTATTAGACAACCAAAAGTTTGACAATCCAGAGTTGAGCCTAGGACGCAGAGATCCAGTCCTACACGCCTCTCTGCAGTATCCTTACCCGTTACCCCCACAACTCCCACATTCTTATAGAAACTGTGTCTGTTCCCGATTAACTAAATTTTACAAACTAAAAATTATCACAAGAGGAGTTAATCATAATAACTTGATAAAAATCAGGACTGCTCCTCTTACTGAACAAAAAACTAAAACAATTAAATGTGGATTATTAAATATCAGATCTCTCTCATCTAAATCTCTGTTAGTAAATGACTTGATAAGTGATCATCAATTTGATTTATTTTGTCTCACTGAAACCTGGTTGCAGAAGGAAGAATATGTTAGTTTAAATGAGTCGACCTCCCCAAGTCATATTAACTATCATGTTCCTAGAAGCTCAGGCCAAGGTGGAGGAGTAGCAGCAATCTATCACTCAAGCTTACCGATAGAACCTAGACCTAAACATAGTTATAACTCATTTGAGAGTCTTACTCTGAGACTTTCACATCCAATTTGGAAAACTCAAAATTCACTCCTATTTGTTATTGTGTATCGTCCTCCAGTCCCTTATTCTGAATTTTTGACTGAATTCTCAGATTTTCTAGCCAACTTAGTGCTTAGTGCAGATAAAGTTGTCATAGTGGGCGATTTTACCATTCATGTAGATGCTGACAGTAACTCCCTCAACACAGCATTTACTTCATTATTAGATTCAATTGGTTTTACTCAAAATGTAAAAGAACCCACTCATTGTTTTAGTCACACCCTAGACCTTTCCTTGCATATGGTATTGAAATTGATAAACTAACAGTATTTGCCCATAATTCTGTTCTCTCTGACCATTTTCTAATAACATTTGAATTTAGTTTATTGGACTACACAGCAGCTAGAAAGAAGTTTTGCTTCAGTAGGTGTTTATCTGAAAACACTGAACAAATTTAAGGTAATGATCGCTTCATCATTTACCTCAACACGTACCGATATAACTGAGAGTAGCCTCATTAATTATACTCCTGCACAAGTTGATTACCTTACTGATAATTATGCAGCATCTTTACGTTCCATACTTGATAGTGTTGCCCCTCTAAAAAAGAAGGCAGTAATTCTGAACAGGCGATCTCCATGGTATAGCTCGCAAACCCGCAATTTAAAGCAGGCGTCACGAAGACTCGAAAGGAAGTGGCGTTCCACTCATTCACAAGAATCACGCCTAGCTTGGAAAAAGAGTTTATACTTATACAAATTAGCACTCCGTAAAGCCAGAACAGCTTATTATTCATCACTAATAGAGGAAAACAAGAACAACCCCCGGTTTCTTTTCAGCACTGTAGCCAGGCTGACTAAGAGCCATAGTTCAGTTGAGACTAGTATTCCCTCAACGCTATGTAGCAATGACTTTATGACCTTCTTCACAAACAAAATCATAGCTATTAGAAATAAAATTCACCAGACCCTCCCCACAAATACAACAGAATTAGAATCATCAGTAAGTCCTCAGTCCCTTTTAGACTGCTTTGTGCCCATAGACCCTGCTGAATTAACTTCAACTATTATGGCATCTAAACCAACAACATGTCTGCTAGACCCTATTCCAGTTAGACTGCTCAAAGATGCTCTACCCTTATTAGACACGTTTGTATTAGATATCATTAATCTATCTTTACAAACAGGATATGTACCAAAGGCTTATAAGGTAGCTGTAATCAAACCTCTACTTAAAAAACCTAGTCTGGATCCAGATGTCTTAGCCAATTACAGACCAATATCTAATCTCCCCTTTATTTCTAAAATACTTGAAAAAGTAGCAATTATGTGAGCACCTGCGCAGAAACGACGTGTTTGAAGAATTTCAGTCGGGATTTAGAGTTCATCATAGCACAGAAACCGCACTGATTAAAGTCACCAACGATCTTCTTCTGGCTTCAGATAACGGACTTGTCTCTATACTAGTTCTGCTAGATCTTAGTGCTGCATTTGACACCGTTAATCACAGAATATTATTACAGAGACTAGAACATGTAATTGGAATCAAAGGAACTGCACTAAATTGGTTTAAATCGTATCTATCAGATAGATTCCAATTTACTCACGTTAATGATGAATCTTCGACATACACAAAAGTAAAGTTAGTTATGGAATTCCACAAGGCTCTGTATTAGGACCAATACTCTTTACTCTATATATGTCTCCCCTTGGCAACATTATTAGAAAACACTCTGTAAATTTTCACTGCTACGCTGATGACACGCAGTTATATCTATCTATGAAACCTGATGAAACAAATAAATTAATCAAACTACAAGCATGTCTTAAAGACATAAGGGACTGGATGACGTATAATTTTCTTCTTCTAAACTCAGATAAAACTGAAGTTATTGTATTTGGGACTAATAGTCTAAGAGACATGTTTTCTAACCATATCGCTACTTTAGACGACATAACTCTTGCCCCCAGTAGTACTGCAAGGAATCTTGGAGTCATTTTTGACCAGGATTTGTCATTTACCTCACACATAAAGCAAATCTCTAGAACAGCCTTCTTCCACCTACGGAACATTGCCAAAATTAGGAGCATCCTATCCCAAAGCGATGCTGAAAAACTGGTTCATGCATTTGTTACTTCTAGATTGGACTATTGTAATTCTATACTTTCAGGCTGCCCCAGTAACTCTCTAAAAAGCCTCCAATTAATCCAAAATGCTGCAGCAAGATTACTGACTGGGATTGGTAAGAGAGATCATATTTCACCTTCATTAGCTTCTCTCCATTGGCTTCCAATTAAATGCAGAATAGAATTTAAAACCCTTTTTCTTACCTATAAAGCTTTAAACGGCCAAGCCCCATCATATTTAAAAGATCTCTTAGTACCATATCATCCCACTAGACCACTTCGGTCCCAAAATGCAGGCCTACTTGTGGTTCCCAGAATTTCCAAAAATAGAATGGGAGGCAGAGCCTTTAGCTATCAAGCTCCTCTCCTGTGGAACCAGCTCCCAGTCCAGATTCGGGAAGCAGACACCCTCCCTATTTTTAAGACTAGGCTCAAAACCTTCCTTTTTGATAAAGCTTATAGTTGGTTATAGTCATGATGCCATAGGTTTAGACTGCTGGGGGACTCTGCACTGTGCCACTTCCTCTTCTCTTCATTCTCTCCTCTCACCCCACATCTATAATGTCACCACTGTATGACATTAACTCTGTGACTTCTTTGTCCCGTAGTCGTCTCTCTCCCTCTCTTTCCCCTCTCTCTCTCCCCTGTCCACAGGTGTCCCCGGATTTGGCGCTGTGTGTCCTCCAGTGTGCAGCTACTGGTCCTATTACCCTGCTCAATGTTTTGTTGTTGCTTTTGTTGCTCTGTTCTTTTCTCTCTCCACTTTCCACTCTGCCCAACCGGTCAAGGCAGATGGCCGTCCACCCTGAGCCTGGTTCTGCTGGAGGTTTCTTCCGTTAAAGGGAGTTTTTCCTCTCCACTGTTGCCTATGGCTTGCTCAAGGGGGATTTGTTGGGTTTTCTCTACATGTTTGTATAGTCTTGACTTTATTATGTAAAGTGCCCTGAGATGACCTTGTTGTAAATTGGCGCTTTATAAATAAAGTTGAATTGAATTGAATTGAATTGAATTGCCAATGCCAGAACTCAGAGGAGAATGGTCAGACTGCTTTAAGCTTGTAGGAAAGCAGCAGTAGCTTAAATAACCAAGACGGCCATTTACTCAGAATGAGTATAACAATAGAATACCAGAGATTTGTCCGGCCATTTAACAGGCAAATTTGATTTGAGCGTTATTAAGTGCTCACTATGCTGAAAAATGAATCATATTTTATGTTTTGTGATCCCTTTGATTGAATATACCGTAAATTCTGGACTATAGAGCGCACCTAAATTTAAGCCGCACCCGCTAAAATTTTAAAGAAATATATATTTTGTCACATATAAACTGCATCGGACTATAAGCCGCCAATATCCAGGCTGAGAAATAAGATATTTACATAGAAAGATTTTGTACCATAAGTGTTTATTCATACACCTGAACCTGAATGGTGCCTGTAACACGGCAGTAAAAGTGCTGATGTTTGCTGTTGTGCGTCTTGGGTTGCATGCGCTAAGAATAAAAACTGGCGCTTTTTTGTTTGCACTGACTTCCATCTACAGCGCCCATCTGAGGGCTGCAGAAAAATTCATAGAAAAGCTGCATCTCTGTAAAAGCCGCATGGTTCAAAACGTCTGAAAAAAGTAGCGGCTTATAGTCCGGAAAATATGGTAACTAACAAAAGATAAAATACAAGTGTGTAGGTGTTTCTAAAACTGCCAGTTTAGCTGTGTTATTTTAAAATTATTAAAAAAAATGTAAAGCCTTGGTTGGATAAAATTACCTTAAACTAATCCACTCTAATAAACCCTAACTTCGTGAAAGTAGCAGTATTTTTATAGTTTTATTTAGATTGACCTGTGTTGTCATTCTGGGGGTAGTGCTTGAAGTTGTTGAGTTGTATTGCATTCTACTAACAGGAGCTTCTGTTTATCACAAGGAAACACTTCTCTGTCTGACATAGCCAAACAATATTGTACAATATTGTCAGTTGTGTATCTCCAGTAAAAATTAATATTTCTACAACTATAAGTCCATGAAACCAGTCCTAACTTTGTAGTATTGATTCAACGCTTTACCCATTGATCAAGTACAGAACGAGAACTTTTTTTGTAACTTCAATTCAATTCAACTTTATTTATATAGCGCCAATTTACAACAAGGTCATCTCAGGGCACTTTACATAATAAAGTCAAGACTATACAAACATGTACAGAAAACCCAACAAATCCCCCTTGAGCAAGCCTTGAGGTCAAATATCTTTGTTAGGAACATAGCAATGTGTCCTGTGCTGGTTATTTTGGCCACTGTGCAGCAAAGAAAACATATTCAATTTGAGAGTAAAAGTGAAGAGTTATTTGTTATGGGAGACAGATGGATTTTTTTTATTTAATTTCTTATAAAATGGCAAAATAGTATTTTTAAAACATCTTCAGTAGCAAGTGGAAATGAAATCTAGCCACAGGGGTTGCAAGCCAGTGACCTCTGTGACACCAACCATGTGAATTGTTCATAGGAATTTCATTCATTTCGAGGCCTGGGTTAACAACGACTGCCACCAGTGCTGTTAACCTACAGGGTGCCGGTGGAAATTGGACTACTGTGGGTTGAAGAAGGAGATGAGGCAGAAGGGTTCGTGGACAAAGAGAGAAGAGGAAAGGCAGGAGCATAGATCTGAGAATAGGGACTCTTAACTATGGCACAATGACTGGGAAAGGTACAGAGCTGGCAGACATGATGGATAGAAGGAAGATAGATGTACTGTGTGTGCAGGAGACGAGGTGAAAGGGCAGCAAAACACGTAGTAATGGAGGTGGCTACAAACTGTTCTAGCATGGTGTAGATAGTAAGAGAAATGGGGTAGGAGTGATCCTGAAGGGGGAGTTTGTGAACAATGTTCTAGAGGTGAAAAGAGTCTCACACAGGGTGATGAGCCTAAAGCTAGAAATCGAAGGGGTGATGGTGAATGTAGTCAGTGGGTATGCTCCACAAGTTGGCTGTGAGTTAGAAGAGAAGGAGAGATTCTGGAGTGAGTTTGATGAGGTCATAGAGAGTATCCCCTGAAGAGAGAGACTAGTTGTTGGAGCAGACTTCAGTGGGCATGTTGGTGAGGGGAACAGAGGTGATGAGGAGGTGATGGGCAGGTTTGGTGGAAAGGAAAGGAATCCAGAAGGACAGATGGTGGTGGACTTTGCTAAGAGGATGTAAATGGCTGTAGTCAATACTTACTTCCAGAAGAGAGAGGAACACAGAGTGACATGCAAGAGTGGAGGTAGGAGGACACAGGTGGACTACATTCTGTGTAGAAAAGGTCATTTGAGAGAGGTTAGTGACTGTAAAGTGGTGGTAGGAGAGAGTGTAGCCACACAGCACCGCATGGTGGTGTGTAAGATGACTGGTGGTTAGAAAGAAGAAAAGAAAAGAAGAAAAGACAGAAAAGACCAAGTGGTGGAACCTAAAGAATGAAGAAACTTGGGAGGAATTCAGGCAGAAGTTGAGACAGGCTGAGACAGGCTGAGACAGTCAAGCTTCCAGATGACTGGGAAACTACAGCAGAGGTAATCAGGGAATCATGTAGGAAGGTGCTTGGTGTGTCATCTGGAAGGAGGAAAGAAGATAAAGACACTTGGTGGTGGAATGAGGAAGTACAGGACTGCATCCAGGGGAAGAGGTTAGCTAAAAGGAAGTGGGATGTAGAAAGGAGTGAGGAAAGTAGACAGGAGTACAAGGAAATGCAGCGCAGAATGAAGAGGGAGGTGGCAAAGGCCAAACAGAAAGCTTACGATGAGCTGTGTGACAGGTTAGACACGAAGGAAGGAGAGAAGGACTTGTACAGGCTAGCCAGACAGAGAGATAGGGATGGAAAAGATGTGCAACAGATAAGGGTGATTAAAGACAGGGATGGAAAGGTGCTAACAACCCAGGAGAGTGTGCAGAGAAGATGGAAGGAGTATTTTGAGGAGCTGATGAAAATGATAGTGAAAGAAGGGAGAAAGATGTAGATGTTGTGGAGCAGTAAATAGCAGAGATTAGAAAGGATGAGGTGAGGAAGGCTCTGAAAATGTTTAAGAGCAGAAAGACTGCTGGTCCTGATGACATACCTGTGGAGGTGTGGAAGTGCCTAGGAGAGACAGCAGTGAAGTTTCTGACAAGTCTGTTTAACAGGATTTTAGAGAGCAAGAAGATGCCTGAGGAATGGAGGAGAAGCATTTTGGTGCTGATCTTTAAGAACAAGGGTGACACGCAGAACTGCAGCAACTACAGAGGAATAAAGCTGATGAACCACACAATGAAGCTGTGGGAAAGAGTAGTGGAAGCCAGGCTTAGGAAAGAGGTAGAGATTTGTGAGCAGCAGTATGGTTTCATGCCCCATAAGAGCACCACTGATGCCATTTTCGCTTTGAGAATGTTGATGGAAAAGTACAGAGACTGCTAGAAGGACTTGAGGGTTACAGGGGGCTGAGGTGAAGAACGTGCAGGAGTTTAAGTACTTGGGGTCAACAATTCAGTGTGATGGGGAGTGTGGAAAAGAGGTGAAGAGGCGAGTGCAGGCGGGTTGGAGTAGGTGGAGGAAAGTGTCAGGAGTGTTGTGTGACAGAAGAGTGTCAGCAAGACTCAAAGGAAAGGTGTACAGGACAGTGGTAAGACCATGTCTGCTTTATGGGTTAGAGACAGTAGCAGTGAGAAAGAGACAAGAAACAGAGATGGAAACAGAAGAGATGAAGATGTTGAGGTTCTCTTTAGGAGTGACAAGGTTGGACAGAATAAGGAACAAGCACATCAGCAGGACAGCGCACGTTGCCTGCGTTAGCAACAAAGTCAGAGAGGGAGAGAGTGACATGATTTGGACATGTGCAGAGGAGGGATAGTGAATATATTAGTAGAAGGATGTTTGAGATGGAGCTGCCAGGCAAGAGGGCAAGAGGACGACCAAGGAGGATTAGAGATATTAATGAGGAAATGAGGTTAGCTGATGTCAGAGTGGAAGATGCCCAGGATAGAGTGAGGTGGAAAAGGATGATTCGCTGTGCCAACCCCTGATGAATTAAGTGGAAATGAACCGTTCACTTTTTGGTGTCATTTTTCAATTCTAAATATGGCCTGATAATAGTGCCAGGCTACATTACTTTACTACCTAATTTGTCAGTATGTTACTCATTTTGGCCCTACAGCCATTGAGCTATTACAGATTAAATTTTGGGGCATTTCCTAAATAAGATTTTGAAATTGTATAAAACAATAAACACAATTTAGTGTAAATGGGTTGACGAATTTCTTTCTGCTGCCTTCACAGAGTCTGCACAGTTGGAGAAGCCTGCAGCAACCCTTGCCACCCAATCTCTATCGTCATCATCCTCACGCTCAGGGAGCTTGAACCCAATATCAGGCCCTCCCTGTTCATTGATATCCACAGTGCCTGTCTCACCAGTCCCGCAGTCCCCTGCCACTCCACTGCTTCAGGACCCAACCCTCCTTCGCCAGCTTTTACCAGCACTTCAGACTGCCTTGCAGCTCAACAATGCCAGTGTTGACATGGCTAAAATCAATGAAGGTAAGAAAATATGGACATTTTAGATGCAAGTGTAAGAGAACAGGCTCACAGCATAGAGTAGTTGTTCAAAGGCTGGCCTCATGTCACCACATCTTTGGGCAAGACAATGAGCCAAGTTTCCTGTGGTGTGTGTTTAGGGTAAAAGCATCTGCCTAAAAAGAAAGAATTTAAATTGTAAATGGTGCATATTTACAGTAAACCACTCTCTACATTTAGACACACAGCATTCAGCTTTGCTGTGCTTTGCAGTTATTAATTTAAATGATAAATGGTCTGCGCTTACATAGCACTTTTCTACCTGTTGGTACTCAAAGTTCTTTACACTGCTTATTACTGTATTTACCCATTTGCACTCAAAAACTCAAGGGAGCTGCTATGCAGCTGGCCAACACTCACCAGGAGCGACTAAGTAAGTCAGTGTCTTGCTCAAGGACCCTTTGACATGTGACCAGAGGAGCCGGGGATTGATCCCACAGCGCTCAAGGATTGGTGGGCAACCGCTCTGTAACTGTAGCAATCTCATTTAATTTGTTTAACATCCTTTCTGACAATTACCAATTACTTTGGTAATTGACTTTACAAAGTCTGTGAGTTGTGAAAATATACTGTATGTTGCTTCTGCTGTTGTGTTACCTACTTTTTCTCAGATTTCTTTGAACATGTTTAAGCTCTTTTTTATTATAATTATGAATTGTTTTATTCTTAAAGGTTTAAAACTGCAAACTTATTTTATCTATAAACAGTTTTGTAAACTTGTAAATTACGTGTGTATCTGTATGACACACCAAGCACCTAAAATTCTATTTTTCAGTTCTGCGGAATCAGTTTACGGACGTCAGTCTGTTTAAGAACACTATGATGAAGTGACTGTGGAATAGCTGTTTCCTAATGGTCTGTTGTAGTCATCAGGATAAATAAACAACTTGAGTCAGTTGGCATAAACTATATTTTTAATTCATAGGTTGGCAACTTCTAAAATCAGCTGGGTAATTTTTTAAATCACTGGCAGAGTAATTTAATATAAAGTCACAGAATCACATCCTGAGGATCTTCTGAGGCACATAAATCTTAAGCATATTGATGATCTTATCTATATGGATGTCATCCCCCTTCTACATCTGAAAGGAGACAGTGTAACTCATGGCTGGGCAGCAGACTAGATTTTAGATTAGTTTCAAATTGATAAAAAGAGTCTAACAGAGCTTAGGTGAATGTTGTAAAACAACTCACCAGATTTATAAATTGTTCCCATGTATTGATTTTGTTTTTTAAGCATTTTTGTCTCTATGATCTGACTTAGCTTGCGCTGGTAAGCTTGGAAATCCATAACACTCTCTGGTCCAGCTGTATCAATCAATCAATCAATCAATCACTCTGTAATCACTCCGTGTAATGTAAATGTCAGACATTTTTAATCCATTTGATTTTGCAAGATAGTGTTCCATGTATTTAGAATAGAATACTAAACTCCCTGCACTACCCACTGCTGATTTATCTCAATCTCTACTCTGTTAGACTGCACCACAGGACTTGACAGCACCTCTCTGCATTAAGATAAATTCTGTTGCATCTCTACTAAAATTAAAATGATTTGCGTACTGTAGCTTTAAACTTTTTGTTTGTTTGTTGTTTTAGGCAGGAAACCATTGTCATATGTATTGTAATGCAGTGCAGACATTATTCTAGTAGCTGTACTTGAAATATGTCTGTTCACTTGTTCATAGTTCTCACTGCTGCTGTCACACAAGCATCATTACAGTCAATGCTGCATAAGATCCTCACTGCAGGACCATCAGCTTTCAATATCACTACCATCCTCTCCCAAGCTGCTCAACTCTCCAGCCAAGGTAAATGAAACCAATGTTAAAATCATGTCTTTCATACTACTGTGAAGATATAATTAGTCATGAGTTATTTTGGCTGGTGCAAAGAATGTTAACCTTACGTGTAGGGCTTTGCAATATGTTAAATTTAATTGATTAAAGAAAATTTTAGTATTTGAACGATGTAAAACATGCCTAAATTAAAATTCTTCTGCTGTCACTCAAATAGCAGTACTAGCAGCTTTTTGAAGTTTTTTCCTTCGAGATGCTTGCACTTATAAAATTTGCTAGTGAAGAAGCTGGAGTAATGGTAGTGGCATTAGGTGAAAACTAAATAATACCCAAGAAGTAATTTTAGCTGCGTGATTTAAAAATTTCAGACACTTGTTAGCAACAGCTACTGTTTTATGGTGTGCTGCTGCACTGTTGTGTTCAGGGACAGTACAGGGTGTAGGTAACCTGTCTTTTGGAATTGTTCGTAGCTTGCGCATAATTTCTCCTGTATGTTTGAATTGGGGCCTCAATTAAAGCCATCAGCAATGTATGTCCTCTAAGAGGCTGTTTATACTGATGGCATATGCAACATAATATTACTGCCAGTTATAAAAAAATATGTTTAACAAAAAAATGATGTTTAACTTTGCTATTTCCTGAAATATTGCTTTTAAAAAACTGAATTATAATAAAAATGAATAATAATAAAAAATAAAAATTATAATAAAAACACTTTTCTATTTAACACTTTGTTTTAAATTTATGACACCAACAAACTGGAACTTACCATGGGGAGTCTGATATATCAGATTCAAAGTTAAACATCCTATCAATATAATTTGTTTTCGCTTATGTGTTGACTTGGTTTAACAGCACGAAATAATATTGTCAGACCTATTGTATCCAGTTTCAGGTTGTGCGTGCACACATACCTGCAGAGCAGAGGCCACGAAGGAGCAGACAAGAGAAATGTGCACTTCAGTTGTGTTCAAAGTTCTTCCTGCAAGGTTGTGCGGAGGTGTGACCATGTTTTTTGTGTTTCAAAACGTAACCATTGTGTAACGATCAGAAAAGACCGTTTGATTTCTCTGATTTCCGTATTTGTTCTCGCTAACGCGCTCCCTCTCTTCATTCACTCACTATGTCACTCTACCGCTGCTCTTGCTCTTACCGAGCTGAGGAGGAGGGGAGAATTAAATGGTGTGTTTAAGGACAGCAACGGACAAATCATGCAGCCTTTAGTAAGTCAACGTTTGTATCCTTGCAACAGCTGGTTTTTGTTCTTCAAGTAAAAAAGGGAGTAGAGTGAATGTAGGACAGGCAGTGAAACTTTGGTACAACATTAAGAAGAATGGCTCTCAGATCCCTTCGTACCTCCACGCGAGACGTTAAGCGGATTGGTTGTGACGTAACATCGCTAGATATTTTTAAAAATTGCCTGTTGTTTAGGAATGGCAGGGGGTCTTGTTGTCATGGCATGGCAATTGATCTGTTTTCATGTAATGTCTTGAGATTGTTTAAAAATAAATGAATTTAAATTGTTAATCATCTGGTCACTAAAATTAAATAGAAAATTTAATTTGTTTTTTTTTTTTCGGGGGGGTGGCATATTGCTAAACCCTACTTCTGTGTTTTCAGTATTTTTCCTGTGAGTGAAAAAGGTTATAGCACCAGCCAATCATTTTTTTTCATCAGACTTAACAGTTTCACTGAGTTTGTTTTGTAGATTGATTGATCCTTTGTCTTTAATTTCTTTTGTTTATCTCTAGCAGCTCAGCAATCAAACCAGTCACCTATGTCATTAACATCAGATGCCTCATCGCCCACGTCCTATGTTTCTCCAAGGATTAGCACACCACAAACCAATGCTGGTCCTCTAAAGCCCATCCTCAGCTCACAGCCAGTGATCTCCCAGCCCAAAGTAAGACAAAAACAGCTTCCTCAATAATTGTAAAGCAAAAGTGTATATATATTATTTTTATATTTGGGAAAAGTAGCTAGCTGGTTGAATTTTGTTTTTGAAAAAAAAAAAGTCATCAGTTGTTACAGCTTTACATTACAAGTCTGTAACATAAAGTTGCTTGCCAGGCAACCTGTAGGCTATATCAGATTAGCAGAATTTTACTTAACACCAACAACTGAAATCAAAGAACATGCAGCAGTGAAAACCATCTGCTGTGTCATATTTTGCTTTATGTTTAGTACATCTTTGTGAGTACTGTGCAAAAGTCATCAGGTTAATTCCAGAGAAAAAGCTTGTTAATAATTGAGCTACTTTTAATTATGATTGTATGATTCCAAATTGGCCAGGGAAGCTGGCTGAGCATCTGGCAGCTTCATCTGTATGCCAAGTTAATACTTTCAATTCAATCCAACCTTATAATGCTAATTCACAACAAAGTCTATTTAAGGCACTTTACATAGATATATAGTCAAGACTATACAGATATGTGGAGAAAGCACAACAAATACCCCTTTGAGCAAGCCCTAGGCAACAGTGGAGAGGAAAAAATCCCTTTATGGAAGAAACCTTCAGCAGAACCAGGCTCAGGGTGGCCAGTCGTCTGCCATCACCAGTTTGGGTGAGTGGAAACACAGTGATACCTCAAAAAAGCATGATCAGAATATATCTTTGTGGAAGGATAGCAGCCAAGAGTCTGGAATACCAGAATATAACTTAAGTAAACTTTGACAGTTTCCCCAAAAGAATTCAATTTCAATTCAACTGATTTTGCCTGTAAAAGCCTGTATTCTTAAAATATATATATTTTTTTTTCATTGAACATAGTTTCTGTATTTTAATGCGTAGAAATATGGATATGGATTGTCATTGCAACTTTGCAATGACAACTAAAACAGCAAAACTGATGGTGACCTAAGACTTTTGCACAGTATTGTACACACATTGGTATTTTAGTTAACACATCATTTGAAGTATAAATACCACAGGATGGTGTCAAAACATTTTGTATTTTCAACAATCCTCATAGAGTCTGCTATCCAAAAATATAGGTTACCTATGTGTTACATCTGTTTTTGGTTGCACACATACATGCGCATGAGTTGGTATTCTGAGATTTAGTTTTAAGGTTGGTAGGAGTAGATTTGAACAAGGAGGAAAGTGTAGGATTTCTGTATTTGTTAAGTTACAAAATTCTCAACAGAATACATGTGTAATATCTTTAGGGAATGTGTGTAATATCTTATCATATATATGATATCATATATAATATCAGATAGGATTTAGTCTTTTGTCGAGTTTGATAGGAGGACTTCTTTTGATCCAGTCTTCATAACTTGCTGGATTTAGGTGAGCACACCAACAGTGAAACAGTCTTCTTATGCCCAGCCCCCAACTCAGCAGTCACTTTCCAGTGACAAGCAGCATAGTGATGCTACCACGGCCTCCCCATGCACCCTGCAGCATCAAGGGTAGGTACAACCATACAACTTTGTGAAGATGAACAAAGTAAGAGCATGATAAGTGAAGTAGTAGATGTCAGTATATAATTGAATAACTGAGGACATTTTTATAAATGTGACCCACATTTCTTTGTGGGTCCTGAGAGGGTAAATGCTGACATCTACTGGTAACTCTAGATAGATAATGTTTTTATTTTATTGAATTATGTTTTTCACCAGAATGTGACCAGTGTGGGCTGACTTCACCCTAGTTTCAACTCATATACAGTGAGACATCATCTAATAAAATCATCAACTGATTTGACATCATTTTTAAAATGTCACTGTTCATTTCTGGAAGTCTTAAGTTAGATATGATTTTATGTTGAGATTGTAGCGTTAGGATGTTACCACAAAGAGTGGTCTTGTTATTTTTGTTCTTGTTCTTGTTGTTCTTTTTCTTCTTATTTAGGTCCAACTTTTCTTGTGATTGAAGTCCAGTGCCTAGAGCTTTATCAAGGGGGATTTGTTGGGTTTTCTCTACAAATTTGTATAGTCTTGATTTAATTATGTAAAGTGCCTTGAAATGACTTTCTTGTAAATAGGCGCTATATGAATAAAGTTTAATTAAATTGACTTTAATTGAACTTGAGGTGTAAGTCATAGTGACAGGACTTACAATTTTTGTTAGATGTGGCTCACAGTTGAGACATTGCCGCCCAATAAAAAAGTAGTTCAGAAATTGGAAAACTCCATTACGCCAAATCACAGATGAGGGCTGTTTTATAATTTTAGACCAATCCTCATTTTATTGAATATCTTCAGATAATAGGTTTCACCATGTTTAAGTTGAATCCTCCGTATGCTCTTACTCTGAGTTTTTTTATTAACTACTTAACACAAATTAACAGATGAGTCAGTATTTGGTTTTTCATTCTTTTTTTTCATTTTAGCTAATCACTTGAAACATACACACTGAATTTAAACAAGTAACATTTGCACACACCTGTGCTGCACACACCTGTAAACTCTGTGAGGTCCACTTTACAATAAGAACTGTATTTTTTTTTTAAGTCAAACTCTTAAAATAGCATTAGTTAACAACAAGATGTTACCAGGATGTTGTGAATGTTTTTCTTTTCTTTCTTCCATTATTTTTTCAGTGTTCAGCATTCATAAACTAATTTTACCTTAAAACATAAAGAGTATACTCATGCAATTTTTTCAGGCACAGTGGCAAGAGGATAATAGAGATTTTCCGCACATGCAAAAACATTAGGGGTGTTTATTTTTCGTGCAGCACCTTTGTTTGGTAAATTCCTTGTAAATGTCAAAGAAATCAAACTAAATATTTATAGAATGTATTTGTTGCATGTAAATAATTTCTCCTGTATGTCTCAAATATAACCCTCTGTGATGTTCCGCTTCTTACAGGCTGTGATGATAATCCTGGCAGTTAAGAAAAAAAATTTTTAACCTGCTATGTTCATAAATATTGCTTTATTTAAAAAAATGAATTATGATCAAATAATTTTAACACTTTTATTTTATACCTGCATTTCAAATTTGAGGCCAACTAACGGGAACTTACCATGATAGTCTAATATATCAAATGCATACTTAAACATTCCAAGAATATGTGTGGCTCTGGTTTAACAGCACAAAATCATATTGTCAGAGCTAATGTCACTGCTCTTCATTGCAAACATTACATGAATCCAGTTTCAGGTCGCGGGCACACACGCCTGCAGAGGAAAGAGGCCACGGAGGAGAAGACATGAGAAATGTGCACTTCAGTTATGTTCATACAAAAAGTCCTTCCTGCAGGGTTTTGTGAATTTTTGACCGTGTTTGTTGTGTGTTTCACAAAGTAACCCCTTTGTAACAATCAATTGTCTGATTTATGCATTTGTTGTCACTAATGCCACTCCCTCGCTTCATTCACTGACTACGTTACTCTATCACCGATCTCGCTCTCACTGTGCTGAAGAGGAGGGGCGAATTAAATGGTGCATTTAGGGACAGCTACGGATAAATCGTACTGCTTTTAGAAAGTCGTCAACATTGGTATGATGTAAAAAGTAGCGTATTGGTCGTGAACGTAACTACACTAAATTTTAAAATAATTTTTAGAGTGTGTGTAAGCATGGCAGGGTGTGTCGTTAGAATGGTGACCTGCCGTGCTTGCACCATGAAGGGGAAACACTGCTACAATTGTTAGTTTGATCCCCAGCTCTTCAAGTTACATGTTTAAGTGTCCTTGGCCAAGACACTGAACCCCCCATTTATTTGCTCCCGGTAAGCATTGGCCAGCTGTGTGTGTACGATTGTGTCTGCAAAAGCATGTAAAGAGCTTTTGAGTACCAACAGGTAGAAAAGCGCTATATAAGTGCATACCACTTACCATTTTCAATTGTCATTTTGAAGGTTAAACTTCTCTTCTTCCCTCCCCAATAATCAAACCATCACTCACCTAATCTACTAACTCCTACTACTGTTAATGTTTCGAGCAGTACATATTTATTTTTTCACATTCTTTTGCTCCATTTATTTACACATCCTTTTTAACTGCTTTTTTTCATATTCTTTCCTTTTTATAAAAATCAATATAAAAAAAATGTTCAACATGTTTTGATTCCAGCAGTCAAAGGAGTCCCTCCCCAGGTCCCAATAATGTGGCCTCCATCAGCAGCAATTCCTCAAACTCTGCTTTACCCACTGCCTCAGCAAGCCGGCCTTCTTGTACCTTCACCCCAACCCTCACAGCCCACTTTGATGAGAACCTTATAAAACATGTTCAAGGTTGGCCTGCTGAACATGCAGAAAAACAGGTTTGTTCTCCCTACAATTTGTTATAAATAAATAGTGTCTTTTTAGCAATTTTTGTTTTTTAATGGCAGAGTTCATATTTATGTGTCAAATTATATTATCAAAGGCATCAAGACTACGTGAGGAAGCACACACTATGGGGAGCATCTGCGTGTCTGAAAACTGCACTGAGCTAAAAAATCTCCGGTCTTTGGTCAGAGTCTGTGAAATACAAGCAACTTTGCGTGAGCAGAGGTAAGGTTACTTTTTCAAAGTGCAATATTTAAGATTTGAATGGATTATAGTATTCATAATTATCTTTTCTATAGTTGTGTTTTCCGCTGAAAATAAGAATTGTTGCATTTTCTCCAATGTAACCTAAAGGATAAATAACATAATTATCTGGGTTTGCTAGGGTTCTAGAAAAAAAATTATGTACCAGTCAAATTTGAAACATCCATTCTCTCTAAATGCTTATTCTGTTTAGGGTAAATATTACACATTGCACCTTTAAGTAGTATCAGTCTTGAAGCATACACCTTTTTGCATGTAAAGCAAATCATCATACAACTACCTTAATTTGTCACTTTCCCACAGGATACTGTTTCTAAGACAGCAAATCAAAGAACTTGAAAAGCTGAAGAATCAAAATTCTTTCATGATCTGATAACTTCTTGTTGCAAGATGCAAAGGTTAGGAAAAGGATGAAGACTTGTTGCACATAGTTGGAAGTTGGATGGAGAGCAGTCAATTTTCTCTTGGAGGAGAGGAGTTCCAGCCATGTTTGCTTTGGACCAGTGAGCTGCGAGAGCCAACAGGGTCAAAGGAAGAGATGTTGTTGGAGAAGGTTGGGGTAATTTACATGTTTTGTAAAAATCTCCTGTGGGAGAAAAAAAAAAGTAGATTTATTGTAGATGTTTTCTTTGTTGTAAATATGTTTTGTAGATTGAAGCCATGAAAAGCAAATATCAAAGCTTTTGACATCCAAACTAATGCCTAGGAGGTTACGCTAGCTAGCGTTAGCTAGCCTTTCCTTCATGTTAACTTGTCTGCAGACTTAAGGCTTAATTTTGTCAGTTTATAGATCATTGAACCATTGAGCATGTGTGGCATGCATGTAAATGGAGGAAAGATGTTTGAGGTCATTTATTAAACAGATGCCTAGCATATAACACACTGGTGTCATTGTACTTTTTCTAGGTCTTGGTAAACTTATAACTTTCTACATTTTCTTCTTTTCTCTCATGGGTGAGGTGTATTGTCATTTCAGGCATGGCTAAACATACCTTCTGCAGTTCTATTTTAAGTGCTCACTATGGTTCAGTGATCTATGTGCAGCTTCTGGTGGCCCTGCATTTCCCAGTCAGTAAGGCTGCCTGGTGGAGCAAGTGATTTTAAAACAGAATTTATTTATTTATGTATTGGTACCATTTGTTGGACCATTCCCATCCCTTCTCTGCCTTTAGGACTGGGCAGTGCTCCTGAGACATAAGCACCTTCATAATTTTTGTCTTCGGTTGTAACATATTTTATTCATCTGTTTCCAACCTTTAAAGGTGCAGTGGTACCACAGATTCATTCCTTTGTACAGTCAAATAATATAATAAACTTCAAGAGGGTGCAGAATTCAAAATTTATATTTAATAAAGCTAAAGTAATGAGCCGTAAAACACAATAATACTGATATGTTTTCTTTTACACCCCATTTAGGATTACAGTAATATTATAGGAGCAATGTGCATTACCTCTTCCATCAGTGCAGGGCAACATGAGGTCCCGAGTTCAAATGTGAAATAATGGTTTTGTAATAAGCATGTTAAACTAAAGAGAGCACTGGTTATTTTATGGGATTATTGAGAGTTTTTTATACACTAGTGCCTTGTTGAAAGTCTTGAGCCTCATTTTTCAGCAAACCCCATATTGTCTTGTATCCTGTTTGACTAGCAAAAACAATCGTTGAAAAGAATGTTGTGCACACAGTTGATGTTTTTTCTTGTCCCATCCTATTTTTAATTTATTTGCCACTGTTGAAAAGCAGGGTCCTCAGCTGCAAAGGCCTGTTTTCCACCATGCCATCAAGTTTATAACTGAACAGTAAAGGTGACCACATCATTGCATTGTACATGTTTCCTGAAATATATTGACAAATAAAGTATACCTTTACAGGCTTAAAGCTTTCTTTGAAAGTATTTTGTTTTTGTAACTTCATTTGGAGCTGCAGTTTCTTTAGCTTTTAAATGAGAGGAAAAGCCTAATATAAGTTTTTTAGGTGACTGTGTCAGTGCAGGAATGAATGATAATGTTTATTTCTGAAATGGCATAAGGCAAGTTATTCATTGTTCTAACAGTGGAATATTAGAGAATGATTATGAATCTGACACTATTCATGCTTCAAGTTTCATAATCTTCGTGACCCCAGCTTTTAACTATAAAATAAATTTAACTACAAATATACTTTAACATCCCTATATATAATATGAATGCTTTCTAACAAGACAAAGCACAGTGAGACTGAGCTTAAACATCCTGTGATTGGTTAGTGTGTTAGGTAGCTTTTTGCCTTTGTCATCTCAGGGCATGTGGACTGTGCTGAAATGTTTTCATTTATAGGTCTTTCTAATACAAATTCTCACCTAATTAAGTCTGGTATCAGCAAACAGCAATCCACCACAAGTTAATTATGTTTTAAGACCACTAACTTTTATATTGCTAATGCAAATTCTTTGTGCATGTATCTTATTGATGATCCTGCAGCCTCACTGTGTATAATACATGATACTGTTCCCCTTCTGAAAAAGATCAGGGAATAATAGTCTTGATGTTTAGTCACATCAGAAGCTTAGTCAAATAATGGACTTGTTTCTATACGGGTTCTGTTAGATCTTAGTGCTACATTTGGCACCATTGATCACATAATTTTATTACAGAGACATCTATCTATGACAATGACTGACAGTGTGGGAAAAGATCAAAGGAGGAGAGGAGTTTTTCATTGAAAAACATCAATAGGTTGTTAGATAAGTACAAATTGGGGGGTAGGGAGTCTGGCGGTTGAAGGAAGTTTAATAGTGAGAACAGCGTCTTTGTATTACCTTCATTATATAAGAATAGTAAGAGAACAGAACAAACGAGACTTCTTACAGAGTCGCTCAAGTTGTCGACCTTTGGCTTTCATTGACCGGAGTTTAGGGGTAAACCAGGGGCAATGTGAGAAAAGGAAACAGACCGAGTTTTTACTGGGGCAAGAGAATTAAGGATATTGATTAAACCATTATTATTATACTGAGCTACAAGTTCATTAGGGGTGCGTAGATAATCTGGAATAGGAATATTGTCAATGCAAGAAGATAGGTTATTGACATGTCCTTAATATTCCAAAATGAAATGAGATGTGGTGGCTTGATTAAAGAGTCACAGTGTGACATTGAATGAGATTAGAAAATGGTTGGTTACATGGAGTTCACCAGATGTGCAGTTGAAAGGGGTAAAACCAGAACAGCCGATTAAGTCCAGAATATTTCCTTTAGTATGGCTGGGAAAATCAATGTATTGTTGGAATCCAAACTTTCATGGCATAATGAAAAGTCTGGTGAGAGGAAGAATCCTATTGTGAATATTGAAATCCCCCAACAGTATTACATTTGTTATTTCTAGATTGAACTACTCAATTCAATTCAATTCAACTTTATATAATGCCAATTTACAACAAGGTCATCTCAAGGCACTTTACATAATAAAGTCAAGACTATACAAACATTTAAAGAAAACCCGACAAATCCCCCTTAAGCAAGCCATAGGCAACAGTAGAGAGGAAAAACTCCCTTTAACGGAAGAAACCTCCAGCAGAACCAGGCTCAGGGTGGGCGGCCAACTGCCTTGACCAGTTGGGCTGACTGGAAAGTGGAGAGAGAAAAGAACAGAGCAACAAAAGCAACAACAAAACATTTGGCAGGTTAGTAGGACCAGTAGGTGCGCATTGCAAGAGACACAGCGCCAAATCCGGGGACACCTGAGGACAGGGACGGAGAGAGGGAGACAGAGAGGGAGTGAGACGACTACAGGACAAAGAAGACACAGAGTTAATGTCATACAGTGGGGTGAGAGGAGAGAGTGAAGAGAAGAGGAAAGTGGCTTAGTCCAGAGTCCCCCAGCAGTCTAAGCCTATAGCAGCATGACTATATCTTTATTGAAGAGGAAGGTTTTGAGCCTAGTCTTTAAAGTAGGGAGGGTGTCTGCTTCCCGAATCTAGACTGGGAGCTGGTTCCACAGGAGAGGAGCTTGATAGCTAAAAGCTCTGCCTCCCACTGCAACTGCAATTCTCTAGGTACTGGCTGCTCCAGTAACTCTCTAAAAAGCCTTCAATTAATCCAAAATGCTGCAGCAAGATTATGCCTGGGATTGGTAAGAGAGATCATATTTCACCTTCATTAGCTTCTCTCCATTTGCTTCCCATTATTTCCATTAAATGTAGAATAGAATTTAAACCCCTTTTTATTACCCAAACGATCTCCTAGTGCCATATCCTCCTTATAGACCACTTTGGTTTTAGAATGCAGGCCTACTTGTGGTTCCCAGAATTTCCAAAAGTAGGATGAGAGCCAGAGCCTTTAGCTATCAAGCTCCTTTCATTTCTAAATTAACAACAGTTAATTTATCAATTTATAAAATAGAATAGAATATAAATTTATTAATCCCACAGTGGGGAAATTCTTGTGCTTTAGCAGCCATAGACAAAGAACACATAATCTGCACAGAACATTGTGCATTATAGTTTAACTGAAAAGGCAAAAAAATATATACAAAAATATATATACATACAGATATACATATATACATATTTACATTGGAAAATGTAACAGATGAGTATTGCAACATCCGGTTTATTGCACAATAAATAAGAATATACAAGTAAAATTGCACATTGTCTGTCCCTGTTTTCAGGTGTCCCTAGCTTCAGATCTGTGTGTCTTCCAGGGCGCAGCTACTGGTCCTACCAACCTGCCCAATGTTTTTCACTCAGCCCAACCAGTGAAGGCAGATGGCCGCCCACCCTGAGCCTGGTTCTGCTGGAGGTTTATTCCATTAAAAGGAGTTTTTCCTTTCCACTGTTGCCTATAGCTGCCGAAGGGGGATTTGTTGGGTTTTCTATAAATATGATTGTAGTCTTGACTTTACTATGTCAAGTGCCTTGAGATGACTTTGTTGTGAATTGGCGCTATATAAATAAAGTTGAATAAAAAAACAAGCCACTAACTCCAAGGAATTGTCTGTCACTCAGTAAATCACTCCACAGTAAAACACTTGACAGCCTGCCTGGAGTCTGCCAAAAGGCCCCTGAAGGACCCTCAGTTCATTCTGATTAAATGAACTGAAATAGGTTGCACACAAATTTTAGTTATGGAGTTCCATGGGGCTCTGTGCTGAGACCAGTGCATTACATTTTCTTCAGGCAAAATTATTAGAAAACACCACATAAATTTTCTTTGCAACATAGACGACAACCAGTTGTATTTCCCAAAAGAACCAAATAAAGCAAATCAGTAGTCAATCTTCAAGCATGTCTTAATGCCTGGATGTCCTATAATTTCCTTCTTCTAAATTCTAAAAAACGGTCTAAATGTTATTTACTTTAGAAGGCATTGGTTTGGCCTCCAGTAATACTGTTAGGAATCTTGGAATAATTTTTCATCAGAATATGTCCTGTAACTCACTCTTACAATACATTTGTCTTCCACTTGCAAACCATTGCCAAAATTAAGGGCATTCTGTTTTAATGAGAATTGTATTATGTATTGTGTAAATGTATTATGTATGTATTCGTTGTACTACTACAGATTTGTTACCTTAGATTGTCCGAGAAGACCCCCCAGTATTCCTGCTCATTCTCACCCAGTACACAGCCAACAATGGCTGTGTCGTCTGAGAATTTCTGCAGGTGAACTTGAACTGTGATATGTAGAGTATGAAAAGAAAAGGGGAGAGCACCGTCCCTTGAGGTGCCCCCGTGCTGCAGACTACCACATCCGACACACAGTCCCGCAGCCTCACGAACTGTGGCCTGTCCGTGAGGTAGTTGATGGTCCAGGCAGCTAGGTGTTGGTCCACGCCTGCCACCTCCAGCTTCCCCCTCAGCAGTGATGGCTGGATGGTGTTGAAAGCACTGGAGAAGTCAAAGAACATGACCATTACAGTACTCCCAGGAGACTCCAGATGAGACAGGGCCCAGTGCTGCAGGTAGATGATGGCGTCGTCCACCCCGATGCCAGGTCGATAGGCAAACTGCAGGGGGTCCAGTGCTGAGCTCACCTGAGTGCGGAGGTGAAATATACACGTGTAAAGGAAATTCATGAACTGAAAAGATCAGCACACGTGTTTTGCATTTTAAGTCATTATGTACAGCCTGTATACACCGTGTATGTGTGTGTCTCGTCCGGGTGCCGCAACTTCCCATTTTGGATTGCGAATTTCCTTAAGTGCCCTTCTGTCTCTCCCTGTAGCAGCAGCCATATGCCTGATTACTGCTTGGCCAACTGGATCCGGGGATGAGTGTACGAAAAGGTATACTTTGCAAATTTCTTGCGTAATCTTAAGCACAAGTATAATGCAACGCAATGTGTGGTGAGTTAGGCCAAGTAGGTCTACATTTTTATTATCAGTAATTTCATACTGCAATTAATCAAACACTGCCACTTCATATTCACTTCACTGTATATCATAATTTTGTCTACTTTAAATTTTATGTTTCATTTATTTTTTCTTATTGTATTTGCATTCTATTGCCTCTGTTTTGGAAATGCACAATATGGTAAAAATAAACCTTACGTTGTTTAAAAGCAGCCTACCAGGTGAACGTTACATAAGCTGACTGACGTTTCTCCCAGTGGTCTGGCCAATCATCTTACAGGGGGCGGAGCTTTGCTCGACCACAGCTATTTCATCTGCTAAACTTTGTTCATAGTCTGTATGTAGTATAGCGAGTTTGCGCCTTAATTTTTGCTGTTTATGATTATAAAGGTTATGCTTTACCGTGGCCGACCGCACAAAAATCGAGGATACATTTATGTCCTATTTCAAACTATTCCAAGGAGTATAATTCTCTCTATTTTCCTCGGCCTGAAAAGGAATTCACTGCGTTTTGCCTCTTGTCAGGCCGCTCTGAATACTGCGTACACGTCGGAAAGAGGAGTTTTGATTTGTGTGTTTTATCGTTTTTCAGTAATGCTACGGGAATGCCTCATTTTTCGTCGTAGTTCCATGTAGAACATTTTGTCATCCAGATTCTGCCCAGCGGACACAAGATCTGCTACCGGATATACGAGGACTATTTAGTTTAAATGGATCGCCAGTGCAGTTTCACCTCCATTTGGCTTCAACTGGAACTCTGTGCCATGGCTGTTGTTCTTACTAAAGGTATATAGATTGTTAGCGGATTTGTTAGCGTCTTTATATACATCACAAACATTTTTGTATCAAACTTTTGTCACAGAATACGTAAGAGATGGCGTTAAAAGGGCAACTTTAACCTAAACGTTCATTCGTTGACAGTCGTTTGCTCAGTCAGAAATAGTGCTGTATTTCTCATAACCACTCAAAATTAATCAAGCAGTAATGTGGCGTTTAGCATTTTAGGAATCAACTGCCAAGGATGGTTACAATAACAGTAGTAAGACATGTTTCCAGATGTTTTTTTTAGCCTAACAGTACAAATAAAATAATTTTAGTTAACCACAGTTATTGATTTGAGAGTTAAAATACAAAGGCATATTCTTCCATCTCCAAAGACTTTAAGCGTCGTTATAGTTCTCAAACAAACAACAAAAAATTCTAGACAAACTATCTATAAACTTACACAATCAAACATGATTTAGCTCTTTGTTGAAGCTTTGTTCTTGCAGCCCCTCTTTCTAATAAAATAATTTGCAAATGACCTCCCGGGGCCATGCTGCCCCATCCTTCACTACGAAGCATTTATCTAATGACTGTGCTCCTGCACTGCAAATTGACGCAATAAAAGAGCCAATAACTAATTAATCATAAAGTTTGTTTCTGAAACAATCAGTCTTAAGCCTACTGTATTTTAGCTTTGTTTTTCACCTGACCATTCATTGCAAAATCTAGAGGAAATGTTCAGAGCAGTAACCTCAAAAGAATTGTGGCAGAAATACAGCAAAAATAGACTGATAATTTAAACCTACAGATGGACATACTGTGATGGAAATTTAAATAGACATACCTAAATAGACATATTGGAAAGCTGGCTATATACACAATAACATAACAAATGTTTATACTACACATGGTAGAACCTGATATTAGGAATACGTAATATGATGGCGACTGAATGTCATGCAACTGTTTCTTCATTTGGTTTAGTTTTTTAGAATTTCAATTCAATTCAATTCAACTTAATTTATATAGCGCAAATTTACAACAAGGTCATCTCAAGGCACTTTACATAATAAAGTCAAGACTATACAAACATTTAGAGAAAACCCAACAAATCCCCCTTGAGCAAGCCATAGGCAACAGTGGAGAGGAAAAACTCCCTTTAACGGAAGAAACTTCCAGCAGAACCAGGCTCAGGGTGGACGGCCATCTGCCTTGACCGGTTGGGGTGAGTGGAAAGTGGAGAGAGAAAAGAAAAGAGCAACAAAAGCAACAACAAAACATTGGGCAGGTTAGCAGGACCAGTAGCTGCGCACTGGAGGACACACAGCGCCAAATCCGGGGACACCTGAAGACAGGGACAGAGACGGGGACAGAGAGGGGAAGAAAGACGACTACGGGACAAAGAAGATACAGAGTTAATGTCATACATTGGTGACATTATAGATGTGGGGTGAGAGGAGAGAATGAAGAGAAGAGGAAGTGGCACAGTGCAGTGAGTCCCCCAGCAGTCTAAGCCTATAGCAGCATGACTATAACCAACTATAAGTTTTATCGAAGAGGAAGGTTTTGAGCCTAGTCTTAAAAGTAGAGAGGGTGTCTGCTTCCCGAATCTGGACTGGGAGCTGGTTCCACAGGAGAGGAGCTTGATAGCTAAAGGCTCTGCCTCCCATTCTATTTTTGGAAATTCTGGGAACCATAATTAGGCCTGCATTTTGGGACCGAAGTGGTCTAGTAGGATGATATGGTACTAGGAGATCTTTTAGATATGATGGGGCTTGACCGTTTAAAGCTTTATAGGTAAGAAGAAGGGTTTTAAATTCTATTCTACATTTAATTGGAAGCCAATGGAAAGAAGCTAATGAAGTTGAAAGATCTCTCTTACCAATCCCAGTCAGCAATCTTGTTGCCGCATTTTGGATTAGTTTGAGGCTTTTCAGAGAGTTACTGGGGCAGCCTGAAAGTAGAGAATTACAGTAGTCCAATCTAGAAGTAACAAATGCATGAACCAGTTTTTCAGCATCACTTTGAGACAGGATGCTCCTAATTTTGGCAATGTTTCTTAGGTGGAAGAAGGCTGTTCTAGAGATTTGTTTTATGTGTGAGGTAAATGACCATCCTGGTCAAAAATGACTCCGAGATTCCTTGCAGTACTACTGGGGGCAAGAGTTATGTCCTCTAAAGTAGCGATATCGTTAGAAAACATGTTTCTTAGACTTTTAGGCCCAAATACAATAAGTTCAGTTTTATCTGAGTTTAGAAGAAGGAAATTGTACGTCATCCAGTCCCTTATGTCTTTTAAACATGCTTGTAGTTTGATTAATTGATTTGTTTCATCTGGTTTCATAGATAGATATAACTGTGTGTCATCAGTGTAGCACTGGACAATTGCAGTATGTTTTCTAATAATGTTGCCAAGGGGAGACATATATAGAGTAAAGAGTATTGGTCCTAATACAGAGCCTTGTGGAACTCTATAACTAATTTTTGTGTATGTGGAAGATTCATCATTAACATGAACAAATTGGAATCTATCTGATAGATACGATTTAAACCAATTTAGTGCAGTTCCTTTAATTCCAATAACATGTTTTGGTCTCTGTAATAATATTCTGTGATCAGTGGTGTCAAATGCAGCACTAAGATCTAACAGAACTAGTATAGAGACAAGTCCGTTATCTGAAGCCAGAAGAAGATCGTTGGTGACTTTAATCAGTGCGGTTTCTGTGCTATGATGAACTCTAAATCCCGACTGAAATTCTTCAAACACGTCGTTTCTGCGCAGGTGCTCACATAATTGCTACTTTTTCAAGTATTTTAGAAATAAAGGGGAGATTAGATATTGGTCTGTAATTGGCTAAGACATCTGGATCCAGACTAGGTTTTTTAAGTAGAGGTTTGATTACAGCTACCTTATAAGCCTTTGGTACATATCCTGTTTGTAAAGATAGATTAATGATATCTAATACAAACGTGTCTAATAAGGGTAGAGCATCTTTGAGCAGTCTAACTGGAATAGGGTCTAGCAGACATGTTGTTGGTTTAGATGCCATAATAGTTGAAGTTAATTCAGCAGGGTCTATGGGCACAAAGCAGTCTAAAAGGGACTGAGGACTTACTGATGATTCTAATGTTGTATTTGTGGGGAGGGTCTGGTGAATTTTATTTCTAATGGCTACGATTTTGTTTTTGAAGAAGGTCATGAAGTCATTGCTACATAGAGTTGAGCGAATACTAATTTCAACTGAACTATGGCTCTTATTCAGCCTGTCTACAGTGCTGAAAAGAAACCGGGGGTTGTTCTTGTTTTCCTCTATTAGTGATGAATAATGTGCTGTTCTGGCTTTGCGGAGTGCTAATTTGTATAAGTATAAACTCTTTCTCCAGGCTAAGCTTGATTATTATGAGTGAGTGGAACGCCACTTCCTTCCTTGTCTTCGTGATGCCTGCTTTAAATTGCGGATTTGCGAGCTATACCATGGAGATTGCCTGTTCAGAATTACTGCCTTCTTTTTTAGAGGGGCAACACTATCAAGTATAGAACGTAAAGATGCTGCATAATTATCAGTAAGGTAATCAACCTGTACAGGAGTGCAGTTAATGTGGCTATTCTCAGTTATATTGGTACATGTTCAAGTAAATGATGAAGGGATCATTTCCTTAAATTTATTCACAGTGTTTTCAGATAGACACCTACTGAAGCAAAACTTTTTACTAGCTGCTGTGTAGTCCATTAAATTAAATTCAAATGTTATTAGAAAATGGTCAGAGAGAACAGAATTATGAGGAAATACTGTTAATTTATCAATTTCAATGCCGTATGTAAGGACAAGGTCTAGGGTGTGACTAAAACAATGAGTGGGTTCTTTTACATTTTGAGTAAAACCAATTGAATCTAATAATGAAGTAAATGCCGTGTTGAGGGAGTTACTGTCAGCATCTACATGAATGGTAAAATCGCCCACTATGACGACTTTATCTGCACTAAGTACTAAGTCAGCTAGAAAATCTGAGAATTCAGTCAAAAATTCAGAATAAGGGACTGGAGGACGGTACACAATAACAAATAGAAATGGATTTTGAGTTTTCAAAGTTGGGTGTGAAAGGCTCAGAGTGAGACTCTCAAATGAGTTATACTGTAACTATGTTTAGGTCTAGGGTTTATTGGTAAGCTTGAGTGATAGATTGCTTCTACTCCTCCACCTCGGCCTGAGCTTCTAGGAACATGATATGAATATGACTGCGATATGACTATCATATTAGTCATATGATCTTTCTTCACTTTACTTTAACCTTCTTCCGCTTCGGAAAGCCTGTTTTCACTGTGTTTTCAGCAGATCCTAGTTCTCCTCTGCAGGTGCAGGACATGGCGTTCTCCAAGAAAATGATTTTCCACCTGCGTTGCCTCACCTAAACAACTTTGTAGCTAGCCTCTTTTTCTCTTGCCATGTGGAACTGCTAGTCGATGGTTAAGAAGGCTAACTTCATTCCAGCACAGTCAGCTGTTCAGCTGCTCGCACTTACGGAGACCTGGATTAAACAGCAGAACACGGCCACCCCAGCTGTGCTCTCCTCCAGCTTTGCCTTCTCTCACACTCCTCACCCATCAGGTTGAGGGAGTGGGTCTGGACTTCTTGTTGCAGACACCTGATAGTTTCCACGACAGCACCTTTCAACAATACTTTTAATATTTTCAATCTTTTTCAACAATCGATAACAACCAAAGTCACTGTGGTCTACTGACTGCTAGGCCAGCTGGGGAACTACTGCGATGAGCTGGATATGCTGTTGTCCCAGTTCCCTGAAGATGGCACTCCTCTCCTCATCTTAGGAGACCTCAACACCCACATGGACAAACCCCAGGCAGCTGACGTGCTCGCTCTTCTGAGCATGTTGGACCTGAGACTGGTCTCCACTCTTTCGACACACACAAGCTGGCAACAACCTGGATCTTGTTCTGATCTGGAATTGCACTGTGGACAACATCTCTGTCACTCATCTGCATTTATTGGATCACTTCTTCATTCAGTTAAGTCTTCATTACTAGACCATCAAATTCTCCTACCTCACTGGTAACATTCTGCGTTAACCTCAGATCTCTCAACCCGTAATGGTTCTCTTCTCATGTTTCTGCAACACTGCTCTCTCCGCAGGATCTCTACCCTTGACACAGACACAGCCACGGACAGGCTCTGCAGTACGCTTTCAACCTTTCTGAACAGTCTCTGCCCGACATCTTGACCAGCTTGCCCTTCATCTTCCAACTCGTGGCTCACCGACCAGATCTGTGAACAACGCACTGTGTTCAGGAGTGCTGAGAGGAAGTGCTGCAAATTAAAGACCCATTCTGCTCTTGGTGATGATCAGGATTTGCTTACATCTTTCTCTTACAGTGTCACTAGCATGAAGACTGTATGCTGCAAGGATAGGCTCAGCAACTCCACGGACACCAGAAAGCTGTTCTCCACTTTAAAGTCACTGCTCTATCCACCTCTACCTCTGCCACCCACCTGTCTCACAGCTGACGACTTCATTTCCCCTCCACTCTTCTTCAAGCTGTTGCACCTACACTAATACCAGCCATTATGCAGATCATCAACACTTCTCTCACAACAGGAACCTTTCTCACCTTGTTCAAGCAGGCCCAGGTTACTCCACTGTTGAAGCCTTCTCTTGATTCCTCCCTTGTGGAGAACAACAGACCAGTCTCTCTTCTTCCATTTCTGGCTGAGACCCTGAAATGAGCAGTCTTCAGTCAATTCTCAGACTTTCTTTCCCAGAACAACCTCCTCTTTGTCAAGCGATCTGGCTTCAAGAGTGTTCACTCCACAGTCTCCAAATTAGGCATCTCTGGGCCAGCTTTAGCCTGGCTTACTTGTTTTACTTGTCTGGACAACCTCTCTGCCGGTGTACAGCAGGGCTCAGTCCTTGGTCCTCTTCTTTTTCCCATCTATACCTCTCCCCTGGGCTCTATCATCCATTCACATGTCTTTTCCTATTACTGCGATGCTCTGGGGGTCATCATTTAAGAACAACTAAGCTTCATGGAACAATTCGCCTCTACTCTTTGACTTAGAATTGTGCTTTTCTGTACATTTATAATAGTTCAAGGAATATTTTGGTAATTTACTCTTAGTGGTTGCTACATGAGTGTTTTTCTCACATACCTGCACAAGTACTCATCTTGTCCAGTCGAGCTGAAGACAGTTTGACTTTTTTAAGTCTTCTCAACTCTTGGCTACGCTCTGCCCATGTGAAAATTTTATGAGGGCTTATGCACCTGTATAATGATTGTGGATAGTATAATTAGAGAAGAATCTGCTCCAAAAGTATATATTTATATTAGCCAGTTGTTTCCAGAGGAATTTAAACTTATTAATATGTTTTTGCTCTAGTTAACACCTTATAAACAAATGGTACACACTATAGGTTAATGGTACTAATGGTACTAATCAGGTTTACTGTACCTAAATTATCCCAGATGTCAAATCTTTGTGTCCCAGGTGCCATTTTTACTGTCCCTGGGACAATGGGACAAAATTAGTTTGGAGTTCTGTCTGTACTCAAGATGGGCAACCCAGAATCCTGAAAAAAACATAAATGTTTATTTATGTTGCAGCAAAATCTATACCAAAAGAAACAGCAAAACCATGCGTTCAAAAGTTAGAAATGCAACTAATATTGGTATACGATTCTGTAACCCTGCCTGTTTTTTTTTTTTTTTTTTTTTCTCTCTGTATTTCCAGGAGAAATAAGGTGTTATTGTGATGGTCCGCACTGTGTGACCACTGGATACATGTGCAAATCAGAACTCAACACCTGTTTCTTCCTGGACCCACTCAACACAAACTCTCCCCTTAGCCATGGGTGTTTAGACCCCATTACCAATGCTGCAGACATCTGCAGCAGCAGCTTAAGGGCTACTAATGCACTCAGTGGGACCCTGCCCGCAATGCTGGAGTGTTGCCATGACGACATGTGCAACTACAGAGGCCTGCATGACCTGGCCCACCCCAGGGACTCTACAGGTAAAGAGGTGTCTTCACTAAAGTAGATATTGGGAGGTTTGTGTTTCACTGCACCTTTTCTGTCTGTTTATAATTTTTTATTTTTTTAAGTTATTTGTAATTTATATATTTATAGGAATCTCTGTATTTTAAAACATTCACATTTAGTAGTTGTCTTAAAGGTAAATACAAAGAACTGAAATTTGCTGCTAAATTTTCTCAGTACATTCCACGGTGTACAAGTGAGGAAAAAATAAGAACCCCTGCAAAATGGAATGATTAAACCCTCTACTAGTACTTTATTAAACCACACAAACATGGACTATCCACACTTTATGTTGGCTGTTTTATTTCAAAAATATATTTAAAGTTTTTCTGTGTACAGATGGTGGATATCAACCAGATGACAAAAACAGGAACCTGGTGACCAGAGTCCAGGAGTTGGCGACAGCAAAGGAGGTGTGGTTCCGGGCAGCAGTGATCGCAGTCCCTATTGCAGGTGGCCTTATTCTGGTGCTGCTCATCATGCTGGCATTACGAATGCTCCGCAGTGAGAACAAGCAGCTGCATGACCAGCGACAACAAATGTTGTCAAGGCTTCACTATAGCTTCCACAACCACTACAGCAAGAAGAGCCATGTGGCAAACCTGGACATGGAGAGTATGGTGCCAGTAACGGGTCATGAAAACTGCTGCCTGAACTGTGACAAGATGAGGCAGGCCGATTTGAGCAATGACAAGATTCTGGCACTGGTGCAGCAGGGAATGTATAATGGTTGCAGCAAGCTGGAGTATGTATGACCTACTGTTGGTAACTAAGTGATGGTTACCTCCCTCCAAACAAACCAGGATTGCCTCTTAATCACTGACTTTCCTCATATTTTTCATTCACTGGATTGTTGGGTTTGTCCTTTTCACTTTTGTAAACCAGTGTTGTAAAAAATATGTGGCTGATCTCATGCTGTTTATATTTGAAGCACTTTACTTGAAATTGAAAGGCAAAGCGGAGCTGTATTTAAGCCTGAGAGGACAGAATTGAGGTGGAATGAGAACTCCCCTAAGCATGCTGGACTTCCTGAGTGCCGAAGTAGTCCAGATCTTTGCCAGCTTATTTAAAGTAAATGGAAGCCAAAACTCTAGAGAGACTCCACCACCCATTATGACCTCAATATAAGACTTTAGCAAGCATTGACAGTTTTAACATATAAAATGACAAAATATGCGTATTAGATTGTTCGTGTGTGTATATGTACATACACAAAAATCTTTTTTTACATTTATTTTTTGATAAAACTTGACTGCTGTGTGTCTTGTATTCAGTAGTTTTTTAACAAGTCAGTATGAAATATTACCATTAAAAGTACTTATATTTTTTAAGACACAATTTGCTCATATTTTTACTGTATGATAAACAATTGCAGGTGAAAAAAGGACAACCACGTATCTTACACTGATTTGGAAGTCTAATGTTATAGTTAAAGTATATGGTAGCCTTGGCATTCCTGTGTTTGTGTCCCAACAGTAAGTCTGTTTTAAGGTAAGTTGCTAAGGTTAAGTTAAGCAATTGCTACATCTGTTGGGTTTGGCTTCAGTTAACTTTTTTCTGTACCGTTGCCCCCCTTTCCACCCACTAAATGTATTTATTCTCGAAATGGTAACCCTTTTTATGATTCCAGGGTAATGACTGTGTACTGTAACCTCTTTTACATTCAGCAGTGCGTCAATTAAAATGCGTTTTAGTATTGAAGCTGTAAGGACAGCAATCTTGCACTAATAGTGTCAAAATATTTTGCTTTTGCTACAATTAACAATGCTATTTTTTCAGTAACAACTAAACTACAGTTGCAAGAAAAAGTAATGGCACTGTTTGCAATTTCACCATTTTCTACATATATGGGTATAAGGTGATTTGATCTTTACAAATATTAACACATACAATACTTTTTTTAACGGATTAAACATAGACAGGATTTGTCATGTCTTTATTGAACATACACAGTGATAGTGGAAAAAAATAACACTTTGCCTACTAACGTCAAATCAGTTATTGATTTCCGTGTAACTGGAAAGTGTTTTAGTAATCTCCAATATTTTAGATGGTAATCAGTCTATAGTAAGAACTTTTTGTTTCTGTAATGGAGATGATTTGGTACTGTGGCTACTTTCCATAGAAGTGGGTGCCCAGCCAGGATCACTGCAAAAGCACATAGCAGAATACTTGGTCAGGTAAAAAAAGAACCCTACAAATTTACTGACTTGTGCATCTGCCATTCTCTTTTGGACTCTTGGACTTTGTCATTGTACTGTATGTTGGTAAACTTAGTGTGTGCTTTCAGACACCCTTTTTGTTTTTTGCATTTTTTATTATATCAGCAACTGTCAATCATCGCTACTATCAGGAACTCAGTAGTTTCGGTAACACTGAATTAACACCTGGATGGGCTTGTTGACCCTTTACTTTCAAACCTGTGTTGTCACAAAACCACAAATAAATTAAACACTGTACAAGAAATGATCAGGCCTCCTGCTTGTTAAAGAATGATTTATTATTTTAAGATTATTATCTTAAAAAAAATTTTAAGAAACATGAAGACAAACATTGCCACAACAATCATGTATGCCTATGTGTCTATGCAAACTGTTGATGCAGCTGTATGACAGTGTCTCTCTCTCCGAAGGTGACGTTTGTTTCCTTTCATTAGGAACCAGGAAGAACTACAGATATGAATTCCAGAGACTCCAACCAAGACCAAAAAGCATTTGGAGAAATTTATAATCCAAAGTTACTATTTGACTACAGGAAGAAGAAAGACTCAGTCCCTGTCTTGTTTTGCACAAATGAAAAATGTGTGGAAGAGATGCGATTTGTCACATTTCTTGGCCTATCTGAGGATCTCTCCTGGTCAGATAATACCACTGCAAATCAGAGGGTACTTCTTGTTGCCATAAATTGCATCTTATCCTCCCACATAAAATGTTAAGGAACGACGTGATCGATAAACCTGAAAAGAATTACTCTTTAAAAAGAAATGAGATGTATTTTACTGTAATTTCTGATGTCAATGGACAGCTGGATCTACAGGTGGTCTCTGCCCTGGAGTTTGTATTTGTACAGATAATTCTATGTACTTACTAAATTATGTATAGGTTTTATTACAACTGCCAGCACAGAGCTGTGCAGTTGGACCATCTCTGCATTGCACCTTAAAGTAGGTTAAATTGTTGAACAAGCATTTACCCATTTATTAAAAACCTTGAGGAATAATATAGTCCATGAAATAGCAAATTGCTCTCACTCTAATCCCAACCACCGCTTGTTTGAACTGTTGCCCAGTGGCAACCACTGCAGATCAACTAAGACATGTACCTCAACATTAAGAGAGAGTTTCTTCACAAGACCACCTGTGCTCTTAACTGCAATATATACACTGATGATGAGAAAATGCTACCATGCTGCTACTCTACTGGAAATTATTTTGTTGTGTGACTACACTTTATTATTTTATATTGTTTATTTAGTCTTTAAAACAGGACTAAAAATACATGTTTGCAGTGTTTAAATTTACAGTAAAGTAATTTAATTAAATGTGCTTAATTAAATGTAACAAAAAACTATGTACGCTTCGTGTTCTCTTTTTTGTTTTACTGATTTAATTTACTTATTCAAACTGCAACTGACACCCAACGTGATAAAGTTACCAAACATAAGTCTACTAAGATTTTTTTTTAATATTGGTAAAACAAATCTGGTAGGATTGTTCAGAAAGGAGGCACAGGGGGACAGACTGTAACTGTAACTTTATACATTAAGTCCTTTGAAACCACTAGATGTAGCAAAGTACTGTACAGGTTAAAACATGAAATGAAACCTAATCAGAAATAAAAACAACAAATTAAAACCAATAACAAAATAATTGGTAAGAAAAAGCATTTCCAAGAAGAAAATGCAACGTGAATTGCTGAAAGATTTTCAAGTGTTGCTGAATTGCTTAAAAATAGCTGCAAGTTTTGTTTTTGCTGAAAGCTGAAATTAATTGTAATTGTTTGAAATAGCTGAAATTTGTATAATGAAAGTGTGAAAAAAGCTAAACAATTGAAGAGAAACTGAATTGAAGCTTAACTAATTTGAAAAGGTTGAAACATTTTGCCACAAATAGGTCTTACATGAAATACTTGCAAGATCCTGGAAATTGTAGAAATGTTAAAGATGATGGCAAAGCCTAAGTCAAACACCTGAACAATAACTTATGAACTACTATGACCGTCTCAAAACATGTTGAAGGTGAAATTTCAGTAGGTCAGAGTATGGAGAAACATTTACATCTCAATGTTGAAAAAGTAGAACAAAATTTTATCAGTTTTCAAAAAAGCAAGCGTGGACTTTTTATTGCAAACACACTGAAACCACAAACTCATTTTAGCATTTAATTGCTAGAAATGTGAAAAAAGAATCAAGCAGGCTTTTATTTTGAGTTTAAGTTTTTTTCCTGTCTGTGAGTGTCCGTGTGTGACCACCTCAGACTTTACCACAAACTCATTTAAGCATGTAGATGCTTAAAATGTGAAAAAAGCATCAAAAAGCTTTTTATAATGAAAGTGAATGTCTGGTCTGTGTGTGTGTATGTGTAGTGTGTGTGTGTGCGCACATCTCCTCTGTGTTTTAGCAGTAAGCAAATTAAGTGTCAGTTAAAGTGATTGGACACAGCTCTGAGGCTGATCACATGACCAGAACCAGCTGTGCCTGTTGATAATGACAGTTTCAAATCTGTTTAGTCAGGTGCTAACAGGAAAAGCTAAGAGTTAGCCTCACAAAATTTGCAATGAGTGAAAAAGTATTAGTCCTAGAAACAATGCTGAAGCATTCACAGTAGATAATAATAATAATAATAATAATAATAGTAATAATAATAAAGATTACAACAACATGTGAACGTGAAACATAAATTATGATTAGCTTGATGTAGTTTAACGTGTAATCAGCATTCACAGTAGATAATAAAGATTACAACAACATTACTGTGAATGCTTCAGCATTCCCAGTAGATTACATGTTAAACTACTACTACTACTACTACTACTCTTTCAGCTTTACCCATCAGGGGTCGCCACAGCGAATCATCCTTATCCACTTCACTCTATCCTGGGCATCTTCCTCTCTGACCAGCTAACCTCATGTCCTCTGTTAGAACATCCATATATCTCCTCCTTGGTCGTCCTCTCGCCCTCTTGCCTGGCAGCTACATCTCCAACATCCTTCTACCAATATATTCACTATCCCTCCTCTGCACATGTCCAAACCATCTCAATCTGGCCTCTCTGACTTTGTTGCTAACACAGGCAATGTGCGCTGTCCCTCTGATGTGCTCGTTCCTTATTCTGTCCAACCTTGTCACTCCTAAGGATAACCTCAACATCTTCATCTCTGCTGCTTCCATCTCTGCCTCTTGTCTCTGAGTTAAAATGATTTGTTCTACCGTAAATTCTGGACTATAGAGCGCACCTAAGTTTAAGCCGCACCCGCTAAAATTTGAACGAAATATATATTTTGTCACATATAAACCGCATCGGACTATAAGCCGCCAATATCCAGGCTGAAAAATAATATCTGTTGTATGCGCTCCTACTCATTGTTCACAGTAGGCATGAGGATGTTCTGTGCGCTGTTTTAGCGGCATTACGGTAAAGAGTGCGTTTACGTGTATGTGTGGCTGGTATAACACATGTCTAATGTACAGAGCCGACAAAAACGTCCTTGTTATAAATAAACGGCTTGTTCCATAGCCAAAGGAGAAGACGTCTCCTATTCTTCACGAATTACGCAGGAGTTGCTGCCCTCAACAAAAGATTTTGTACCATAAGTGTTTATTCATACACCTGAACCTGAATGGTGCCTGTAACACGGCAGTAAAAGTGCTGATCACACAAAACAGAAAAGTCATGGTTTTATTAATCTTCCTCCTGTGCACTAAAACCAAGTTGCTTTATTTTTCTTCCTCCTGCGAACTGAAACCACTGAACACCAAACCACTGTCACTTTTTCTTCCTGCGCACTGTTAAAGCGCAACTGCGCAACTATTAAAGTCGCTTCATTCTCCCATGCACTGAAACCACAAATCGCTATTGATCTTCCTCCTGAGCTCCTGTCACACTCGATTTCCTTCACGGATAGCCAGATCGATGGCTTCAAATTAAAAGCTGCATCATAGGAATTTCTTCGCGTGTTTTCCATTATGAGGGGGTGAGGGTGTAAAAATATTACCGTATTTTGCTGTTGTGCTTCTTGGGTTGCATGCGCTAAGAATAAAAACTGGCGCTTTTTTGTTTGCACTGACTTCCATCTACAGCGCCCATCTGAGGGCTGCAGAAAAATTCATAGAAAAGCCGCATCTCTGTAAAAGCCGCATGGTTCAAAACGTCGGAAAAAAGTAGCGGCTTATGGTCCGAAAAATACGGTATTTATTGTTCGAGAGTTAAAGCTCCGAATCAGTCAAAAGGTACGTGTTTCCCATCTCTAGTGATGGTACACCAGTACGGTGGGCCTACTCAACCATAAGTTTGTCTTGGAAAAGGGTGACTAAACTTAACTGACTAATATTGAGCATGACTAAATTAAGACAAAGACAGACAGACTAGCTATGAAGCCAATTCCCATTTAGGATGGAGACATGACTCCATAAACTTAAACTGAACTGAGTAGGAATAACTAAAAATAAGGATTTGGACTACATTTAAAGGGATATTCCTCATTTAAGTGATGGCCTGAAGTAATTTAAGTTGAATTCAAGGGAAGTAAACTAATTTATTTTGTTTTTTTTACTTTGAAGGGTTGTTACGCCTACTGTATGCACTCTTTGTTTTAATTTGGTTACAAAGTCCTGGCTAGGTTGTAACATTTTAAGTTATTTTATTTTCATTATATGCAAAATATATTTTCCTCTGATTTACCTAATTGTTGGCTCCAGTTACTTATTTTGTCCTTTACTTATCACCAACCTCTGCCTACGAGCCTAGACACTGGTCCAGTATATTTTAAAGTATTCCTGAGACCTCAGAGGGACCAAGTGGGTTGCACTAGAATAGCGGTGTGACCAATGTGGAGTGAATACGTGGCAGTAATTCTAACTGCTGCTTATGTTAAACCTTTATAATTATGGCAAAACGAACAGACAGTGGCACATCCCCTCACTACACAGGTCATGAAAAGTTTTTTGGAATTTTCATTGTAAGTCGGCTAAAGCACTTAATTAAAAGTATTGTAACAGAAATGTAAATGCATTTAATTGTTTTTCATAACACATAACAGTGGGGTGCTAGGTGCTAGAAGGCAGGCATAGAGTTAACAATGTAACCAAGTGGCTGGCATAGTATACAAAAAACATCTTTGCCAAGGCTAAAAAGGCCAGAAGTCCCAAAGTCAAAATGCAACACGGTGGTTGAGAATGACAGAGCTAAGATCCTGTGGGGGTCTTGCTTTACATCTTTCACTATCCTAAAACTCCAATTGTGAAAAGGTATTGTATAGGAAAGAATCAGCAGCTGAACAAATGCCCTGCAAATTTGATAAAAACAAACCACAGTGAGCAGTTGCATTACAGCACATTAAAGCCCCTTTCAAACCCCATTAACTGTTAGTTTGTTAAAGTAAATGTCAGCTCATTGGTCACCTATTCCAGAGACAAGCACACCTTACATACAGAGGTGGAAAAACCACCTTTTTTAGCTTAGCAGCTATGTGGGATTTGATTTGATTTTAGTTGAATGGTGGGGTTGGAAAAAGGGCCAAGTTTTGTCCAAACTCAGGACAAACCAGCTGACTTGGAAAAGCAGCAGTGAAAATCAAAGGTGTACTTTTAGTGCTTTGTCAAACCATTACCCCTTTAATAGAGATACTGTGACCCTGCCAGGCTGTGTACTGTATTACAGCTATAGAGAAACCTGTATTTCACCCTTCAATAGCTCAGTTGGTAGAGCAGAAGACTGTGGTTGTTAAGCAAGAATCCTTAGGTTGCTGGTTTGACACCTGCTCAAAGGACTGTTTTTTTTTTTGGGTAAGAATCCAGGCACAAGTCTTGTGCCAGGGCTAATTCTGCTTGTACAGCCTAAGTGCCATCATGTGGACAACATGCTGAGTTGTTGTGGCCATTGGGGTCTCCCCGCGCATGTTTGAAGCCAGCCAACAGCGTAATGTTACTTTGATACTTAACCAGTGTTGCGCATTCGCTGAACCCAAGGTGTTCTATATGAATCTGCTGCTGAACTTTAATAATAATAAAAAAATCAACTACAGCTCCTTCCAAACCCCAGTAACAGGAAGTCTGGTAAAATAAATGTCACCCAAATCTCTAAGAAAATGTTACGTCAGCTGGGTGTGGCACCAACTCCAGAGGCAAGTACAACCAGGTGTGGCTAGTATATCGTTGGATAGGTAAACCCCAGCTCCAGACCAATCACTGCACACCACCGTCTTAATCAGGTTAAGAAAGATTAAGGTATTGATGCCACATTGGGGAAATGTACTTGTTACACAGCTCACAAGTATACAAGCCAATAAAAGCAATGAAAACAACAAGAGTAAGTGTACTGTAATGCACTTACTAATGTAATGCCATGTCCAAAAAATTTTAATTCAATAAAATCTAAATCAAATTACAAACGTTCACTACGTAAAAAAGAACTACAGCATATATAAAGTATTACTTCAAGTGTGTTAGATTGTGGAGTTACAGAGTCTAATCGCAGCGGGAATTAAAGACCAACACGAAAGCCAACAGCCCTGCTAACAGCTCTTTGAGACTCTGTTTTAGCCAAACTAAACAAACCATTGGACATTAGTCATTATCGGATTGACAGTCTGCATCTCTTGCCCCTGTTTTTTCTGTCTCTTCCATAGAATTCGCAATAGGGGTGGGAGCACTCATAGACTTTGAAGGTATGTACAATGAGACTTGGTGTGACAAGCTGGAAATCACTTTGTTAGTCTACAAAGAAAAAAAAGTTTTAAAAAAAGGGGGCAAAATATCACAACCATTTTGCCCTCCATTAAACAGAGACAGTGAAATCAAACTTTCATTGTGAACCGAACATCAAGAGTAATTCCTGTCATTGACATTGCAAAGTTATAGCTTAAGCTATGCTGCTGACATTCAATATGTGAAATGGTGATGTCTGATCAGACTGTATAAAACACACAGCTAGAGCCTCTGGAGCTGAGTTGAAACTGTGCACTGTGCACAATTGAAAGTTGTACATTTTATTAGAAGCTATTAACTCAATAACAAAAAATGTATTTGCCCCAAAAATTGTCATAGCCTTAAATGCTTTTACTAAAAGTTATAGATTATATTTACTTTTCTTATAACTCAGGGATAAATTGTTTTGCCAAATCTCTACAGGCCAAAATAGCACCTGTAATGCTGTCAACATGGGGCTGGTGCTTTTACAGCCAATTATGATGATAATATTTCCTCATTGTGATTACTTGCTGATGGGACATGTATTGTTGTCATGTCTTGTCCAGAACACTGGTTCTAAGAGGTTTTGTTGCCTTTAACTGCTGCAGCTTCCAGTGTTTAGCTTGTTGACTATCAAGACCAACACTTACACAGGGATCCTCACGCCAACAGGGACATTGGACCTTACTGTTGTAACTCCAGAAAGATGCTGCTGCAGCCGCCATTGGGTGACAGCAGACAAAGTTTGATCTAGTTAACATTACTTGGACCACTGTCGACAGCTTTTTAGTCTGTTCAGCATGTTTAATCAGTAGCAGTCCTCATCATCTAGAGCAGGGGTCTCGAACTTCAGACACCGGACTCTGGAGTAGCCCTGGATGGATTTAAACTGGTTCGGGCGGACAGGGGACAGAGGGAGAGTAGTAAGAGAAAAGGCGGAGGACTGGCAGTGCTTGTTTACGAGAGATGGTGCAAGCTAATGTTAAGGATGCATACACCTCCAACCCCCTGCCCCCACTTGGCCACTCTGATCACAATCTGGTATACCTACTCCCTGAATACACACCCAGGGTGAGAAGACAGCCTGCATAGAGGAAGACTGTGAAACTGTAGACTGATGAGGCCAGTGAGAGACTGAGAGATTGTTTCAAGACCACAGAATGGGACACACTCTGCAGCTCTCACAGAGACGACATCAACAGCCTGACCAACTGCATCATAGACTACATCAACTTCTGTGTAGAGAACACTGTACCGACCAGGAGGGTGCAGTGTTTTGCAAACAACAAGCCCGGGTGACTCCTGAACTTAAAGCCCTACTAATGAAGAAGAGGAGGGCTTTTATTACAGGGGACGTAGAGGAGCAGAAAAGATTTCAGTGTGAACTCAAGTACAAGATCAGACAGGCCAAGGACAGATACAAGAAGAAGCTGGAGGAGCGGTTGGAGAATAACAATGCACAAGATGTGTGGAGGGGCCTGAAGACCATCACAGGCCATGGCAGTCAGGGGGTCAGCTGATGAAGATCAGGTCTGGGCCAACAAATTAAAATTGTATTTCAACAGATTTGACTCCAGCCCCACCCCCTTAGCAAGCCCCCCATCCCCCTCCTCACACATTTACAGCCTGGAAATTGACCACAATCCCCCGATCTCCTCCACCTCTCCCCACCCCCCTGTCATCACACCACTCCACAACCAGCCCTCCTTCCTCCCCCCTCAACCTAACATCAAGCCAAGTGACGGAAGATCTGAGATGCCTGAGAGTCAGGAAGGCTGCAGGACAGGATAAGATCAGTGCCACACTGCTGAGGAACTGTGCTGACCAGCTCTGTGAGGTGGTCACTGAGCCTCAGTTTGGAGAGGGTCCATTTTGCAGAAGACTTTGTGTGTGGTTGCACTTGTGGAAGCAGACGGGAGAAGCAGGCTCAGGGGTGTTAACCAGAACAGGATCGGATTGACTGTGTGTGATTGGCGTGCAGGCTGACTCCTCCTGCGGTAAGCGTATTGTGTCACTTCCTGTTTCTTTACACTGTTTCGGGTCTCTGCCGAAGGATTGTTCACTGGTTAATCGTAGCTCTTGTTTTCTAAATTAGTGACTTATCTGTGTATAAACTATCACTTGGGGCATAAGATTTGTTTACGCAAACACCTTCTCTCCTGAAATAACTTAACAAACTAGTTAATCGCTAACTATACCTAATCGATCTAGCTTCGTTAGCCTAGCACCTAGCAATGGCTTCTCCGTCTCCTTCTCTCTCTCCTCTGACTTGCTCTGTCTGCCACATGTTTAGTTTTTCCTCTGCATCCTTTAGTGATAACGGTACTTGTAATAAATGAGAGGTTATTGCAGGTTTGGAGGCGAGGAACTCTGAATTGGAAGCTCGGCTCCGCACCATGACAAACAATTCAGCTAGTCAGGCCCCGGTAGCTGGTGCGGACCAACCTAGCATACCCACTGTTAGCTTAGCCACTGTTAGCTGTTCCCCAGCAGTACCCGAGCAGCCGGGAAGCCAGGCCGGCTGGGTGACGGTTCGTAAGCGATCTAATGCTAAACACACGCCCCAGGTTCACCACCAGCCAGTTCACGTTTCCAATCGATTTTCCCCACTCAGCGACACACCCGCTGAGGAACGAACTCTGGTAATTGGCGACTCCATAGTCAGAAACGTGAACTTAGAGACGCCAGCGGCCATAGTCCAATGTTACCCTAGGGCCAGAGCGGGTGACATTGAATCCTATTTGAAGCTCCTGTCTAAGGATAAACGTAGATACCGTAAAATTATTATTCATGCAGGAACAAATGACGCCCGATTACGTAAATCGGAGGTCACTAAAACGAATATTGAATCGGTGTGTAACTTTGCAAAGACAATGTCGGACTCCGTAGTTTTCTCTGGACCCCTGCCAAATCTGATCAGTGACGACATGTATAGCCGCATGTCGTCATTCAACCGCTGGCTGTCTAGGTGGTGTCCAGCAAACAATGTGTCCAGCAACAATTGTCTATGTAAATAGACAATTGGAAAAGTTTTTGGGGAAAACCTAGGCTTATTAGGAGAGAGGGCATCCATCCTACTTTGGATGGTGCCTCTGTCTTATCAAAAAATATGGCTGATTTTATTAGACAACCAAAAGATTGACAATCCAGAGTTGAGCCTAGGATGCAGAGATCCAGTCCTACACGCCTCTCTGCAGTATCCTTACCGCCGTCACCCCCCCACAACTCCCACATTCCTACAGAAACTGTGTCTGTTCCCCAATTAACTAAATTTTACTAACTAAAAATGATCACAAGAGGAGTTAATCATAATAACTTAATAAAACTCAGGACTGCTCCTCTTACCGAACAAAAAACTAAAACAATTAAATGTGGATTATTAAATATCAGATCTCTCTCATTTAAATCACTGTTAGTAAATGACTTGATAAGCGATCATCAATTCGATTTATTTTGTCTCACTGAAACCTGGTTGCAGAAGGAAGAATATGTTAGTTTAAATGAGTCGACCTCCCCAAGTCATATTAACTATCATGTTCCTAGAAGCTCAGGCCAAGGTGGAGGAGTAGCAGCAATCTATCACTCAAGCTTACCGATAGAACCTAGACCTAAACATAGTTATAACTCATTTGAGAGTCTTACTCTGAGACTTTCACATCCAATTTGGAAAACTCAAAATTCACTCCTATTTGTTATTGTGTATCGTCCTCCAGTCCCTTATTCTGAATTTTTGACTGAATTCTCAGATTTTCTAGCCAACTTAGTGCTTAGTGCAGATAAAGTTGTCATAGTGGGCGATTTTACCATTCATGTAGATGCTGACAGTAACTCCCTCAACACGGCATTTACTTCATTATTAGATTCAATTGGTTTTACTCAAAATGTAAAAGAACCCACTCATTGTTTTAGTCACACCCTAGACCTTTTCCTTACATATGGTATTGAAATTGATAAACTAACAGTATTTGCCCATAATTCTGTTCTCTCTGACCATTTTCTAATAACATTTGAATTTAGTTTATTGGACTACACAGCAGCTAGAAAGAAGTTTTGCTTCAGTAGGTGTTTATCTGAAAACACTGAACAAATTTAAGGTAATGATCCCTTCATCATTTACTTCAACATGTACAGATATAACTGAGAGTAGCCTCATTAATTGTATTCCTGTACAAGTTGATTACCTTACTGATAATTGTGCAGCATCTTTACGTTCTATACTTGATAGTGTTGCCCCTCTAAAAAAGAAGGCAGTAATTCTGAACAGGCGATCTCCATGGTATAGCTCGCAAACCCGCAATTTAAAGCAGGCGTCACGAAGACTAGAAAGGAAGTGGCGTTCCACTCATTCACAAGAATTACGCTTAGCCTGGAAAAAGAGTTTATACTTATACAAATTAGCACTCCATAAAGCCAGAAAAGCTTATTGTTCATCACTAATAGAGGAAAACAACAACAACCCCTGGTTTCTTTTCAGCACTGTAGCCAGGCTGACTAAGAGCCATAGTTCAGTTGAGACTAGTAATCCCTCAACGCTATGTAGCAATGACTTCATGACCTTCTTCACAAACAAAATCATAGCTATTAGAAATAAAATTCACCAGACCCTCCCCACAAATACAACAGAATTCGAATCATCAGTAAGTGCTCAGTCCCTTTTAGACTGCTTTGTGCCCATAGACCTTGCTGAATTAACTTCAACTATTATGGCATTTAAACCAACAACATGTCCGCTAGACCCTATTCCAGTTAGACTGCTCAAAGATGCTCTACCCTTATTAGACATGTTCGTATTAGATATCATTAATCTATCTTTACAAACAGGATATGTACCAAAGGCTTATAAGGTAGCTGTGAGAAACCAACTAACTGGGATCCAAACGCTGAAATCACAAGGAGACCAGAAATGAGGGAAAACAAAAATTTATTTGAATTCAACAAACCGAGAACAAAATACAAATGTACAACAAGCTCCCGCAAAGGCAGGAAGAAAAATAAAGAGGCAAACTAGAAAAAACAAAACGCTCACTAAATTTAGGAGGATAAGAAAAGGCAAAACAAAAAACGCTCTTAACAAAGGGCAAGAGGATAAGGATGGAAAAGACCAAACATAAAACGCTCTTAACAAAAGGTTAGAGGTTAAACCACTAAACAAAACGAGAGAGCAAAAACTCACTAAACGCAACCAAGCCAGAATAAAGTAACAATCGTTTTTACTAATACTTACAAACGAGATTGACAAACGAGAGGACAATACAACTAACAAAATCAAACACGAAATTACGAGGCGACGAACGAACTCTAGTCACAAACGAAGGCTGGTGGTCGAGGAAAAGACAAAACGGGAGACAGGGTCGGAATGCAGGAAGACACACTAGCAAGGAAAAAAAACAAACAAGGGTGCTTTAAAGGTGAGTGGATGATGATGATGATTTTCAGGTGTGATGGCTGAGGTCAAACAGAGGAGGGGAAAACAAGACGGGCTGGGAAGACTGAATGAACCATAGGAGAGTCTCAGCAGGCCAGGAGGGGAACTACAGGGACACACAGAGCACAAGGATGAAAAACAAAAAGGCACACAAGAAAACAAAACCCATACAAGAAATAAAACACCTAACTTCTGACAGTAGCTGTAATCAAACCTCTACTTAAAAAACCTTGTCTGGATCCAGATGTCTTAGCCAATTACAGACCAATATCCAATCTCCCCTTTATTTCTATAATACTTGAAAAAGTAGTTGCAAAGCAATTATGTGACCACCTGCGCACAAACAACTTGTTTGAAGAATTTCAGTCAGGATTTAGAGTTCATCATAGCACAGAAACTGCACTGATTAAAGTCACCAATGATCTTCTTCTGGCTTCAGATAACAGACTTGTCTCTATACTAGTTCTGCTAAATCTTAGTGCTGCATTTGACACCATTGATCACAGAATGTTATTACAGAGACTAGAACATGTTATTGGAATTAAAGGAACAGCACTAAATTGGTTTAAATCGTATCTATCAGATAGATTCCAATTTACTCGTGTTAATGATGAATCTTCGACATACACAAAAGTTAGTTATGGAATTCCACAAGGCTCTGTATTAGGACCAATACTCTTTACTCTATATATGTCTCCCCTTGGCAACAATATTAGAAAACACTCTGTAAATTGTCACTTCTATGCTGATGACATGCAGTTATATCTATCTATGAAACCTGATGAAACAAATAAATTAATCAAACTACAAGCATGTCTTAAAGACATAAGGGACTGGATGACGTACAATTTCCTTCTTCTAAACTCAGATAAAACTGAAGGTATTGTATTTGAGCCTAGACGTCTAAGAAACATTTTTTCTAACCGTATCGCTACTTTAGATGACATAACTCTTGCCCCCAGTAGTACTGCAAAGAATCTCGGGAGTCATTTTTGACCAGTATTTGTCATTTACCTCACACATAAAACAAATCTCTAGAACAGCCTTCTTCCACCTAAGAAACATTGCCAAAATTAGGAGCATCCTCTCAAAGCAATGCTGAAAAAATGGTCCATGCATTTGTTACTTAGTAGATTGGACTATTGTAATTCTCTACTTTCAGGCTGCCCCAGTAACTCTAAAAAGCCTCCAATTAATCCAAAATGCTGCAGCAAGATTACTGACTGGGATTGGTAAGAGAGATCATATTTCACCTTCATTAGCTTCTCTCCATTGGCTTCCAATTAAATGCAGAATAGAATTTAAAACCCTTCTTACCAAAAAGCTTTAAACGGCCAAGCCCCATCATATTTAAAAGATCTCTTAGTACCATATCATCCCACTAGACCACTTCGGTCCCAAAATGCAGGCCTACTTGTGGTTCCCAGAATTTCCAAAAATAGAATGGGAGGCAGAGCCTTTAGCTATCAAGCTCCTCTCCTGTGGAACCAGCTCCCAGTCCAGATTCGGGAAGCAGACACCCTCCCTATTTTTAAGACTAGGCTCAAAACCTTCCTTTTTGATAAAGCTTATAGTTGGTTATAGTCATGCTGCCATAGGTTTAGACTGCTGGGGGACTCTGCACTGTGCCACTTCCTCTTCTCTTCATTCTCTCCCCTCACCCCACATCTATAATGTCACCACTGTATGACATTAACTCTGTGTCTTCTTTGTCCCGTAGTCGTCTCTCTCCCTCTCTTTCCCCCTCTCTCCCTCCCTGTCCACAGGTGTCCCCGGTGTAGCGAACTCGCTATATTTGGGTGATTTGATATTAATATAAAACATTAATTTCCTCGAATTTAGGGGCACCAGATTCTTTAAGCCGAATCACGCTATGAATTATTACATTACATGAACCGTTGACGGTCCAAAGTGACAAATAGAATTAAGTAAGCAACAATTTAACCAACATCAGTCTATATCGTGAATTCTTTACTGTATCAGTGACTCGTCTGCTTATCTGAAGAAGGACAAACACATAACCAGTTCCTTTCAATTATTTATTACTCTACTACTACAGGGAATATAAATGAATTGGAATATGCATATGGATATAAGTAATGAAATGAACAAATGAACAGATTATCAACATGAAACAAACAATTATAAATGAATAGATGAGTGAACAAATGTGCATATAGGTGTGATAATTTTGGGACCAAAATGACGAAGGATAATCGCTATTCAGTTCTAATTAAGGGAAGAAATACTTGTAAGTTTAAAAAGGGCTCCCTTGTTTTAGACACTTTTCAGACCCAGGCTTTTATGAAACAGAGATGTATTTCTCTTGCCTTTAGCTGCAGCAGACGTTCTGCCGTATTCGGCGCAAGTCGGTACCGCTCCGCGGCAGAAGGGCGAGATGTGGTTCCTCGTCACCGGCAGGGTCACTCCCAGAGCGAGGATTGTCCGTCTCACGGTTGTCGCGGTTTTAGTGCGGCCCGAACGATGGCACCTGGTCAGCTGGGCAACTTGGATCAAATTTGGAGGAATCCGAAGTCCGCTGGTCGTCTCAGTCTCCGTTCAATTTTGTAGAAAGGGAACGGCTGGAGCCCAGATATTGAGCTAAGCCAATTCAGTCAATTGTATAAAAGTCAAAATAGACTATAGAACAAAAATCTTGGCGAGGTTTGGCGGGAATAGTGAGATTGTCTACTTATTCGTACAAACAAAAATCAAAGTTTACTTTCGCATTTAGGTTTAAAAGGATGTTACAAAAACTTATAATTATCTATATATGTAACGAGAGTTTGTCTCGTCACACGATGAAAATCTAAGTGGAGAGTTAGGTAAAAATTTCGTCGTCGACTTTCTCAAAAGGAGAATAAAGAAAAAGCAAGTAGAAGCGAGCGGCCGAAGAGAGTGCGCAGACGAAGCGCGAATTGAAAAAGAAATTTTTAAGAGAAGAGAGCGAACAAAGGGAATCTCTTCTTTTATACCTAGGTGTTACGTGAGTTTCAAAGAGAGAGGCGTGCTCGCCTGTCATTTGAATTTACCGCGGAGAGTGTAGAAGTCCCACCTCCTTCATTGAGCTTTCTTAAGAGTTTGATTATTTTCGAGGTTTAATTTACTAATTCTTCGTTCATCAGGCCCAAAATGTTTCACACCATTAGAATAACCATCACGTTTCTTATGTCATTTGAAACATCATAACAGTTCAACATTTTAGCGGTGTGATCGAAGACATGAAGTTTACACAAATCTTTCCTTATCATGCATAGACATGTGGGTCCGCATGGATAAAATGAAGCAGGTAACCTCCAAACTTACAGCAGATCCAATCAGTTTGTTTGACCCTTATTAATAAAATGATAGCATACCAGTTCATAATTTTCCTACATTGTCGGCATAATTAGCAGATGGTAACATAGACTTACTCAAATCTGAGCGGGTGTATATAGGTGTAGGCAAAATGCATGGTATTATACAGAATTGACAAAAGAGTATGACATTTAAATTTTAACTTTACACCGATAAACAGAATGAAAACGGTCTACGAAGTACTGGGCCTTGCTTACAGTACTCATAATTTCCCCCAGCAGATGGCAATGGTGTGCCGTGTTACTCTTTCCGTCGCTCCTGATTAAAATCCTCCGATTTGTAACTTCGTGAGTTTTCAACCTAGAACACTCAAGATTCACACCAAACTGTTGCATAGCTTCTCCTGAACATGGGGGTACACATCACATGTACAATGGAAACTTGGTTCATCTAGTTTCTGAGTTTAATAGTCCAGAAGACAAGCTTTGCATTCCAAAGTCTGTTCCGTTTTGGTCGGCTAGTTGGATCTGATAAGGGAGATTTACAAGTGTGATTTAAGAGATGACTCCATGGATGGTTCTTCGCGGATTAGTGTTAATGGCTGAGGTGCCAGGCAGGGATATTGATTTTGTCTGTGATTGTTGGAAACAGATGTGGGGATTTGAGGGGGAACAAAGGCTTTCTGTTCCCTTATCTTCACAGGGAGGTTAAAAAAAACACGTTTACCTCAAAAACAGGGAATGTAGTTCAGGTCCTGGTTTCGATCACCCAGACAGGGATGCTACACCGGATTTGGCGCTGTGTGTCCTCCAGTGTGCAGCTACTGGTCCTACTAACCTGCTCAATGTTTTGTTGCTGCTTTTGTTGCTCTGTTCTTTTCTCTCTCCACTTTCCACTCACCCCAACCAGTCAAGGCAGATGGCCGTCCACCCTGAGCCTGGTTCTGCTGGAGGTTTCTTCCGGTAAAGGGAGTTTTGAGCATCGGCCAGCTGCATAGCAGCTCCCCCATCGGTGTATGAATGTGTGTGTGATTGTGAGCGTGAATGGGTAGATAAGAAGCAGTGTAAAGGGCTTTGAGTACCAACAGGTAGAAATGCACTATATAAGTGCAGACCATTTACCATTTACTGTTTTATCTTCATCCAGACTGCTCACTTCCCATCTTCATTATTGTAATTCTCTGGTATCTCACACAAGCCTCTCCATAAACGTTAACTGGTTTGGAGTAGCAGCCGTATGCATATGCATATGTAGCGCTTGCTTCGCCGCTGTTAACTCACAAACAGCATAAACTCAAAAGCAGAGACTCTTAGGCTATAACAAAACCTGAACTGCCAAAACTATCTACAGACTCACAACCAGTATTAAGGGCTGGAGATCAGGGAGACGTGCCAGAACGAACCAGGACACACTAGCAACCCCAAAACTAAATGCAAGGCATTAAATACAAACATGCAGGGGTGGTGATGATGATGATGATGATGAAAGGCAAACTGTGAGTGCAGTAGTAACCAGCAGAGGAACAGAGGAATGCTGCAGGGACACACACAAAACAGAGAAATGAATGCCAATATACAAGTTAAGAGCAGTGAACAACTAAACAGGGACAAAAAGCACCTAACTTATAACAAAATCTTTTCTTTAAAAATTCTAAAACCTAAAAGACTTACAAAGACTTAAAGTTGTCTTTGCTCCATCAAACCTTTCAAAGTTCCTACAGTTATCTATGTTGGGTCTAAAATAGCCACAACACTTTTCATACGCTGAGAGACGAAGACAATAGAGCACAACAAGGACACTGTACTTTTTTTTTCTTGCAAGGGGAGCCAGCCTGAGGTCTTAGCGTTGTAAGCACTTCACTCAGGAACTGCCAACTCCGACTTCGTCCGTCTCCCCTTTGTACAAGCTTTTTATTGAAAAATGGGACACGCCCCAAAGTTGCATGTTGCGTATGCTATGGTTACAATAAATACATGATGTTTTAATGCAAGTAAAAAAACTCCATATAAAGATAAGACACTTGGTTAGTTTGCATGAGCATAGGCTTATAGCAACAGGAACTGTTCAACACTAAGACTGCTGACCTTTCTCTGGCCTTCCTGTTTACCCAGCAAAAGTCAGCAGCCCCAAACCACTTCCTGTTTCTATGTCTGGCTCAGAGTGCGGCTTCAGCAACATGCAACATGATCTTGTTACTGACAGGATCAAAACATCAAACACATATATCCTTCATAATGACAATAAGTAAGAAACAATAAACGTAACATCATAAAAAGAAAATCATAAATCAGTCAGTCAATCATATTTACTCTAACAATCTATCTTTTCCACTAGTGTCCATTCTTCTTTCTACACCTTCCACATGATTGAGTACAATGGGCTCTAAAGTATTTAGTTGCACTTACCCTGATTACTGGAGCTGTTTCTTATTAGTCATTGTGTGGGGAGAAATGCAGCTAGTTGTTTTAGACTGTAATATTCTAAGGACATAAACTTGTCCAGCATCATTTTTGGAAGACAGTGGTCTGTAGCGCCTGCCCGAGAGGAGAAGCTTAAAAAGGTTGTGTCCAGGGTGAGAGGGGTCAGTGGTGATTTTCTAAACTTGCTTCCAGCCTCTCAATACAGATGGAGTGTATCAGAATTGTTGTACTTAGCTAGCTGTCAGGGACATGTCAGCTAAATGTCAGGGAGTTCTAAGCTCTCTATCAGAAGCTTCCTTCTTCTGTTGCCTGATAGGGTGTACACATTCCACAGCAGCATTTCATTCAATTCAACTTTATTTATGTAGCACCACTTTACAGCAAAGTTGTCCCAAGGAACTTTACATAATAAATTCCACACTATACAGATATTTAGAGAAGACCCAAAAAATCCCCCCTGAGGAGCTATATATGTAGGCTGAGAGGAAAGTGTCTCAGTGCATCAGTGGTTGGTTCCCAAGCAGGGAAGCTAGCTGTAGCTGATCCACAGAAGATGAGCTTGATAGCTAAAGGCTCTGCCTCCCATTCTGGGAACCACAATAAGGCCTGCATTGTGAAACTGAAGTGGTCTATTAGTATGATGGTACTAGATCTTTTAGGTGACCATTTAAAACTTTCTATGTGAGAAGAAGGGTTTAGCTAGAGAAGGTGAAGTATGATCTCTCTTAGCAGATCCGATCTCTCTCAGTACCAGTCAGTAATCAATCTGAGATTTTGGATTAATTGAAGGCTTTTTAGCGAGTTACTGGGGCAGAATGAATGTAGTATTACACTAGTCCAATCTAGAAGTAACAAATGTGTGGACTAGTTTTTCAACATCGTTTTGAGACATGATGCTCCTATATTTGCCAATGTTTTGTGGGTGGAAGAAGGCTGTTCTAGAGATTTGTTTTATGTGTGAGGTAAATAACAAATCCTGGTCAAAAATGACTGCGAGATTCCTTGCAGTAGTACTGGGGGCCAGAGCTATGTCATCTTAAGTAATGATATGGTTGGAAAACATGTTCCTTAGACTTTTAGGCCCAAACACAATAACTTCAGTTTTATCTGAGTTTAGCAGAAGGAAATTATACGTCATCCAGTCCCTTATGTCTTTTAGCCATGCTTGTAATTTGATCAATTGATTTGTTTCATCTGTTTTCAGAGATAGATATAACTGCATGTCACCAGCGTAGCAATGAAATTTACAGAGTGTTTTTTCTATATATGTCAGCCTAGAGGAGACTTATATAGAGTAAAAAGCAATGGCCCTAACACAGCCTTGTGGAACTGCATAACTAACTTTTGTGTGCGTGGAAGATTTATCATTAACATGAACAAATTGGAATCTTTCTGATAAGATTTAAACCAATTAAGCGCAGTGTCTTTAAATCCAATTGCATGTTCTAGTCTCTGTAATAATATTTTGTGGTCAATTGTTTCAAATGCAGCACTAAGATCTAACAGGAGTAGTATAGAGACAAGTCCATTATCTGAAGCCAAAAGAAGATTGCTGGTGACTTTAATCAGTGCAGTTTCTTTGCTATGATGAACTGTAAATCATGACTGAAAGTCTTCAAACACATCGTTTCTGCACAGGTTATCACACCACTACCTTTTCAAGTATTTTAGAAATAAAGAGGAGATTGGATGTTGGTCTGTAATTGGCTAAAACACCTGTATCAAGACAAGGTTTTTTAAGTAGGGGTTTGATTACAGCTACCTTATAGGCTTTTGGTACGTATCCTGCTTCTAAAGATAGATTAATCATGTCTAATACGAATGTGTCTAATAAGGGTAGAGCATCTTTGAGCATTCTACCTATAGGGTCTAGCAGACACGTTGGTTTTGATGACATAATAGTTGAAGTTAACTCAGCAAAAGCATCTAGCCACAGGGGTTGCAAGCCAGTGACTTCTGTGCTCCCAAGCCCGGATAAATAGAGAGGGTTGTGTCAGGAAGGGCATCCGGCGTAAAACTTGCCAAGTACAACCATGCAAGTAATCCATAACAATTTCATACCGGATCGGTCGAGGCCCGGGTAAACAACGACCGCCACCAGCTCTTAACCTACAGGGTGCCGCTGGAAATTGGATTACTGTTGTTGGAAGAATGAGAGGAGGCAGAAGGGTTAATGGACAGAGCGAGAATAGGAAAGGTAGGAGCTTAGATCTGAGAGTAGGGACTCTTAACGTTGGCACAATGACAGGGAAAGGTACAGAGCTGGCAGACATGATGGAGAGAAGGAAGGTAGATGTACTGTGTGTGCAGGAGACGAAGTGGAAGGGCATCAAAGCACGTAGTATTGGAGGAGGATACAAACTGTTCTACCATGGTTTGGATAGGAAGAGAACCGGATTAGGAGTGATCCTGAAGGGGGAGTTTGTGAACAATGTTCTAGAGGTGAAAAGAGTCTCACACAGGGTGATGAGCCTAAAGCTAGAAATCGAAGGGGTGATGGTGAATGTTGTCAGTGGGTATGCTCCACAAGTTGGCTGTGAGTTAGAAGAGAAGGAGAGATTCTGGATTGAGTTTGATGAGGTCATACAGAGTATCCCCAGAGGAGAGAAACTAGTTGTTGGAGCAGACCTCAATGGGCATGTTGGTGAGGGGAAAAGAGGTGATGAGGAGGTGATGGGCAGGTTTGGTGTAAAGGAAAGGGTTGGATAGTGGTGGACTTTGCTAAGAGGATGCAAATGGCTATAGTAAACACCTACTTCGAGAAGAGAGAGGAACACAAAGTGACATACAAGAGTGGAGGTAGGAGGAAACAGGTGGACTACATTCTATGTAGACGAGGTCATTTGAGAGAGGTTCGTGACTGTAAAGTGGTGGTAGGAGAAAGTGTGGCCAGACAGCACCGCATAGACGTGTGTAAGATGACTCTGGTGGTCAGGAAGAAGAAGAGGAAAGACAGAAAAGAAGACTGAGTGGTGGAAGCTAAACAATGAAGAAACTTGCGAGGAATTCAGGCAGAAGTTGAGACAGGCTTTGGGTGGTCAGGAAGAGCTTCCAGATGGAAAGGTGCTAACAACCCAGGAGAGTGTGCAGAGAAGATGGAAGGAGTATTTTGAGGAGCTGATGAATAAGGAAAATGTGGATGTTGTGGAGCAGGAAATAGCAGAGATTAGAAAGGATGGAGGTGGAAACTACACCAAGGATTGGCTTTGAGTCCCTTCTTGTTTGCTATGCTGATGGACAGGTTGACAGCTGGGGTCAGACAGAAATCTCCCTGGAAAATGATGTTTGCAGATGACATTGTGATTTGCAGTGAGAGTAGAGAGCAGGTGGAGGAACAGCTGGAGAGATGGAGGTTTGCTTTGGAAAGAAGAGGCATATAAGTCGTACCAAGTTAGAATAAATGTGTCTAAGCGAGAGGGAGCAAGGTAGAAGCGTGAGGTTACAGGGGGCCGAGGTGAAGAAGGTGCAGGACTTAAAGTACTTGGGGTCAACAGTTCAGTGTGATGGGGAGTGTGGAAAAGAGGTGAAGAGGCGAGTGCAGGCGGGTTGGAGTGGGTGGAGGAAAGTGTCGGGAGTGTTGTGACAGAAGAGTGTCAGCAAGACTCAAAGCAAAGGTGTACAAGGCAGTGGTGAGACCAGCTCTGCTCTATGGGCTAGAGACAGTAGCAGTGAGAAAGAGACAAGAGGCAGAGATGGAAGCAGCAGAGATGAAGATGTTGAGGTTCTCTTTAGGTGTGACAAGGTTGGCCAGAATAAGGTACGAGCACATCAGACGGACAGCGCATGTTGCCTGCGTTAGCAACAAAGTCAAAGAGGATAGATTGAGATGGTTTGGACATGTGAAGAGGAGGGATAGTGAATATGTTGGTAGAAGGATGTTGGAGATGCAGCTGCCAGGCAAGAGGGCAAGAGGACGACCAAGGAGGAGATATATGGATGTCCTAACAGAGGACATGAGGTTAGCTGGTGTCAGAGTGGAAGATGCCCAGGATAGAGTGAGGTGGAAAAGGATAATTTGCTGTGGCGATCTCTGATGGGAAAAGCCAAAAGAGAAGTAGTAGTAACTCAGCAAAATCTAAGAAAAGCTCTAACAAAGCACTCTCTCTCAAAAAGGGTTAACAATATTAAATCATTAAACAGCATAAACTCAAAAGCAGAGACCTAGACTATAACAAAATCCCTCAAAAGGTATAAAAATATTAACCTACATAACCTAACTACCAAAACTAACAGACTCACGAACAGGATTAAGTGCTGGAGATTGGAAAAAGCCAGGCAGGATCAGGGAGTTCCACCAGAACGAACCCAGACACACTAGCAACCCCAAAACTAAATACAAGGACTTCAATACAAAATGCAGGAGTGATGAAGATGACGATGAAAGGCACTGTTGATGATGTTGATGACAGATAACAGGCACTGAAAGTGACTATAACAGGCACTGATGATGACGATGAAAGGCAAAGAGTAGGTAGAGTGGCAAGCAGCAGAGGAAGGGAAGAATACTGCTGGGACACACGCAAACAGAAAAATGAATGCCCTTATAAGGAGTCAAAAGGAGTGAAAAACTAAAAAAGGACAAAAGCACCTAACTTATAACACAAAGCAGTCTAAAAGGGATTGAAGCCTTAATGATGATTCTAATTCTGTGGTATTTGTGGGGATGGTCTGGTGAATATTATCTCTAGTAGCTACAATTTTATTTGTAAAGAAAGTCATGAAGTCATTGCTGCTCAGCGGAAAACTAGGTTCAACTGAATTATGGCTGTTAGTTAGACTCGCAACTGTGCTGAAAAGAAACCGAGGTTTTATCTTAGTTTCCTCTATTAGTGATGAATAATATGGTATTCTAGCTTTACGGAGAGCTAATTTGTTTAAGTATAAACTCTTTTTCCAAGCTAAACATGAATCAGAGAATTCAACTTATTTTTTTTAACTTTACTCAACTTAATTTATATAGCGCCAATTTACAACAAGGTCATCTCAAGGCACTTTACATAATAAAGTCAAGACTACACAAACATTTAAAGAAAACCAAACAAATCCCCCTTGAGCAAGCCATAGCTAACAATGGAGAGGGAAAAACTCCCTTTACCGGAAGAAACCTCCAGCAGAACCAGGCTCAGGGTGGGCAGCCATCTGCCTTGACCAGTTGGGGTGAGTGGAAAGTGGAGAGAGAAAAGAAGAGCAACGAAAGCAACAACAAAACATTGGGCAGGTTAGTGGGACCAGTAGCTGCGCACTGGAGGACACACAGCGCCAAATCCGGGGACACCTGAAGACATGGACAGAGAGAGGGAGACAGAGACGACTACGGGACAAAGAAGATACAGAGTTAATGTCGTACATGGTGACATTATAGATGTGGGGTGAGAGGAGAGAATGAAGAGAAGAGGAAAGTGCCACAGTGCAGAGTCCCCCAGCAGTCTAAGCCTATAGCAGCATGACTATAACTAACTATAAGCTTTATCAAAGAGGTTTGAGCCTAGTCTTAAAAGTAGAGAGGGTGTCTGCTTCCCGAATCTGGACTGGGAGCTGGTTCCACAGGGGAGAAGCTTGATAGCTAAAGGCTCTGCCTCCCATTCTATTTTTGGAAATTCTGGGAACCATAATTAGGCCTGCATTTTGGGACCGAAGTGGTCTAGTAGGATGATATGGTACTACGAGATCTTTTAGATATGATGGAGCTTGACCCTTTAGAGATTTATAGCTAAGAAGAAGGGTTTTAAATTCTATTCTACATTTAATGGGAAGCCAATGAAGTTGAAATATGATCTCTCTTACCAATCCCAGTCAGCAATCTTGCTGCAGCATTTTAGATTAATTGAAGGCTTTTTAGAGTCACTGGGGCAGCCTGAAAGTAGAGAATTACAGTAGTCCAATCTAGAAGTAACGAATGCATTAACCAGTTTTTCAGCATTGCTTTGAGACAGGATGCTCGTAATTTTGGCAATGTTCCTTAGGTGGAAGAAGGCTGTTCTAGAGATCTGTTTTATGTGTGAGGTAAATGACAAATCCTGGTCAAAGATGACTGAGATTCCTTGCAGTACTACTTGTGAGAAACCAACTAACTGGGATCCAAATGCTGAAGTCACAATAAGACCAGAAATGAGGGCAAACAAATTTATTTGAAAAGTACAAAACCGAAAACAAATGCACAAAAGAAGGCGCTCGCTGCAAAGGCAGGATGTGAAATAAAGAAACAAACTAGGAAAAAACAAATCACTCACTAAAGGTTAGGAGGATAAGAAAAAGTCAAAAATAAAACACTGTTAACAAGACGTAAGAGGATCTATAGTGAAAAACAAGAGAACAAAAACTCACTAAACGCAACAGGACAAGTTAAACTAACACCAAACGTTTCTAACAATATACTCACAAACACGATTCCACTCACTAGATGTTTTTACAAAACTAACAAAACAAAACACAAATACCTGAGGCTACAAACAAACTTCTGCAACAAACGAAGGTTGGTGGTTGGGGAATGGACAAAGCAGGAGACAGGGTAGGTATACAGGGAGACACACTAGCAACAAAGAAGACAAACAAGGTTCCTTTTAAGGTAAGTAGATGATGATTCAATTCAGGTGTGATGGCTAGGGTCACACAGAGGAGAGGGAAACAAGAAGGGCTGGGGAGACTAAATGAACCGGAGGAGAACCTCAGCAGGCAAGGAGGGGAACTGCACGGACACACAGAGCACAAGGATGAAAAAACAAAAGACATACAAGAAAACAAAAACCATACAAGTAATAAAACTTCTGACACTACTGGGGGTCAGAGTTATGTCATCTAAAGAAGCGATATGGTTAGTAAACATGTTTCTTAGACTTTTAGGCCCAAATACAATAACTTCAGTTTTATCTGAGTTTAGAAGAAGGAAATATGTCATCCAGTATCTTATGTCTTTAAGACACACTTGTAGTTTGATTAATTTATTTGTTTCATCAGGTTTCATAGATAGATATAACTGCGTGTCATAAGCATAGCAGTGAAAATTTACATAGTGTTTCCTAATAATGTTGCCAAGGGGAGACATATATAGAGTAAAGAGTATTGGTGCTAACAAAGAGCCTTGTGGAACTTCATAACTAACTTTTGAGTATGTGGAAGATTCATCATTAACATGAACAAATTGGAATCTATCTGATAGATACGATTTAAACCAATTTAGTGCAGTTCCTTTGATTCCAATTACATGTTCTAGTCTCTGTAATAACATTCTGTGATTAACGGTGTCAAATGCAGCACTAAGATCTAGCAGAACTAGTATAGAGACAAGTCCATTATCTGAAGCCAGAAGAAGATCGTTGGTGACTTTAATCAGTGCGGTTTCTGTGCTTTGATGAACTCTAAATCCTGACTGAAATTCTTCAAACAAGTCGTTTCTGCGCAGGGGGTCACATAATTGCTTTACAACTACTTTTTCAAGTATTTTAGAAGTAAAGGGGAGATTGGATATTGGTCTGTAATTGGCTAAGACACTTAGATCCAGACAAGGTTTTTTAAGTAGAGGTTTGATTACAGCTACCTTATAGGCCTTTGGTACATATCCTGTTTGCAAGGATAGATTAATGATATCTAATACGAACATGCCTAATAAGGGTAGAGCATCTTTGAGCAGTCTAACTGGAATAGGGTCTAGCAGACATGTTGTTGGTTTAGATGCCATAATAGTTGAAGTTAACTCAGCAAGATCTATAGGCACAAAGCAGTCTAAATGGGACTGAGGACTTACTGATGATTCTATTTTTGTTGTATTTGTGGGGAGGTTCTGGTGAATTTTGTTTATAATAGCTACGATTTTGTTTGTGAAGAAAGTCATGAAGTCATTGTTGCATAGCATTGAGGGATTACTAGTCTCAACTGAACTATGGCTCTTAGTCAGCCTGGCTACAGTGCTGAAAAGAAACCGGGGGTTGTTGTTGTTTTCCTCTATTAGTGATGAATAATATGCTGTTGTGGCTTTACGGAGTGCTAATTTGTATAAGTATAAACTGTTTTTCCAGGTTAAGCGTGATTCTTGTGAATGAGTGGAACGCCACTTCCTTTCTAGTTTTCGTGACGCCTGCTTTAAGTTGCGTGTTTGCGAACCATACCATGGAGATCGCCTGTTTAAATTTACTGCCTTCTTTTTTAGAGGGGCAAGTAATAAACGTAAAGATGCTGCATAATTATCAGTCAGGTAATCAACTTGTACAGGAGTACAGTTAATGAGGCTACTCTCAGTTATATCGGTACATGTTGAAATAAAGAGTGTTTTCAGATAAACACCTACTGAAGCATAGCTTGTTTCTAGCTGCTGTGTACTCTATTAGATTAAATTCAAATTTTATTAGAAAATGGTCAGAGAGAACAGAATTATGAGGAAATACTGTTAGTTTATCAGTTTCAATGCCTTATGTAAGGACAAGGTCTAGGGCAGGGGTGTCAAACTCAAATTCACAGAGGGCCAAAATTAAAAAAAGAACATTGTCGAGGGCCAGACCAATTTTTTAATTAATTTATTTATGTTTTTATTATCTTTAAGATACAGTAAACTACTGTATTAACCATCCTCATATATTACAATTGAATTTTTGCTTAAATACTGAAACCAGAACAGGTTTAAGAAAATGATAAAAACAAAAACTGAAAAAAATATCAGGCTTCTATATCTTTAACTTTATTCATTTTAATTGTAACCTAAATCTTTTCATCACAGACCATCAAGGCTAACACCTAAAAAAAATATCTCTTTCAACTTTGAACAGACCATGCCATCAGTAAATAAAATAATATTTATCCATTTTAGTTTTTTTCACTGTTCATTTACTCTGATGATGCACATGGGTCCAAGCCAGATACTTGGCATCGCTTTTTACATGCAAGTGCATCAATTTCTGGAGTCAGGCTCTGCGCAGAGGAAATCCTCAGGACCAAATGAAGGTGTTCATCGGTGAGACGACTCCTATGTGGTGTTTTGTTCATCTTCATTAACGAAAACAGTTGTTCGCACAGATATGTGCTCCCGAACATAGAGAGCATTTGCGCAGCTTGGGCATGGAGTTCGGGCAGCGTGTCAGGGAGGTAAGGTGGAAATCGCGCAGCACCGACAGAGTCATATTTTGACTTGAGCGTGTCATGACACTGCATGACACTCGATAAGCTCCATTTTGAGATTGCTTGGTGCGTTATTCACATCAAACGTAAAGGGGTTGCTAAAAAGTTCAAATCTACATTTTTGGGCTTCAAAGTCGGCAAATCATCGGGCAAACTCAGCGCCAAGTAGAATGAGTTTTTCAGCGAACTGTGCAAAAGGCATCACGGCGGTAGTGGTCTGCTCTTTCATGACTTGGCAGCACAAAAAATGAGCCAGGTTTCCCTGCTGCATCTGACTCTCCCACAAGCACAACTTGGTTCTAAAAGCCCTCACGGCGTTGTACATGTCTGTGATGACGTGCGCGCGCCCCTGAAGTTTCAGATTGAGCGCGTCGAGATGATTCATGATGTCACATAGAAATGCAAGCTCACATTAAAACTTTTCATCCCTGAACTCTGTTGTGTCTTTCCCTTTGCTTTCCATGAAAAGACAAATTTCCTCACGCAGCTCAAAACTTCTCTTTGCAACTTTTCCTCGGCTCAGCCACCTCACCTCTGTGTGATAGGGCATGTCGCTATGGTCTGCACCCAACTCCTCAAGGAAAGACTTGCACTGACGGTGATTCAAACCGTTTGCTTTTATGAAGTTGACAACTTGCGTTACAGTGTTCATAATGTGATCCATTTTCAAGGCTTTTCCACACAAAGCCTCTTGGTGTATGATGCAGTGGTAAACTGTAAGCTCACCTGCCTGCTTTTCCCGCATCTTGTCTCGCATCTTGCCGACCAATCCGGTCTTTTGACCACACATCGCGGGTGCTCCGTCAGTGGTCAGTCCCACAAGCTTATCCCAAGGCAGCTTCATTTCATCGATACATTTGGATACCTCCTCAAAGATGTCTTTTCCTGTCGTTTTGCCATGCATGGATTTTAGTCCTAAAAGTTCCTCTGTAACACAAAGATTCTTGTCCACTCCACGAATAAAAGTTGACCGCTGGGCTGTATCGGAGGTGTCGCTGCTCTCGTCCACAGCAAGTGAGTATGCAACAAAATCTTCTCCCTATATCATCAGCTGTTCTTGTAGATTGGTGGCAAGTTCACATGCACGCTCAGCTACAGTATTTCTGCTCAGGCTAACATTTAAAAATGCCTGTTTTTTTTCCGGGCAAACGACCTCACAAATTTTGACCATGCACATTTTTACAAACTCTCCCTCATTAAATGGCCGGGCTGATTTGGCGATCTCCTGCGCCACAATAAAGCTAGCCTTTACTGCAGCCTCACTTTGGGATTTGGCAAAATCCCATCTAGTTTGTTTCCCATCTGTCTTGAAAGTTCTGTTTTCTATTTTTGTTTGACCATTTTTCGGGAGGGTGAATTTGAGCGTGTGCTTCGTAGCAGCTTTGCTAATGAGCGTCAAAACAAGAGGTGGGGGTGTTTTCGCACTCCGGAGTCTGGCATGCCAGGACAGAATTGTGGGAATTGTAGTATTAAGGTCCCTACACATTAAACGCGTTTTTGACGCTGTCTAACGTGCGTCAAGGTGCAAGCAGGCGCAAGCAGGCGTTGAAGCCAGAGCAGACCTGGCGTCAACGCCGTGACGACATCTGGGCGCGGCCAATAGGAGAGAAGCTGTTTTTATTGGCCGCGCGTAGATGTCGTCACAGCGTTTTGACGCTCGAATTAAAAATGTTTTAAATCGGGAGTCAAACGCCACCCTTGCGCGACGCTCTGCGCCTCAGCGCGGACTTACGCTCTGTCGCTGACGTCGCACATACACAATGAATGGCTGCGCTGACGCCACCGCGCGGGGTCTGGAGGACGGTACACAATAACAAATAGAAGTGGATTTTGAGTTTTCCAAGTTGGGTTTGAAAGGCTCAGAGTAAGACTCTCAAATGAGTTATAACTATGTTTAGGTCTAGGGTTTATTGGTAAACCCTAGACTTGAGTGATAGATTGCTGCTACTCCTCCACCTCGGCCTGAGCTTCTAGGAACATGATAGTCCCTTTACTGTCCCTGGGATGCCATTCATTTGTAGCCCTGTCCACTTAGCTTACCTGCCTGTTTGCTTTCTTTCCAAGAGACAATAAAAGATTGATGTGTTCCCAGCTGTCTGAATAAATGTGGCATTGCTAAAATCTTTAGGCAGAAGCATGAGTGATGGGGGGTGGGTGCAGCAGGTAATTTCCAATCACAACTGAGTGAAATAATTGGCTGCACTTGTAGCTGAATGTTTTCCATCAATTAATTCATTAATTAATAATTCATATTTCTTTTTCTTTTCTTTTGTCATTGAGTGTACAGTGATAATAAAACTAATAGATTCTCTAAAGATTATTATTCTGAGGAAAAGGCGTAAAAAGTAGAACAGCAGAAGTAGAGAGAGAGAAAAAAAATGATATTAGGATTTGATATAACTAGCAAGAGACAGAGACACAGAGATGTTTCAATAGCCATTCCAGTTCCTAAAAAATTGCTTTGTAGTCCTGGACCACGTTTTGGAAGTCTTCTCCCCACTTGTTAGCGTTTCCTTTTGGGTTGTGACTTTCTCCATTGCTTCCTTGATGTTCATATCTCCGGCTTTTCAATTATGGGGGAGTCTACCCCCTTGATCTGGTTAACATGGAGTGTCCTTTCACACCTCCAGGGTTGGGCTCTGGGAGTGATGCCTCAAATGTGTCACCTGTGTCCCTCCCTGGAGCTTTTTGTGTATTTGCAGCATTCTCTGATGGGGAGAGCTGGCTTGCTGCTGCTGCTGCTTTGATCTTTGGCTCTAACATGATGGGGGAACAAGTGGGGGTGCAAAGTCCAATTCCAGTCCAATTCCAGGTTTACCTTGAGTAACTCAAGGTAACACAAAACAGGATGCAGAGGTTTATTGTAAGAATAATCTTTTCTACCACAAACTCTATGTTCTGGTTCACACAATAGTGACAATTCAGTTGAGACCCTGCCAACCCCAGGCGCTCACTTCTCAGTACTACCCAGTACTAAAACCATTTCTCTAGTAGCCCGTTCTCTCATGCTATCTTTCCCTGTGTGACTCAGATTAAAATGTGCTGCATACAATGTTAATTAATAACACAACGTTTTAACTACTATGAAAACGTCTTGTCACCTACCCAACCAGTAGTGAGGTTTAAAGAGCTCTGTTACCATAGTCTGCTTCTTGCTGTGTTCCCTCTCCTCTGCTATCTTACCGCTATATTTCGGACCGTATTGCTGGATCGGCAGTCTGACTCCTCAGGAGAACAACTTCTCAAATTGAAAGAAGGAATTGTTTTTTTTTAATCGTGCACACGGCCACTGTTTTATCCCTCAGAGTCCAGAAAGCGCGTCCATCCAACTTTTCTGACACCAATCTTCTGTGGCCAAAAACTGAGAGAGCAAGTTAAGAGAGCAGAGGGCAGCTCTCAAAAGGATCATTAAGCAATTTAATGAGAATAAGCAAAAAAGGTACAAAAAGCAGTCTGAGTGGACCAGATTGGATCTGACAAGGTTTCTTCAGGTTGTTCAGGCCTTTTAACTGTCCGACTTGGAGCAGAGTTCACATAAAAAGACAAAAGAATAATGATGCAAATCTACCTTGCAGTGCAAACATACAGTGTGTATAATTAGCAAGTTGTTACTTTCAATGTCCTTTTTAAGTCTCTGTGACTTGATAACTCCATTAGTTCCTGTAGGATTCCTACTGGGGAGCAAATGTTAATCACATTAGTGGTTTGTTGACACTTGTCTGGGTTTTGCCAGAACTGTGAAAATAGAGCGTGTATTAAAATTTCCCTCACAGAGAGTGTTTGTGACGACTGTGTCTCAGCCTCATGCCACGCACTCTCATGTTGCAGCCATCACACTTCAGTGACTAAGAAATCTGAACTGAACTCAGCCAAAACTCTGGGTTTTGTTGTAGCATTTTTTTATATGTTCCTGCCCATATTACTGTCTTCATTTTGTTCCAGATACCAATGCTAGGGGTTTAGTGAGAACCTTTGGTTTACCTATGCTGTTTATTAACCCCTGTCTGAACCCTGTGTTCTATGCCTTTTTTTTGCCTACCAATTGTATTTAATATTTTATGCTTGATTGTAGAATGACTTGTTTTGGATTATTTAGGGCGACTGTACCGCAGTTGGTAGCGCGGTCGTCCACCAGTCCCACAGTTGTTGGTTCAATCCCAAGCTCCTCTGGTCACATGTCAAAGTTTCCTTGAGCAAGACACCAAACCCTACTTAGTTGCTCCCAGTGAGCTTCAGCCAGCTGCATAGCAAACCTGCTATGCAGCTGGCTGAAGCATGATTGTGCTTGTGAATAGGTAGATAAGAAGCAGTGTAAAGCACTTTGAGTACGAACAGGTAGTAAAGCACTATATAAGGGCAGACCATTTACCATTAGGTATCCCCCACATGGAGGGGAGAATTCTGAGAACAACTTAACTGAAAATAACAAGAAATCTAAAGAATATCACAATGTGCAAAGACCTTAAGTAAGACTGATATCATTTAACATAACATTGGTTTATAAGTTTAACACTTATCTTACCTGTTTGATGATCAATAAAAGCTTTACCCATAATTATTTAGTATTCCTTCAGATCTGGGAAAAGTGTAAACACCTGGGTCAAAGAAAGACTATCGTCCCAGTTGCGGCTGTAGACACAAACTAGAAAAATGGGATTATTTTTAAATAACCCAAAGACCTTTTCAGATTGCTTCTCAGGATCTAAGCATGATTTACTTCTTACAAACAGGACATTCTTACATAGCTTCATCTTGGTTCTTGGTAGCGATACATACATAGTATTTATTTATTATTATTATTGATATTAATAATCTAAATTATTAATTTTGAATTGAATATATGACCAACCAAGCCCCTCTTAAGTCGAAGTATATTCTTATTACCGACGTGTTTGTTGAAGGGGCGTTTAGTTATGGAGTTCCACAAGGCTCTGTGTTAGGACCAATACTCTTTACTCTATATATGTCTCCCCTTGGCAACATTATTAGAAAAAAATTTCACTTCTATGCTGATGACACACAGTTATATCTATCTATGAAACCTGATGAAAAAAATCACTTAATCAAACTACAAGCATGTCTAAAAGACATAAGATACTGGTTTATAAGTTTAACACTTTAACACACGCATAATTTCCTTCTTCTAAACTTAGATAAAACTGAAGTTATTGTATTTGGGCCTAAAAGTCTAAGAAACATGTTTTCTAACCATATCGCTACTTTAGATGACATAACTTTTGCCCCCAGTTGTACTGCAAGGAATCTCAGAGTCATTTTTTACCAGGATTTGTCATTTACCTCACACATAAAACAAATCTCTAGAACAGCCTTCTTCCACCTAAGGAACATTGCCAAAATTAGGAGCATCCTGTCTCAAAGCGATGCTGAAAAACTGGTCCATGCATTTGTTACCTGTAGATTGGACTACTGTAATTCTCTACTTTCAGGCTGCCCTAGTAACTCTCTAAAAAGCCTCCAATTAATCCAAAATGCTGCAGCAAGATTGCAAACTGGGATTGGTAACAGAGATCATATTTCACCTTCATTAGCTTCTCTCCATTGGCTTCCCATTAAATGTAGAATAGAATTTAAAACCCTTACTCTTACCTATAAAGCTTAAAACGGTCAAGCCCCATCATATTTAAAAGATCTCCTAGTACCATATCATCCTACTAGACCACTTCGGTCCCAAAATGCAGGCCTACTTGTGGTTCCCAGAATTTCCAAAAATAGAATGGGAGGCAGAGCCTTTAGCTATCAAGCTCCTCTCCTGTGGAACCAGCTCCCAGTCCAGATTCGGGAAGCAGACACCCTCCCTATTTTTAAGACTAGGCTCAAAACCTTCCTTTTTGATAAAGCTTATAGTTGGTTATAGTCATGCTGCTATAGGCTTAGATTGCTGGGGGACTCTGCACTATGCCACTTCCTCTTCTCTTCATTCTCTCCTCTCACCCCACATCTATAATGTCACCACTGTATGACATTAACTCTGTGTCTTCTTTGTCCCGTAGTCGTCTTTCTCCCTCTCTTTCGCCCTCTCTCTCTCCCTCTCTTCAGGTGTCCCCGGATTTGGCGCTGTGTGTCCTCCAGTGTGCAGCTACTGGTCCTACTAACCTGCTCAATGTTTTGTTGTTGCTTTTGTTGCTCTTTTCTTTTCTCTCTCCACTTTTCACTCAACCGGTCAAGGCAGATGGCCGGCCTCCCTGAGCCTGGTTCTGCTGGAGGTTTCTTCCGGTAAAGGGAGTTTTTCCTCTCCACTGTTGCCTATGGCTTGCTCAAGGGCGCTATATAAATAAAGTTGAATTGAATTGAATTGAAAATAGCCAGACCTGTAGCCTTTGCTAGTAATAGTCCGCAGCAACACCTACTCCTACTCTCAGTGATGGCTTTGATATAAGCAGACATGTGGCCCTGGTGCCTTCTTTTCGGGAGACAGAAGTGGATTTGTATTTTTGCGCCTTCGAGCGTATTGCTTCTGCCTTACGTTGGCCGAAGGATGTATGGCCGTTATTGTTACAATGCAAACTTGTGGGAAAGGCACAGGAAGTTTGTGCTACTTTGTCACTGGAACAAAGTTTGAATTATGATACAGTGAAAACTACTGTGTTGCGGGCCTACGAATTAGTACCTGAAGCTTATCGTCAAAAGTTTCGAGAGTGTAAAAAGACTGTCAACCAGACTTATGTGGAGTTCGCGCGTGAGAAAGGCACGTTGTTTGACAAGTGGTGCAGCGCTACAGAGACAAAAACCTATGATCAGTTGCGGGAGTTGGTCTTGTTGGAGGAATTTAAGAATTGCCTTCCTAAAAACATTGTTGTCTATTTAAATGAACAAAAAGTGCCGTCGCTTTCACGGGCAGCGGTGCTGGCGGATGAGTTTGTGTTAACCCACAAAAACGTCTTTGCTTTGGCAGCAGATCGTGATGCCTTCAGTCCATCAGAGCGGCATAAATCTATGTCAAACCCGCGGCGTCCGTTACCGGTTCCACTGGACAAACGTGCGTGTTACTACTGCCGTGAACATGGTCACTTAATTGCGGACTGTCCCGCGTTAAAGAAAAAAGAGCTAAAAAAATCAAGGGGGCCTTCTCCGATTTCATTGATTCAGAGTAGTTCGTTGACCGGTCAGAGAATGATTGGCACCTTAATGGAGGGAAAAGTTGACTGTGATTTTCAGCCCTTTGTGTCGGAAGGATTCGTGTCTCTCCCTGGGGACGGAGTTGCCCCGTGCGTATAAATATTTTTGCGGGATACGGGTGCGAAACATACTCTGATCCGTGCAGGAGTTTTGCCTCTGTCAGACCAAACGTACTGTGGCTCCGACATTCTAGTGTGGGGAATTAAGATGAGTGTGTTACGTGTGCCATTGCACACAGTTTGTCTTTCCTCTCCCATTGTGTCTGGTTCAGTACGTGTTGGTTTGCGGTCTAAATTACCAGTGTCGGGGTGGATCTCATTTTGGGAATGACTTGGCCGGGGCAAAGTGTTTCCTTCCCAGAGGTAATAGAGAATCCTTTGTGCGATTCGTTCTCGGCCGCATCGGATCTGCCCCCAGTGTTTCCTGCCTGCGCTTGTTACGCGCGCTAAGGCCCGTGAGTTGGGTGAGGTAATAGATATCTCGGACAGCTTTTTGGTTAAGCATCCACATGACTGTGCTGATTCTGTAGAAGAAACTATGAAATGTGAGATACCTGAGGTGTTACAGCCTGAACTTCACCTGACACTTTCGTGGATAAATCGAACTCATTCATGCACAGAAAAATGACAACACTCTCTCCAAATGTTTCTCTGTAGTGTTAGAGAGCAAAGAGGGGAAATCGGGCAGTTACTTTCTGGATGGTGGTGTTGTCTAATGCGGAGATGGGCTCCAGTAGTTGATGGAGACTGCCAAAGTGTGTCTCAAATAGTGGTGCCCACTCCTTTTCGTGTCCAAGTGCTGAGTCTGGCCCATGACCACAGTCTCTCCGGACATTTAGGTGTCAGGAAAACGTATAATCGTATTCTTCAATATTTCTTTTGGCCTGGATTGAAGTCTGATGTGGTGAAGTTTTGTCGTTCGTGTCACACGTGTCAGCTGGTGGGTAAACCAAATCAGAGTATCCCTTCAGCTCCCCTGCATCCCATTCCTGTTATTGGAGAGCCATTTGAACATGTCATGATCGACTGTGTAGGGCCCTTGCCAAAAACGAGGTCCGGTCACCAGTACATTCTTACCATCATGTGTGCTGCTACCCGCTACCCTGAGGCTCTGCCATTGCGTTCGCTAAAAGCAAAGGCGATTGTAAGGGCGTTGATTAAGTTTTTTACCACATTTGGCCTCCCTAGGCGTATTCAGAGTGACCAGGGCTCTAATTTTATGTCCAAGATTTTTGCCCAGGTATTGTCCCTTTTGTCCATTAAGCATCACACATCCAGCCCCTACCATCCTGAGAGCCAAGGTGCATTAGAGAGATTTCATCAGACTTTAAAGTCAATGTTGCGAAAATACTGTCTGGAACTTAACAGAGAGTGGGATGAGGGTTTACCGCTCCTGTTGTTTGCCATACGCGAGACTGTCCAAGAATCATTAGGATTTAGTCCAGCAGAACTGGTGTTCGGACACACAGTGCGTGGACCGTTACGCTTGTTGAAAGAGAAGTGGCTTGCTGATGAGACTCACGTTGCAAATAACATCTTGGATTATGTGAGCTCTTTCAAAGAGAGGCTACATCATGCCTGTGAGATAGCCCGTCAGTCTCTTGTCTCTGCTCAGACTCAAATGAAGAGGAATTATGATCAGAAAACACTCTTGAGGAAGTTTGAGCCAGGCGATAAAGTCTTAGTACTATTGCCTGTCAGTGGTTCCAGCCTGCACGCTAAGTTCTCTGGTCCTTATGTTGTTGATCGGAAATTGAGTGACACAAATTATGTAATTAAAACTCCAGATCGCACAAAAAAATCCCGTGTATGCCATGTTAACATGCTGAAGAGTTATTTCTCTCGTGACAACGCTGATATTGCTTCCCCTGTGACTACCATTAGTGCAGCTTCTACAAGGCATGATGATATCGATGTCCAGCTGGATACAGTCCACCGTGCTCCCCCTAATGTGTTGTCTCGAAGGGATGAGGATGAAGATGGGCTGAGTGGTGAGCGAGGTTCTGTTCCTAGCGCTCGTCTGAAAAATTCTGAGATTTTGTCCAGGTTAGATTCATTTTTGTCCTACTTGCCAGAATCTGCTCGTGGTGATATTACTGCTCTGCTCCGTGATCATGTGGACGTCTTTGGGGATAATCCTACTCAGACAAATATTCTATGTCACGATATTGACGTAGGGGAACATACACCCATCAAGCAGCATGCTTACAGAGTGAACCCCACTAAGAGAGCGATAATCAGACAGGAAGTTGAGTATCTCCTTCAAAATGGTCTTGCTGTTCCCAGCTCGAGTCCCTGGAGTTCGCCCTCATTGTTGGTGCCCAAATCAGATCAAACACCCCGTTTCTGTAATGATTATCGAAAGATCAATGCAATCACTAAACCTGACTCTTTCCCATTACCCAGAATAGAGGACTGTGTCGACCGTGTCAAAACTGGACCTGTTAAAAGGGTACTGGCAAGTTCCTCTAACCCCTCAGGCCGCTGAGATTTCAGCTTTTGTTACGCCGGATCACTTTCTAGAGTATAAAGTGATGCCGTTTGGCTTAAGAAATGCCCCTGCTACCTTCCAGCACCTCATGTGTAAGGTGCTATCAGGAATTGGAAATTGTAAAGCATATTTGGATGATGTTGTGGTTTATTCCTCGACTTGGTCTGAGCATTTGAAAACCCTACAGGAGATTCTTGGCCGGTTACGTGATGCTTCACTAACATTGAACCTTGCGAAGTGTGAGTTTGGGAAGGCAGTAGTAATATATTTAGGTAAGCAGGTAGGTCAGGGAGAGGTGCGTCCAGTAGCGGCGAAGGTGCAGGCAATTGTGGATTTCCCAGTACCGAGGACCCGCGTGAGCTCCGTCGGTTTTTAGGGATGTGTGGCTACTATCGGAGTTTTTGTAAAAACTTCGCAGATGTGGTGGCCCCGCTAACTAGTCTGTCCAGTCCTGCTCAACCTTATGAGTGGTCCCCAGTTGTCAGGAAGCGTTTGTCTCTGCGAAAGCTCTTCTCTGTGGTGCACCTGTGCTGGCGTCCCCAGATTTTGCTCGCCCTTTTAAGTTAGAAGTGGATGCAAGCGGTTGGGGAGCGGGAGCAGTGCTGCTACAAGAAGATGCTCGGGGCATCGACCATCCAGTATGTTTCTTTTCAAAGAAATTTAACAAACACCAGATCAACTACAGCACGATTGAGAAAGAAGCCTTAGCTTTGCTTCTTGCCCTACAGCATTTCGAGGTCTATGTTGGATCTACTATGTTGCCTGTTGTTGTGTTTTCGGACCACAATCCATTAGTATTTCTGTTTCAGATGCGAAATAGTAATCAACGCCTTATGCGGTGGTCATTGTTGTTGCAGGATTTCAACATTGAAATCCAGTATAAGAAAGGTAAAGACAATGTCATGGCCGATGCTTTGTCACGCGTACATTGTCCTTGAAGAATCGAGCATTTCTTTTGGGGGAGAAATGTTCGATTCTGTTTTAGGGGGGGAGGTGTTACGACCTAGTCGTAATATGTAATAATGTGTTTGTATGCCTGTACCAGTGTACCTTGTCTCTCCTTGTGTGTGTGTGAGTGTGCGTGACGTGTCTGGCATTGATTGAGCGGCTAAGAGTGTGATTGGCTGAACAGGTTTGTTGGATGCCGTTCCGGGAGTGGATTGGTCGCAGTCTCCACCTGAGGGATTTAAATCCAGTGTCTTCCAGTCCGACCCGGGACTCTCCTCTCGCCCACCGCCAGACCCACATACTACCTTGTTGTGCCTCGTGGCACGAATTCAGTGCTAAGGGTGTGGTTAGCCTTTTATTTCTTTGATTACTAGTTTTCTCCTGTTTTTGGATAGGAGTGTAGGTTAGTACAATGTATGATTTGTTTTAATTTATGTTGGATGAGGTAAGAGCAGGTTTGCTGGTTTAGTTATTTTTGTTTGTTATTTTTGGCTGGACCCAATCTAGCCACAGGGGTCGCAAGCCAGTAACTTCTGTGCCGGTCCCAAGCCCGGATAAATAGAGAGGGTTGCGTCAGGAAGGGCATCCGGCGTAAAATTTTGCCAAGTACAATCATGCGAGTCATCCATACCACTTTCATACCGGATCGGTCGAGGCCCGGGTTAACAACAACCGCCACCGGTGCTGTTAACCTACAGGGTGCCGGTGGAAATTGGACTACTGTTGGTCGAAGAAGGAGAGGAGGCAGAAGGGTGCGTGGTCAGAGAGAGAAAGGGAAAGGCAGGAGCTTAGATTTGAGAGTAGGGACTCTTAACGTTGGCACAATGACAGGGAAAGGTAGAGAGCTGGCAGACATGATGGAGAGAAGGAAAGTAGATGTACTGTGTGTGCAAGAGACGAGGTGGAAAGGCAGCAAAGCACGTAGTATTGGAGGAGGATACAAACTGTTCTACCATGGTGTGGATAGGAAGAGAAACGGAGTAGGAGTGATCCTGAAGGGGGAGTTTGTGAACAATGTTCTAGAGGTGAAAAGAGTCTCAGACAGGGTGATGAGCCTAAAGCTAGAAATCGAAGGTGTGATGGTGAACATAGTCAGTGGGTATGTTCCACAAGTTGGCTGTGACTTAGAAGAGAAGGAGACATTCTGGAGTGAGTTTGATGAGGTTGTAGAGAGTATCCCTAGAGGAGAGAGAGTAGTTGTTGGAGCAGACTTCAATGGGCATGTTGGTGAGGGGAACAGAGGTGATGAGGAGGTAATGGGCAGGTTTGGTGTAAAGGACAGGAATCCAGAAGGACAGATGGTAGTGGACTTTGCTAAGAGGATGGAAATGGCTGTAGTTAACACTTACTTCCAGAAGAGAGAGGAACATAGAGTGACATACAAGAGTGGAGGTAGGAGTACACAGGTGGACTACATCCTATGTAGACGAGGTCATTTGAGAGAGGTTAGTGACTGTAAAGTGGTGGTAGGAGAGAGTGTAGCCAGACAGCACCGCATGGTGGTGTGTAAGATGACTCTGGTGGTCAGGAAGAAGAAGAGAGGAAAGTCAGAAAAGAAGACCAAGTGGTGGAAGCTAAAGAATGAAGAAACTTGTGAGGAATTCAGGCAGAGTTGAGACAGGCTTTGGGTGGTCAGGAAGAGCTTCAGATGACTGGGAAACTACAGCAGAGGTAATCAGGGAAACAGGTAGGAAGGTGCTTGGTGTGTCATCTGGTAAGAGGAAAGATGATAAAGACACTTGGTGGTGGAATGAGGAAGTACAGGACTGCATCCAGAGGAAGAGGTTAGCTAAAAGGAAGTGGGATGTAGAAAGGACTGAGGAAAGTAGACAGGAGTTCAAGGAAGTGCAGCGCAGAGTGAAGAGGGAGGTGGCAAAGGCCAAACAGAAAGCTTACGATGAGCTGTATGACAGGTTAGACACGAAGGAAGGACAGAAGGACTTGTACAGGATAGCCAGACAGAGAGATAGAGATGGGAAAGATGTGCAACAGGTAAGGGTGATTAAAGACAGATGGAAAGGTGCTAACAAGCCAGGAGAGTGTGCAGAGAAGATGGAAGGAGTATTTTGAGCAGCTGATGAATGAGGAAAATGACAGGGAAAGAAGGGAGGAAGATGTGGATGTTGTGGAGCAGGAAATAGGAGAGATTAGAAAGGATGAGGTGAGGAAGGCTCTGAAAAGGATGAAGAGCGGAAAGGCTGTTGGCCCTGATGACATACCTGTGGAGGTGTGGAAGTGTCTAGGAGAGACAGCAGTGAAGTTTCTGACAAGTCTGTTTAACAGGATTTTAGAGAGTGAGAAGATGCCTGAGGAATGGAGGAGAAGCGTTCTGGTGCCGATCTTTAAGAACAAGGGTGACACGCAGAACTGTAGCAACTACAGAGGGATAAAGCTGATGAGCCACACAATGAAGCTGTGGGAAAGAGTAGTGGAGGCCAGGCTTAGGAAGGAGGTCGAGATTTGTGAGCAGCAGTATGGTTTCATGCCCCGTAAGAGCACCACTGATGCCATTTTCGCTTGAGGTTGTTGATGGAAAAGTACAGAGATGGTCAGAAGGAGCTGCATTGTGTCTTTGTGGATTTAGAGAAGGCGTATGACAGGGTCCCGAGGGAGGAGCTGTGGTACTGTATGAGGATGTCGGGAGTGGCAGAGAAGTACGTCAGAGTAGTTCAGGACATGTATGAGAGAAGCATGACGGTGGTGAGATGTGCCGTAGGTCAGACAGAGGAGTTCAAGGTGGAGGTGGGACTACATCAAGGATCGGCTTTGAGTCCCTTCTTGTTTGCTATGCTGATGGACAGGTTGTCAGACGAGGTCAGAAAGAAATCTCCCTGGACAATGATGTTTGCAGATGACATTGTGATTTGCAGTGAGAGTAGAGAGCAGGTGGAGGAACAGCTGGAGAGGTGGAGGTTTGCTCTGGAAAGAAGAGGTATGAAAGTCAGTCATAGTAAGACAGAATACATGTGTGTAAATGAGAGGGATCCAGGTAGAAGTGTGAGGTTACAGGGGGCTGAGGTGAAGAAGGTGCAGGAGTTTAAGTACTTGGGGTCAACAGTTCAGTGTGATGGGGAGTGTGGAAAAGAGGTGAAGAGGCGAGTGCAGGCAGGTTGGAATGGGTGGAGGAAAGTGTCAGGAGTGTTGTGTGACAGAAGAGTGTCAGCAAGACTCAAAGGAAAGGTGTACAGGACAGTGGTGAGACCAGCTCTGCTCTATGGGTTAGAGACAGTAGCAGTGAGAAAGAGACAAGAGGCAGAGATGGAAGCAGCAGAGATGAAGATGTTGAGGTTCTCCTTAGGAGTGACAAGGTTGGACAGAATTAGGAACGAGTTCATCAGAGGGACAGCGCACGTTGCCTGTGTTAGCAACAAAGTCAGAGAGGCTAGATTGAGATGGTTTGGACATGTGCAGAGGAGGGATAGTGATTATATTGGTAGAAGGATGTTGGAGATGGAGCTGCCAGGCAAGAGGGCGAGAGGACGACCGAGGAGGAGATATATGGATGTCCTAACAGAGGACATGAGGTTAGCTGGTGTCAGAGAGGAAGATGCTCAGGATAGAGTAAAGTGGAAAAGGATGATTCGCTGTGGCGACCCCTAATGGGAAAAGCCGAAAGAGTAGTAGTAGTAGATTTTTGGCTGGACCCACCCTGACGTTGTAAACCTGTGTCTAAACAGACAACATAATAAACCTTGTGGCCTTAAGTATCTGTTCTGGTGGTTTCTGGGCGCTGGGAAGAGGGGAGTCTCAAATTGTGTTGCGTCCTGGTTCTCCCCTAGGCCGGGGCGTAACACTGAGCCTCGTGGGGTAATGGCAATTTTAAGACATTGGCCCAAGCTCATTTTAAGAGATGGCATGTTGTACAAAGGATAAGCGAATGAACCTGACAATCAACCAGTTTCTTGTTCCAGATTGTGTCAAGAAACAAATTCTTCGAGGCATTCATTACTCAGTTGGTATTCAATGGCAAGCTTGTACACACTCTCTAGCCAGACAAAGATTCTTTTGGGTTGGAAGGACTCCAGACCCCAATGCCTGTGCTCCCCTTGAAAGCTTCCGGACTTCTGAACCTATGGAACTTGTCTGTATAGATTATAGTTGCTCGTCGCCTCTGGAATGACTTCTTTTCTGTCTATGGATTCCATAAATGCGTCCAGTATGTCAGGGAGCCAACTTTGAAAGCCAGCTTATTAAAGAATGTATCACCCTATGGGAAACAGAGTTGTGGAACAATACAACATGATTCTTGGAAGCATGATAAGAGCCCTGCCTCCCCGGTCCAAAGCCAAATGGCTTCCTTCAAATGCTGACCTTTTGTTATAATTGTACTGAGCATGTGACACATCTAATTGACTTTCACAATTGAATGATGATGTTAACTTATATGTGGTGACTGAGGCCGCCAGTAAAGCTGATTGCTCAAATCCTGAAACTGGATCTGGGGTCTGCATTAGTTGTTGTACCACAGCCTTAGCTTGCGCTGTCAGACTCCCCTGACTCCCAAACACAAGCTTCACTAGCCCCTTCCCACGACCCCCTAAGTGGCTGTGACTCAGTTGCACCTCCACAGCCCCTGCTGGATGGTGCTTTACCCCCTGAAAGTGCATGTGGTAGACATTTAGGTTCACCTGCTGAGGAACATCCAGGGCACACTGTTTTCACACAGCCAACCCCACTTTGCACTAAGTCCGGTAGGCCTGTGAAGGCTCCCGCACGATTGATTTGTAAAATTAATAAGTAAGATGTGGATGATACAATATCTACTGTTGATTCCTTGTTTTCTTTTGTGAGAAATATGTTTTCTGCATAATGTTTTTTTGATAAATTTGCACATTAGCATTTTGCTTGAGTTTACTTCCTACAATCGTTCTGTCATGGAGCAATGTTTGCAATTTGAGAGGTGTATATGGCATCTTTTACGTCTGTGTTAGTACGGGCTAGGCCAATACCTCTCAGTGAGGAGTTTATAACTGACTAGTACTAGTACTCTAATTGTCACACACCGGCAACTTCACAATTGGTATCTTGCCTGTTTTATTTATCTATTTTTTTCTTTACGCACTGTACCCCGATTTAGCAGGATTAAGGGGGGTGTATGTAACATAGTTAAAATGTATGTACAGTAAATCCAGCAAAATGGGTCACTGCGCCATCTGCTGGTACAATATTGTACCTACATTTAGTAATAAACGCAAGGGATTATGGGTAGTCTTCAGAATCGCGGAGAATTCTTTGAGAGGTAACGTGTCTGTGGGCAAAGTGTGTTAACTTTATTCAAAAGTACATAAAAGGTTTACCAACACTATGAAGCCTAATGGTTTGTAACTTGTTTTCGCCGTAATATTGTTCCAATTATGAATCATTTTGTGTGTGTTTTAGCTCAAAATGTTGAAGCTCCAGCCTAAGCTATATAGCTAAATGTAATGGTGCTGTCTCTCCAGACAGAGCACATATGAGCAGATTGCCCAAAACAGCTGACCATTCTGCCTCTTTATCCCTTGTGAAACTACAGCTATGTCATTGTATATTGCCTGATAAGCATGTTTATATTGTGAATATGTGTTTAAGGTTCTATTTGTTTTTTATTCAGTTACATGTTTTAAGTGAAGCTGTAACTTGTTGAAGAGTTTCAAGTTGTTATTGAAAATATGGGAATAGTAACAGTCCAGATGCACTGTATGTTTTTACTGTGAAATTGTTTTGTTAGTTTACTGTAATAAGGGTAGGACAATTTTTATTTGTATTTTTTTTTCATTCTTACTCGCAACCACATAGTCAGTATATGATAACGGTTTGAACAGATGTGAACTATGTTGTGGGTACTTTTGAGAAGCACGGAGGATTCCCCGAGAGACAGAGCACATATGAGCAGATTGCGCACAACACCAGACCCATTCTGCCTTGTGAAACTACAGGTTGCTGAATAAACCTGCTGTTACCACAAACCAGAGCAGCTCCATGGAGATCGCCTTTTCAGATTTACTGCCTTCTTTTTCAGAGGGGCTACAGTATCGAGTATTGAACATAGTGATGCTGCATAATTATCAGTCAGGTAATCCACTTGTACAGGAGTACAGTTACTGAGGCTACTCTAAGTTATATTGGTACATGATGAAGGGATAATTTGCTTAAATTTGTTCACAGTGTTTTTAGATAAGCACCTACTGAAGGAACTTTTTTCTGCATCAAGTCATTTACTAAGAGTTTTAGATGAAAGAGATCTGATATTTAATAATCCACATTTAATTGTTTTTGGTTTTTGTTCAGTCAGAGGAGCAGTCCTACCTTTTATTAAGTTATTATGATTAACTCCTTTCCTGATCATTTTTGGTTTGTGAAATTTAGATAATCGGGGAACAGACACAGTCTCTATGGGAATGTGGGAGTTGTGGGGGGGTGACGGTGGTAAGGATACTGCAGAGAAGTGTGTAGGACTGGATCTCTGCGTCCTAGGCTCAACTTTAGATTGTCAAACTTGTTTTTGTCTGATAAAATCAGCCATATGTTTTAGATAAGACAGAGGCACCATCCAAAGTAGGATGGATGCCATCTCTCCTAATCAGCCTAGGTTTTCCCCCAAAACGTTTCCAATTGTCTATGTAGCCCACATCGTTTGCAGGACACCACCTATACAGCCAGCGGTTGAATGACGACATGCAGCTATGCATGTCATCAGTGATATTGATACTGATACTTACTGTATCTACGTTTATCCTTAGCCAGGAGTTACAAATAGGATTTAGTGTTGCCCACTCTGGCCCCAGCATAACATTTGACTATGGCTACTGGAGTCTCTAACTTCACGTTTCTGACTATGGAGTCGCCTATTACCAGAGTTTGTTCCTCAGCGAGTGTGTCGCTGAGTGGGAAAAATCGATTAGAAATGTGAACCTGCTGGTGGTGAACCTCGAGCATCTGCTTAGCATTAATCTCTTATGAACCGTCACCTAGCTGGCCTGGCTTCCCGGCTGCTCGGGTACTGCTGGGGGACAGTGGATAGGCTAGGTATGGTCTGCACCAGCTACCAGGGCCTGACTAGCTGGATTATTTTCCATGGTGCGGAGCCGTGCTTCCAATTCTGAGAGCCTCGCCTCCCAAATTGCAACAACCTTAAACTTATTACAAGTACTGTTATCACTAAAAGAGGCAGAGGAAAAACTAAACATGTGACACACTGAGCAAGTCAGAGGATAGACAGAAGGAAACAGAGAAGCCATTGCGAAGCTAAGATGAGTAAATTTAGTTACCATTAGCTAGTTTGTTTTTATTTCAGGAGAGCAGATGCTTGCTTAAAACTAATCTCACGTCCCAAGTGATAGTTTATATATAGGGATATCACAAATTTAGAAAAAATAAAAGTTACTATTAACCAGTGAGACCCGAAACAGTGTGAAGAAACAGGAAGTGACACAGTATGCTCACCACAGGAGGAGTCAGCCAAACGAGAAAGACAAAACTTTGAATTAACTTTCAGGGTGTTTACTTTAACAATTTTACACACAGAATAGCATTGTGTTACACAGCCTTGCTTCTTTTCATAAACCACAGAAAACTATGTCTGCCGTTTTTCCAGGGTGTCGCTCTGAATGCTAAGAGGGCTTGATAAGGGTCTCTGGGCTTTTTCAACAGGTTTCACTAACACATGCCGTTCAGTTTCAACGGCATGCTCTGCCTCACCGTAACTCTGTGGGTTGCTGTTTACAAGTTCAAACCCATTCTCAACAGCAAACTCTTGCTTTTCATACCCAGAGAATTGGCCCATTGTCAATTAGGAGTTGCTCTGGGATATCTTGATGATGATGATGATGTACAAATATCGACTTCAAATGCACAATGATGTCTGTGGACCTGGTTGGACTGAACTGCGCTGTGTCTATATTTCTAGACAAGTAATCTATTGCTAGCAAGTAGGTGTGGCCATGTAGACTACATTCAATTCAACATTATTTATATAGCGCCAATTTACAACAGGGTCATCACAAGGCGCTTTACACAATAAAGTCAAGACAATACATACATTTAGAGAAAACCCAACAAATCCCCCATGAGCATTGGAGAGAAAAAAACTCCCTTTAACGGAAGAAACCTCCAGCAGAACCAGGCTCAGGGTCCCCACCATTACATTACATTAAACTAGAGTTTATTTTCAACCATTTGGTAAATTTTAATGAATAACGCGCCTTTAATCTACACCAAAATATTATGAAATGTCTCAAATCTTATTGAAGTGATCAAAGAACTAAAGCAATGAACTAAAAAACTATTTAAAAAAATGTATTGTATGTTACAACAAAATGATCAAGTACTGTAATTTCTGGACTATAGGGCACACCTAAATATGAGCCGCACCCGCTAAAATTTACAAGTAATATATATTTTGTCAAATATAAGCCGCAACGGACTATAAGTGGCCGATATCCTGCCTGAGAAATACGATATTTACATAGAAAGATTTTGTACCATAAGTGTTTATTCATATACCTGAACCTGAAAAGTGCTGGCCAAACAAAACAGAAAAGTTATTGATGGTTTTATTCATCTTCCTCCTCTGCACTTAAACCTCATTAATGCAGCCGCTCTGTTTCCTTCACGGACAGATCGACGGCCTTCAACTTAAAAGCTGCATCGTAGGAATTTCTTCGTGTGTTTTCCATTATGAGGGGGAGAGGTTGTACAAATATTACCATATTTTGCTGTTGTGTGTCTTAGGTTGCATGCGCTTAGAATAAAAACTGGAGCTTTCTTGTTTGCACTGACTTACTGCTGGAGCGCCCCCCTTAGGACTGAATAAAAATCATAGAAAATATGCATCTTTGCATAAGCCGGATGGTTCAAAGTGTGGGAAAAAAGTAGCGGCTTATAGTCATGAAAATACGGTAACTATAAAGCAAACAAGAACAAAAAACAACAAAAAAGCAATACTTAAGTTTCTCAGTCTGTTTTCATTGGACTGATTGAAATGAAACTCTTGCCACACACCTTAATATTTATTTTTAACGGTCCATGTTTAATTTTCTTATTAAATAGTGCCCACATAGCATCTTATATCTCGTACAACTAATTGGTGTGTACCACACCAACTATTTTGATGTCATTCCATGTGCTGCTGACCTCCTGCCCCCCCAAAAGAGACCAACGTTAACTCATGGTTTAACAAAAATCTCTGTCTTTACAGAAGGTAACAAAGTCCAGGACCCATTTTAATGGTAGCTTGTGAAAGCCGTACATAAGTGAAGGTGTCTTAACAGAGCCAATTGTATTATTGTAAGTAAAAATATGAAATCTAAGCTGATTGTATACTAAGTAGCCCCACACCCCTAGGTGTTATGTAGCTTTTTAAATAAATCTGAACTGTAGCTGTTATTGATACATACCCCTTCAGTCACTTCCTATGCATATAAAATGTATTAAAATAAACAAAAAAGGAAAATTCCTATTTGTTGTTTTGAGTACCTAGCCTATCCACAACAGTAACTACAAATGTAAGTAAACTTAATAGTTAAAATAATGGGTAACATTGACTTTTTATAGAACTTTGCATTTTTGTATAAATGTATTTTAAGTATAAAGTGCCACATGCTTAAAAAAGGAAGATGAAAAATCAAGCTCTATAATAAATATATAGTCTACTTACACTTACTAAAACATTCCTGACTGGAGTCTTCTATTCCTCACAATTTTCTTCACCAAGTAAACTGAGGTGTTATCTACAAATACATATAACATGCATAAACATAGACTACAACCAAAGATGAAAGACAATGAAGAGTTAGTAAGTCTAGGGGATGACACAAAGAATACAACTGTCACAAGCCCCCAACTAAAGGGGCTTCAAAAGGCTAAGATGTATAATTTTTTGAAACAGCAGTGCATTTTTACTCAGATATTTGTAGGAGTAACTGTCAAAATGTGTTCAAACCACTTAATTTATCTACTCCAACAGGGGTCCCAAACCCCAGGTCAGTTGGTACTGGGCCGCACAGAAAGAATACAAAACTTAGATTATTTCGGTTTAATTTATTATCTGATTCTGGACAATGTTTTAGTTTGGAAAATGACCGGATTCTCTTGTCACATCTGTCTATGACTCCTGACGTATGTCAAGATGCTTGCCTCGGTCACGTGTGTCACCTTTTATCACCCTCTGGTCCCTAACTGCTGTATGATAATAAGTGGCCCAGGTAAATCCACATAAACACACACACATAGGAGCATGATCCCAGTAATCCTGCAAGGGAATATCAGGGAAGAATTATTTGGCAACTCTGAGTTGCTGAGATCCTCATCCCCTTATTATTCGAGCCTATTTTAGTTATCATTAGTCGATGTTTTAGGTAATTTTAAGCTGACAGCAAAAATTTACATTTAGCCTAATAAAGACCTGATGCCTGTAAACATTTATAAACTAGCATGGATTTATAATCTGTTAACATCTCCAATATAGATCATATTGATTTTACACCGTTGTTTGCCTTACAAATCATTTGTTCCGGGTTTACGTTTAACCTGTGTGCGCTCCCACTTGCTGGCATGCAAAAGCCAGATATTTCTCTCCATTACGACCAGAGAGTGTTGATCTGAGAGGCCATTCCTCATGTTATGATGTTGGTGTGATATATGAGAACCCTGCTAATAAAGTTGCATACACATTGAATTCACGTTTATTATTATATTTAGAAAATACCAGTTTGTATGCCGGTCGTATCATTTTATTTCGATGTATTTATCTGCACACCTTAAAGGCCGGTCCGTGAAAATATTGGCTGAAATTAAACCGCTCTGTGGCCCAAAAAAGGTTGGGGAACACTGCTCTAACACACTATCCCCACACATTACAGATTAATGGACTTATCTTGACGTCCCTATATACAAACAGTGTACGTTCAACTACATAATAACCTCAATTTCTGTTTTTTTCTAACATCCTTCCTGTGATAACTAATACTGACACACAAAGGTAATCCAAATATCTTCACTTTCCATACAGACACTAATGTAAATAATGTAATTAAACAATAATTACAATTTCCTGTTCGCAATAAAAGCCACTCTGCATTCTGCGTTTGAATGCAATAATATGAAGGATCGTGAGAATGAAAAGTTTGGTAAACACTGTAGCTTGATAGAATCTTGAATCCAAGATTGATTTCCAAGTGATTTATTATCTGTGCACATTAAATATCCCCCCCCACACACACAAACACCACACACATAAATATTATTGACACTCCTACTTCAACTTACTTTTACCACTTCCCACTCCAAAATCATAAGGCCCTTGGTGTCGCTGCAGCAGTTCAGAGGAGTCTGAGGAGATGCCGGTTGTATAGCAGAGCTTCTCCTGCTTTTTTGAGATCCTTAGACACCACGACTGGAAAACTGCGGAAAAACCGAGTTGTTTTCAATATATTTAGTGAGTAAGGTGTCAACTGCCTCCTCAAACTATAACCTTTAATTATGTAACTGGGCCCTGTTTGCACTTTTGTGCCAAACTCTTCATACAGGGTGATTTTTGTCATTGATTCCCCATCTGTCCAGACAACAGAACAATGATTTAAAGAACCTCTTCATTCACCTCAATTTAAACAAATAATTGACTTAATATTTTCATAAAACCCACAACCAAGCAGAGAAATGTGAAAGGTCTTTCACATACCTACCAGCTAAAACCTCGCTAGAATCATAACCGGGCTGAAAAAACTAATAAACAGGAGGACCCTAAAGTATTATGTTTACTAATTTATTCTACACGTTTATATATACAACCTAGCTGAAAAGGAACTGAACAAATCAGGAGAATATTTAAAATGAAAGCAAAGGAATAGAAAAAAATAAAACAAAAATAATAAAATGTTATAGTTAATAGCAACTTGTGTTGATAAACAAACAAATATATTAAATATTAAATTGGTGCCCTGTGAGTCGTGAACAAATCATTTGTTTTCTGTCCTGCTGACTGAGCTTATGCAGCTGCTGCCATGTGGCGAGAGAAGGTACTGCAGGAAAATGAACAAAACTTCACTGAGAGGACACATTACTCCCAAGTCATATGCAAGACAAGTTCACATTGAACAAATCACTCACGAACAACATCACTAGCTGATAGAAGTCCCCCACAGCTAATACTGGCATTCCTTCAAAGAGTGTGTTACTGCCTTTGATTTGTTTGATTTCAGCATTTACAAGGATTAGACCTGGTAAATGCTGAAATCATCCTCATTCAGTTGGTTACCCAGTCCTTAAAAAGGAGGTTAGGCTTCTCGGCAGCTTGAGTAGAACTTGCAGTGTTGTACCTGATGTGTTGAAGGCTGCAGTTACAGGAAATGCAGTCACCAGCACAGTGGGGCTTGACATGTCAGCTTCTTCAGCATGTCTTGGCAGTTTGCTCAGTATCTTAGATGCCTCTGAATAGATGCATTTAATGAGATGTGACTTTCCTGTTCCAGCAAAACCATTTATTAAAAAGAAAAACACACGTTTTGAGCACCAGTCTCTAACTCCATAGAATACACAGGCTTGCTTATGGTTCAGTTTCTGAAACATTTGGCGCAGGACAGCAGAGTCAACTGCAGACGGCTCCCTAATGGCTCACACCTGTGTTGCAGCATTAGCCTGACGACTGTAATCTGACACATTTTCTTGTTCATTTTCACCATCTGGATGTCTTGGTTGTCAAAAGCTTCGAGAAGATGTGCATTGTATGAATTTACCCAGCAGTCCTTCACGCTTCAGATCATTGCACTGGATTTGTGTTTGAATTTTGTTTCCACTGATTCTAGTTCTAGTGACTCATCCCTACTGTCTTTTGGTCTTGTTATCATTGTCCTGCTGGCTGGTGGTTTGGGATATCCAAAATGGCAATCAGCACCAAAATATGTAAAACATCTGTGTGATTTTTGCTTTGAATTTGTACTTCTTCGTCACTTTCTTGTACATCTCAGGTTGTCTATGTGGGTCAGGGAGCTGAGCTGTAATGTATTTAGACAAAAAGTCACACATTGTCTGATCATCAGCTTCTTCAAAAACAGGTGCACCTTCTACCCATAAAAGCTAATGTATGTGTAGCGAGCCTCTGTGTTGGTACTCAAGCCTTTCTTCACAAAAAGACAATAATTCCTCTGCAACATTAGGTGGCTGAAAGCAGGATTCTAAAGTAAAACCTTTGTTAGGCATGTCATCTTTGTGTTCTGTGTCATCTCTCTGCTCCTCAAGTTGACAGTCATCATGCGGCAGAATGTCAGTGTTTTGCTGATCATTTTCAGACTCCTTCTCTGGCTCAAGAAGTGCATTACTCTCACACCTGTAAATTTCCATAAGTTAATTTTCACAATATTCATTATGCATATTAATCATCCATTGGCATAACTCAGGCTCATCTCTAATATTTATGTCCTCATATTGTCCACAGCCTAGAACAGCTGATGACACTTTGAAGTGTATGTTTCTTAATTTGTCTGTAGTCTTTTAGTTTGTGATCATAAATGCAAGATTGCTTTTATACCTGTGTCACATCAGATGTTTCATGAGTTGTCTGTGTCTGACCCTATATAGTTTGTCATGAGCATAACGCTAAGTGATGTATGATCCCTGCCTCAGTCTAAAAGCAACACTGTCTCTGTCTGATGAGACTTCGTTGACTCCTCCTGCTGTAAGCGTATTGTGTCACTTCCCATGTCCCAAGGATGGCAATGAAACAGTGCAAAGCATTTATGAAAGCATCTGTTAGTAGATCTTCCAACAAATGTTGGAAGATCTACTAACAGATGCTTTCAAGTGCACAGCCCTTGATGACAAGCAGGTGAAGATTAGGCTGTATCTCTTGTACTCTTTTCGGCCTTGTTTAGTGTAAAATGGTCCAAAACAATCCATCCCACAATAAGAAAATGGTGGGGAGGGATCAACTCCTCCTGCGGTAAGCGTATTGTGTCACTTCCTGTTTCTTCACACTGTTTTGGGTCTCTGCCGAAGGATTGTTCACTGGTTAATCGTAGCTGTTGTTTTCTAAATTAGTGATTTCTCTGTATATAAACTATCACTTGGGGCATAAGATTTGTTTACACAAACACCTCCTCTCCTGAAATAATTAAACAAACTAGCTAACGCTAACTAAACTTAATTGATCTATCTTCGTTAGCCTAGCACCTAGCAATGTCTTCCCGGTCTCCCTCTGTCTCTCCTCTGACTTGTTCACGGTGCCACATGTTTAGTTTTTCCTCTGCCTCCTTTAGTGATAACGGTACTTGTAATAAGTGTAAGGTTATTGAAGCTTTGGAGGTGAGGCTCTCTGAATTGGAAGCACGGCTCCGCACCACGACAAACAATCCAGCTAGTCAGGCCCCGGTAGCTGGTGCGGACCAACCTAGCATAGCCACTGTTAGCTGTTCCCCAGCAGTACCCGAGCAGCCGGGAAGTAAGGCCAGCTGGGTGACGGTTTGTAAGAGATCTAATGCTAAACAGACACCTGAGGTTCACCACCAGCCGGTTCACGTTTCTAATCGCTTTTCCCACTCAGCTACACACCCGCTGAGGAACGAACTCTGGTAATTGCGACTCCATAGTCAGAAACGTGAAGTTAGAGACTCCAGCGGCCATAGTCAAATGTTACCCTGGGGCCACAGCAGGCGACATCGAATCCTATTTGAAACTCCTGTCTAAGGATAAACGTAGATATAGTAAGATTATTATTCATGCAGGAACAAATGACGCCCGATTACACAAATTGGAGGTCACTAAAACTAATATTGAATCGGTGTGTAACTTTGCAAAGACAAACAACTCCCTAGTTTTCTCTGGACCCCTGCCAAATCTGATCAGTGACGGCACGTATAGCAGCATGTCGTCACTCAACCGCTGGCTGTATAGGTGGTGTCCAGCAAACGATGTGGGCTACATAGACAATTGGAAAACTTTTTGAGGAAAACCTAGGCTGATTAGGAGAGATGGCATCCATCCTACTTTTGATGGTGCCTCTGTCTTATCAAAAAATATGGCTGATTTTATTAGACAACCAAAAGATTGACAGTTCAGAGTTGAGCCTAGGAAGCAGAGATCCAGTCCTACACGCCTCTCTGCAGTATCCTTACCGCCGTCACCCCCCCACAACTCCCACATTCCTGTAGAGACTGTGTCTGTTCCCCGATTATCTAAATTTCACAAACCAAAAATGATCAGGAAAGGAGTTAATCATAATAACTTAATAAAAATCAGGACTGCTCCTCTTACTGAACAAAATACTAAAACAATTAAATGTGGATTATTAAATATCAGATCTCTCTCATCTAAATCTCTGTTAGTAAATGACTTGATAAGCGATCATCAATTCGATTTATTTTGTCTCACTGAAACTTGGTTGCAGAAGGAAGAAAATGTCAGTTTAAATGATTCGACCCCCCAGGTCATATTAACTATGATGTTCCTAGAAGTTCAGGCCGAGGTGGAGGAATAGCAGAAATCTATCACTCAAGCTTACCAATAAATCCTAGACCTAAATATAGTTAAAACTCATTTGAGAGTCTTAATCTGAGCCTTTCACACCCAACTTGGAAAACTTAAAATCCACTTCTATTTGTTATTGTGTACAGTGCTCCAGTCCCTTATTCTAAATTTTTTCGTCATAGTGGGCGATTTTAACATTCATGTAGATGCTGAGATTAACTCCCTCAACCCGGCATTTACTTCATTATTAGATTCAATTGGTTTCTCTCAAAATGTAAAAGAACCCACTCTTTGTTTTAGTCAAGCCCAAGACCTTGTCCTTACATACGGCATTGAAATTGATTATGAAATTGAAATTAACAGTATTTCCTCATAATTCTGTTCTCTCTGACCATTTTCTAATAACATTTGAATTTAATTTAATGGACTACACAGCAGCTAGAAAAAAGTTTTGCTTCAGTAGGTGTTTACCTGAAAACACTGTGAACAAATTTAAGCAAATGATGCCTTCATCATTTACTTCATCATGTACCAATATAACTGAGAGTAGCCTCAGTAACTGTACTCCTAGACTCCTAAACTAGAAAGGAAATGGCGTTCCACTCACTCACAAGAATCACGCTTAGCCTGGAAATAGAGTTTATACTTATACAAATTAGCTCTCCATAATGCCAGAACAGCATATTATTCATCACTAATAGAGGAAAACAAGAACAACCCCCGGTTTCTTTTCAGCACTGTAGCCAGGCTGACTAAGAGCCACAGTTCAGTTGAAACTAGCATTCCCTCAACGCTATGCAGCAATGACTTCATGACCTTCTTCACAAACAAAATCGTAGCTATTAGAAATAAAATTCATCAGACCCTCCCCACAAATACAACAGAATTAGAATCATCGGTAAGGCATCAGTCCCTTTTAGACTGCTTGGTGCCCATAGATCTTGCTGAGTTAACTTCAACTATTATCGCATCTAAACCAACAACATGTTTGCTAGACCCAGTTAGACTGCGCAAAGATGCTCTACCCTTATTAGACACGTTTGTATTAGATATCATTAATCTATCTTTACAAACAGGATATGTACCAAAGGGCTATAAGATAGCTGTAATCAAACCTCTACTTATAACCTCTACTTGTCTGGATCCAGGTGTCTTAGCCAATTACAGACCAATATCCAATCTCCCCCTTTATTTCTAAAATATTTGAAAAAGTACTTGTAAAGCAATTATGTGACCACCTGTGTAGAAACGACTTGTTTGAAGAATTTCAGTCAGGATTTAGAGTTCATCATAGCACAGAAACCGCACTGATTAAAGTCACCAACGATCTTCTTCTGGCTTCAGATAATGGACTTGTCTCTATACTAGTTCTGCTAGATCTTAGTGCTGCATTTGACACCATTGATCACAGAATATTATTACAGAGACTAGAACACGTTATTGGAATTAAAGGAACAGCACTAAATTGGTTTAAATCGTATCTATCAGATAGATTCCAATTTGTTCATGTTAATAATGAATCTTCCACATACACAAAAGTTAGTTATGGAGTTCCACAAGGCTCTGTGTTAGGACCAATACTCTTTACTCTATACAGTATATGTCTCCCCTTGGCAACATTATTAGAAAACGCTCTGTAAATTCTCACTGCTACGCCAATGACACACAAGCCCCATCATATTTAAAAGATCTCTTAGTACCATATCATCCTACTAGACCACTTCAGTCCCAAAATGCAGGCCTACTTGTGGTTCCCAGAATTTCCAAAAATAGAATGGGAGGCAGAGCCTTTAGCTATCAAGCTCCTCTCCTGTGGAACCAGCTCCCAGTCCAGATTCGGGAAGCAGACACCCTCCCTATTTTTAAGACTAGGCTCAAAACCTTCCTTTTTGATAAAGCTTATAGTTGGTTATATTCATGCTGCTATAGGCTTAGATTGCTGGGGGACTCTGCACTATGCCACTTCCTCTTCTCTTCATTCTCTCCTCTCACCCCACATCTATAATGTCACCACTGTATGACATTAACTCTGTGTCTTCTTTGTCCCGTAGTCGTCTTTCTCCCTCTCTTTCCCCCTCTCTCTCTCCCTCTCTTCAGGTGTCCCCGGATGTGGCGCTGTGTGTCCTCCAGTGTGCAGCTACTGGTCCTACTAACCTGCTCAATGTTTTGTTGTTGCTTTTGTTGCTCTGTTCTTTTCTCTCTCCACTTTTCACTCAACCGGTCAAGGCAGATGGCCGTCCTCCCTGAGCCTGGTTCTGCTGGAGGTTTCTTCCGTTAAAGGGAGTTTTTCCTCTCCACTGTTGCCTATGGCTTGCTCAAGGGGGATTTGTTGGGTTTTCTCTACCTGTTTGTATAGTCTTGACTTTATTATGTAAAGTGCCCTGAGATGACCTTGTTGTAAATTGGCGCTATATAAATAAAGTTGAATTGAATTGAATTAAATTGAATCAACATGACTAGCAGGTAAATCTGCCATCTTTTGGGTTTCTGTTGGCCTCCGAGCTCTCCTGCATGTAACACAGGATCTAATGCAGTTTGCCACAACTTTGCTGCCACCAACATTCCAGTAGCCATTTGCTCTGAGTTCATTAAGTATTTGTCTCCTGCCTTGGTGCTGGGTTTTTCCATGGCAGTAATCTAAGATCAGGCGCATAACAACACTTTCTTTTGGGAGAATTACTGGATGCCTCAGGCTATGACGCAAGGAAGCCTTCTTTAAGCGCCCTCCCACCCTGAGAACCCCATCCTGAAACACAGGATTAAGCTGAAACAGTTTGTTGCTATGTGGCAGCTTGTTTTGACCCTTTGCCAGTATTTGCATTTCTTCTTTAAAGGAATCTTTTTGTGCCAGCTTCACAAGCACCAGACCAGCATTCCTTCTGTCTTCCACAGTTATGGCAGCCTCGGCACTCTGCTCTCTAGTACCCTCTACTTTTTTGATGTTTTTGGTGTTTTCGTTTCCTCTTATGCTGCCCGTCACGGCCACACGGATAACCTACTCTAGAGAGGCACTCCTGAACATAGGACAGACATCTCTTGGTACCTCTTCTACAGTTTTTAATGAATCAGAAATTCTGGCAGAGATTCTTCTCAGGGGCGCAGCGGCTCTCCATCAGATCTTCAGGAAGCGCAGACGAGGGAAGCGGGCGGGTGCGTTTGTAAGACTGAGACAACGGGGCTCACGCACTCCGCTCCGCTTGCCTTGTTCATTCTGGTTGGCGTTTACATTCCACCTCAGGCCTGTGTAACAACAGCGTTACAGAACCTGGCTGACCACATAACGGACGTGGAACGGAAACGTCCAGACTCCCTGCTCATCATCACGGGTAATTTTAACAGAGCAAATCTGAGCCACGAACTCCCTAGATACAGGCAGCATGTGAAGTGTCCCACCAGGGACATGGCCACACTGGACCATTGCTACACTGTTTTAAAGGAGACCTACCGCTCTGTCCCCCGTGCAGCACTGGGACTCTCGGATCACTGTCTGCTTCACCTCATCCCTACTTACAGGCGGAAATCCAAAACCTCTAAACCTGTGGTCAGGATGGTGAAAAGGTGGACGGAGGAGTCAAAACTGGAGCTGCAGGGCTGTTTTGACTGCACTGTGTGGGAGGTTTTTGAAGCGGCATCTAGAGACATTCATGAACTCACTGACACTGTGACATCTTACATCAGTTTCTGCGAGGACATGTGTGTACAGACAAAAACGGTCTACACATTTAAAAACAACAAGCCATGGTTCACAACAGACCTAAGGAGGCTGCGCCAGGCCAAGGAAGAGGCCTACAGATGGGGGGACAGGACCCTGTACAAGCAGGCCAGAAACAGACTGACAAAGGAGATCAAGGCAGGAAAAAGGGACTATGGTGAGAAGCTGCAAAACAGTTTAACAACAAATGATCCTGCGTCAGTCTGGAAAAGTCTGCAGCACATCACCCAATACAGGAAACCTTCTCCACACCCTGAGGCTAGCAAACATCTGGCAGACGACCTTAAACACTTTTATTGTCGGTTTGAAAAGAACCACCTCACACCTCCTGACCACACAATAGGCTTACCCGCACCCCCCACCATTCTCACCCTCCCCTCATCAGACCCCCTACCGGCACTGAAGATCTGTGAAGGAGACGTCCGATGTCTCCTTCAGAGGCAGAAACCAGGAAGGCCCCGAGACCTGACGGTGTGTCCCCAACCTGTTTGAGAGTCTGCTCTGACCAGCTGTTGTCGATCTTCACTCATATGTTCAACCGTTTTCTGCGGCAGTGTGTAGTGCCCAACTGCTTCAAACAATCCTCCATCGTGCCGCTGCCCAAGAATTCCACCATCACCAGTCTGAATGACTACAGGCCTGTTGCCCTGACGTCTGTGATAATGAAGTCGTTTGAGAGGCTGGTGCTGAACCACCTGAAGGACATCACAGACCCCCTGCTGGACCCCATGCAGTTTGCAGTCAGGGAAAACAGGTCAGCTGACAATGCAGTAAACCTGGGACTCCACTACATCCTGCAGCACCTGGATCGCCCTGGCACGTATGTCAGGATTTTGTTTGTGGACTTCAGTTCAGCTTTCAACACCATTATCCCTGAATTACACTACACCGCAAGCTGACCCAGCTCACCGTAACTGCTTCCACATGTGAGTGGATCAGCAGCTTCTTGGCTGACAGGAGGCAGAGGGTGAGGCTGGGTAACATCACATCTGGCACCCGCACCATCAACACCGGTGCACCACAGGGGTGTGTCCTCTCCCCACTGCTCTTCTCTCTTTACACTAACGACTGCACCTCAGGGGACCCATCTGTGAAAATCCTGAAATATGCCGGTGACATGACTGTCACTGGGCTGATCCAGGACGGAGATGAGTCTGCGTACAGGCGAGAGGTAGAGCAGCTAGAGCTCAACATGCTCAAGACTGTGGAGATGATGGTGGACTTCAGGCGAAACCGCCTGCCCCCCCTCCCCCTCACCATCTACAACAACACAGTGTCTACTGTGGACTCATTGAGGTTTCTAGGATCCACAGTCTCCCAGGACCTGAAGTGGTCCTCTCACATAGACACTGTCCGCAAAAAATCTCAGCAGAGGTTGTATTTTCTGAGACAGCTCAAGAAGTTCAATCTTCCCATGGAGCTGCTGACCATTTTCTACACTGCCACCATCCAGTCAGTCCTCTGCACCTCCATCACTGTGTGGTTTGGCTCAGCCACCAAGCTAGACAGGCACAGATTGCAGTGGGTGGTCAGGTCAGCCGAAAAGATCAGAGTCAGTTCCTTCCCCCAGGCTTTGTCCGAGCTGAACTCTCAGTGCAATAACCCTCAAATGTGACATAGTGTGCAATAAGTTTTGTATTTATTATTATTATTATTATTATTATTATTATTATTATTATTATTATTATATAATATATAATATATATTATTATATAATCTGCATCACCATCCTTAAAACACCTTCCATAAATTTAATGTAGTCTTCCTTGAATTTGGTGTCTTTCTCAAGTTTCCTTTTCAAGTACTTCAGTCGCACTAGAGCCAGACGTCTATTTTCCGGCAACTGAGGGCGTGTCTTAAAGGGAAGTGGCATTTCCAGGTGCCCCTCTGTGTTTTGGTGGATTCTTTCATTCAACAACTGCCTGAACTGTATGTCATCCTGTGATATACTTCTTTCACCTATCTTTGAAGTCAAACTCGAGGCCTCTGATGATAGTGGTTGGTGTTAGTGGTGGGAGTTCCTTAACAGACACACGATGACACAAACGAGTCACCTCTGTTGACTTTGAGATCCACGATGAGCTTCCAACAATGCTCCAACCCAGGTCGGTCCTGATGGCATATGGCTCATCATCTCTTCCTGTGATAACCTGTCGTGGTGTTAATGCTCTGGAACAGTCATAGCCTATCAGGAGACCGACCTTACAATCTATCAGCGATGGTATTTCTTCTGCTAAATTATTCAGGTGTTTCCATCTTTTGGCAGTTTCAGGAGTAGGAATGTGGGAATGTACAAGGGGAATGAAATCTCTGGTATAGACACGTGGTAGGTTTATAAAGCTCTGTGAGAAAATCCTCTAACTCAAAGTCCACTAACTCTCTCACTCTGAACAATAGTGGTAAGCTTTAACTTGACTGGTTCTAAACCTGCACCTATGTTATTACATACCTCTTGATCTACAAAAGTATTGCTGCTCTGTGTATCCAGTAGGGCATATGCTAATGTCTCTGTTTCAGGTGTAGCGGCTGAGGAGATCTATACTGGCACTATCATGGATGTACTCCCGCCATCCCCCCTGTCTACACAGCATGAAAGGGAAGACATATTTTCTTCTGCCTGCACGACATAAGGAGATGGGTCAGTTGGAGCTGCACGGTTTTCATGAAGTGGCGTTGGATGTTGTCTCTTACATGTGGTACATGTGGCTTTATTCTTGCAGTCTCTTGAATTATGTCCTCTCCTGAGGCAACCAAAGCACAAATTATTGTCAAATATGAACTTTCTTCTGTCTTTCGTTGGTTGATTGGTTAATGTTGGGCATTTGTGGATGGAATGGCTTTCTCCACAGTACATGCATGTGACAGGGTTTAAGGATGAAAATGAAGCATTTAACTTCTGCAATCCATTTAAATCCTTTGATCTGCTCTCAACAGCACTGCATGGTTTCATCACTGTGCTTGATTTGGCGGATGCTTTTACATTAGTGATGAAGGCATTGGCCTTTGGGCGCTTTATGTCTCTAGGTGACTTCTCTTCAGTGGATTTCAAGGGATGAAGGGATGTTATAGGGTTGCATGCAATTTCTGCTTCATGTGCCATAAAGTCAGCGAACTCCTTAAAATCAGTATTCTTCGGTTTGTCGTAGCTGCTTTGTAACATGACGATTCCGGCGTGAAGTCACCCAGTCAGGAAGTTTCTGTAGCATTCATTGGTTCCCTTCACAGTCATTCAACACTTGAACCCCCTTAACATATGGCATAGCATTGCTGCAGGCTGTCAGAAAATCGCTGAACTGTCTCAATTTAAGTGATTCCCTCTGAGCAATTTTTGGCCAGTTGTTCAGCTTTCCTCTAAATGCACGCTGTATAACAAAGGGGTGGCCGTAACGAGCGTCCAATGGCTCCCAAGCTTGGTCATAGGCTTCACCATCTTTTCTGTAGAAAGTTCCTTCCAGAACAGACGGTGCTTCACCACTTAAATATTTTTGTAGATAGAACAACCTATCAGCTGCATTTGTGTATCGCCATTCTATCAAGGCCTTGAAACTTGTACTCCACAAAATCTTTGTCAAGCACCATATGAAGTCTTGCATTTTCAGCCTTAGCATCAAACTCCTCTTGTCCCACTTCACTCATGCGTACCTTCATTAGGCCCATTACATCTGCTGTTACTGCTGTGCAGGAATCCATCTTTCTTCTAATCTGAGTAGAAGGTGCAGATTGACATCGTATACTTCCATACACATCTCTCACTTGTGTCTCCAGCTCTTCAACGGCATCCATCATGATACCAAGGTCATGGTCAGAGCACTCATCCGTAAGTCTCATGCATGTAGTTCTAACTTGCTACAATTCCAACATTTTGGGGGTTAACCTTCTCTCCCGTGAGGACTTCCTAGGATCTACCTTTCTTGACATGGCAGATGTGGTCTCCATCATTGCTGTTTGGTGTGTCTCTATTTTAGCATGAATCTCACTTATGAGTGACTCTAATCTCTGTTTCTCCCCAGCATCAGTTTGTGATTTTAAGTGCTCACATAACCTAGACAATTCTTCTTGAAGAGAATAAATTTGTTTAGAAGGTCCACTGTCTTGTGAATTTTCTTTATGAACTGACATTGTGCCTACTTGGAGAAGGAACTGTATCCCTCCGTTATTGCTAATATGTGTAAATTTTAAGATCACCTCAGGTGGCTATTGACTGTTAAAATCAGACTAGTATTGATTTTTGGCAAAACTTTACTCTAACAAATCTCTTAATGTACTTTTAGATTAAATGCAGGTGAAGTCCAAATCGAATGGCATTAGAGCATTCACTGCAACAACATTAGATATAGTTTAGATTATAGCAGTAGACTTTTGTCATGAATAAAGTAATATTCTTAACACGTAAATTTCTCAAACGTAGATAGTTGTGTATACAGCTTAATTAGACAATTCCCTCTGCACAGCCAGAAGTCCGTAAATGAATCAGCAAACTGTGCACGCTAGAGCCAGTATAAAGGATATTGTGGCGCTGCTGACCGTTGCCCTCTTGTGGTGGATTGCGGTACTCTCAACTAGATTACGCCATGCAGTCATGGACTCTTCTAACGTTGAACTCTCGGCCGTGTTGGCGGTACGTTTTCACTGTAGCTACACGAAAGAAATGGCCAGGCATCATACAGATGTCTTTTGAGTTTTTATTTTCCGCTCTCTCCTGATCAAACACCTTGAAAACTAGAAATAAAAGTACATAAAACATTTTAAATTAAAACATATTCTCAAGCTCTTTATCTCTCAGGCCAGTATCCATATAAACATAAATAGAGCACAGTTACCGTGTGCGCCTCTTGAACCAAGTGCAGAAAGGTTTTACTTTGGGATGCATCTTTCCCTGCATTCATGCTGACCTTTTTTACCCATAATGCCACGGTGATGCCCCTCACCAACTCTAACCACATGACCCATCCTATCAAAATAAAAGCCCTTACAAGTTTAACTAATCTAAACTTTCGATCAAACTTAATTTTAGCCTGTCACAATTTTATATATTTTTATGTAAATTTAAAATAAACAGTCGCACAAACACAGACAACAAATGATTTACAACTGAATTGCAACAAACAAAAGCACATTTCAATAAACATGCCTTTCAGACGTTTACAACAGTTAAGAATAGATCATTCTATTCTAAAAGAATAGATACCCCATCAGCTTTCAAATTATTGCAGGATGCCACAGTTTTCACCAAGCTGGATCTCCGCAATGCCTGCCATTTGGTCTGAATAAGGAAGGGGGATGAATGGAAGACAGCTTTCAATACCTCAATGGTCACTAAGAGTACTTAGTAATCTCATTTGGCCTCACCAATGCTCCTGCTGTTTTCCAGGCACTGGTTCATGATCCTAAAATAAATTTGTGTTTGTGTACCTAGATGACTTTCTAATATATTCCAGAAACTTGGAGGAGCACAGGCAGCATGTCAGGGGAGTGCTAACACGTTTGCTAAAAAAACAGCTCTACACCACAGCTGAGAAATGTGAATATCACACCACCCGAACAACATTTTCCGGGACTTCTGGCTCCTGGGAAACTTTCCAAGGATTGGGTTAAAGTTGGAGCAGTTGTAGAATGAGCTGTTACTTGTTAACAATGTATTAACATGCTATTTAATTTAGCCAGACAGAACAGGACAAGAATTACTTTTAAAAACATTTTGACACTATTGTGATTAACAGTGGGTCACAGCAGTGGAATCCCTTCCATTTAAGTCAGGAAGGAGGAGGCCAAAACAATGCATAGGACGGCAACAGAGTGAGACATGTTTAATTTTTTTTTTTTTTTTTTTTTCACAATTAACAGTCTCACTCAATATTCAAAATTTCCAGTAGATTTAACTGTTTGTGTTGTGTGCTTAATGTTATTACTGATTTTGCAGTCAACCAGCAAAACAGCTCATTTAAACTAACATCATCTGGTGTGAATCGTGTGAATCTAAACAAAAACTAAAAGCTTAAAAAATATTACAGACTAATAAAATACACTACAATTACCAAGCAAAACGCAGATCAGTATTCTCTGTCTAAAAAGAAAACACAGTATTAACTCTATGTATGCAGTTACACAAAGCACGTGCATCAATGTCAGACAGATGGCAAAATGGTTCTCCATATCAGCCCTGTGTTATCTTCATGTCCTATCGTATTCATGTCATAACCCTTAGTCGACTTGGTGAAAAAGACGCTTTAAATATTGGCCATACACCATTCCTTTGACATGGCAATACCATTGTTGCTAGTTAGCTAATCAGCTAACATTCTTGTACTCTCTGAATTCTGTTTGAGCTTGAAGGCGACTGCACTGTCCTTTTTACATAGGCGAGTTGCACAGATTAAATTTAATGAACCCTTCAGGTGCACTCGGAAATTCTGGCTTCAAAGACAAAGCCTTGCAAATTTCAAATAAATATAATTTATTAAAAAGTGCCCCACTCGCCCCTTCCTTCTTTGGGGCGGTCTTATTCCTTCCTTCAAGCTTAGGCCTCTACCAGAGGCCTGGGAGCTTGAGGGTCCTGCGCAGTATCTTAGCTAATCCTAGCACTGCACTCTTCTGGACTGAGATCTCAGATGTTGTTCCTGGAATCTGCTGGAGCTATTCTCCTAGTGTGGGTGTTACAGCCCCTTAATGTTCGTAACACCACAGGTACCACCTTCCACATACCTTCTAACTCTTCTTCACCCCTTAGTATTTCTGGAGCTTCTCTTGTTCCTTCTTCCTGATGTTGCTATCGCTTGGGATTGCCACATCTATCACTACAGCCTTGTTCTTTTGTTTGTCCACAACTACTGTGTCGGGTTGGTTGGCCATTACCATTTTGTCAGTCTGTATCTGGAAGCCCCACAGGATCTTGGCTCTGCTATTCTCAACCACCTTTGGAGGTGTGTCGCATATTAACTTTGGGGCTACCAGCCCTACTCGGCACAGATGTTCCTGTATACTATGCCTGCCACTTGGATATGGCGTTCCATGTATGCCCTGCCTGCTAGCGTCTTGCGCCTTGCTGTTATGTGCTGGATTGTTTTAGAGGCATCCTTGCACAACCTGCACCTGGGGTCCTGTCTGGTGTGGTAGATCCCGGCCTCTACTTAGAGCCTGTTCCAGTGCTGCTAGGATTAGTGCCTCCATGCTGTCTTTGAGTCCAGCTTTGTCCAGCCACTGGTAGGATTTTTCGATGTCAGCCACTTACTCTATCTGCTGGTGATACATGCCGTGCAGGGGTTTGTCCTTCCATGAGGGTTCCTGCTCTTCCTCCCCATGTTTCTCTGGTTTCTGCTGCCTGAGGTATTCGCAAAGCACATCATCACTCCGGGCCATCTTCCTGACATATCCATGGATTTTAGTTGTTTGATCCTGGATAGGGGCTCTGACGCTCAGTAGTCCTCGGCCTCCTTCCTTCCGCTTAGCGAACAGTCTCAGGATGCTGGATTTGGGGTGAAACCCTCCATGCGTTGTGAGGAGCTCCCTCATCTTGATGTCAGTGACTTCCATCTCCTCCTTTGGCCAACTTATTATACCAGCGGGGTATCTGATGACCGGGAGGGCGTAGGTGTTGATCGCCCAGACATTATTCTTCCCATTCAGCTGACTTCGCAGGACTTACTCTACTCTTTGGAGGTATTAACTGGTTGCTGTTTTACTTGCGGCCTTCGTGGTTACCCTTTGCCTGTGCGATCCCAAGGTATTTGTAGCTATCCTCAACATCTGCTATCTTGCCTTCCGGTAGTACAATCCCTTCAGTTCTGACTACCTTTCCTCTCCTTGCTACCATCCGACCATACCAATGTTTTGGCTGTATATCCTGGTGGATCAGCGAGTCTCATTCGCTTCTGGTGTACAGCTTGATGTCATTCATGTGAGGAGGTGGCTGATGGTTGCGCTATTCCGTAGTTTGTATCCGTAATCACCCTTGGTGATGATCTGGCTGAGGGGCTTCATGCCTATGCAGAACAGCAGCGGGGACAGAGCATCTCTTTGATATATGCCGCACTTGATGTTGACTTGTGCAATAAGCTTGAGGTTGGCCTCCAGGGTTGTTTTCACTTTCCGTTTGAGTTTTCAATGAAGGCTCTTACCACAGGTGGTGTGGTCTTGCAGTCTCGAGTGACTGCCTTATCTACCAGTAGCTGATGCTTTGCTCCTCTGGTGTTACTACCAATTCCTTTCTGGGCTCTGCTCATGTACTGGTCCATGTGCCTGCTCATCTTAGCTGCTATGATGCCTGACAGGAGCTTCCATGTTGTACAGAGGCAGGTTATTAGGCAGTAATTGAATGTGACTGCTCCTTTCTGGAGGTCCTTAAGGATCAGGACTATCCGGCCTTCTTCTGTTAGCCATTCAGGGTGGGTTCCATCCAGTAGCAGCTTGTTCATTTGTGCTGTCAGGCGTTCATGGAGTGAGATTAGCTTCTTTAACCAGTAAGCATGGATCATGTCAGGGCCTGATGCCATCCAGTTCTTCATACCTGTGGCCCCCTCTTGGATGTCTGCCATTGTGATGGTTACTGGATCTTGTTCAGGAACGTCTTCCTGCAATTTGCGATTCACCTAGTTGCTCTTGCCTCTAGTGTTTTTGACTTATTGCTTACTGTCTCCATGGGGACCGTCGATGTCATCGGCCCCATACCTGGTTCAGACACCTGTGCTGCCACTGAGCTTTCTGACACTCTGCTGGTGCTACAAAGTAAGACAACAATCTGTCTTGTCCGGCGCCTGCTTGTCCAGCTCCTTTTCCTGTTCCTGCTTGTCCAGTTCCTGTTCCTGTGCCGAGGTCAGCTGCGGCTCATACAGCAACTGCTCATCCAGGTCCTGTGCACAGTTCGCCCAGCGCTTGTCCGGCACTGGCTCGCGCAGTGCCCGGCTGTCCAGTTCCTGGTCCTGTGTAGAGGGTGTCCAGCGCTCACCTGCGCCTGCTCGTTCAGTTTGTATGCCAGTCTCCAGTCCGGCCAACAGAGGGATTCTGCCATCATCACTGACCTTCTGTCCGGCTCCCGGAGAGCTTCTTCCATCGACACTGGCCTCCTGCTCGGCCTCCTGTCCGGCCTCTGGTGGGCTTCTTCCATGACAAAGCCTCCTGCTTTGAGATTAATGAGTTTTGGCATTTTAAAGAATAGAGCAATACTCTCTTTAAAGAACACATTTAGACATTTCTCAAATGGAAACAAGAGTTGAGCGGCTAGTCTCTAAGCTGTGCTTGAACTCATTTTGAGCTAAATTTGACCAAAAAATAATATGACAGAGACAGAGGTGGTTGATGATCCTGAAATATTGTAACTTTCCGAATGACAATTTAGCAATAATTCAGTACTGTTACAAGTGTGTACTCAGTCCCACCAAAACCGATAACGTGTTCATAGCGTTCACAACAGGTCTGGGGTCTGGAAATTACCCTAAATTTGCCTAAAGATGACTCTCCAGCAGCATCGCCTGAGAAAACCTCCGATCAAATAATTCAGGATATTATAACGAGCCTTGCCCAGCGCTTTCAAAAAATGCCTGTTATCTTTTCCACGACGACAGATTGCTGAAGGGTCCAGTCATCCAGCCCCACCCCCTCGACCTGATGGGCGAAGAGTGTGAGAAAAGGCAAAGCTGGGGGAGAGCCCAGCTGGAGTGGTCGTATTCTGTGGTGTGATCCAGGTCTCCTTAAGTGTGAGCAGCTGAACAGCTGACTTCATTCCAGCTTTTGCTACACAGTCAGCCTTGTTCATTGCAGACAATTCCACAGGGCAAGAGGCTGGTCTGGGTGAGGGCAAGCAGGTACTTTATCCTTGCAATGGAGCAGTCCCTGCCTCAGTGTGTTACTGGGCTTGAAATGTACAACATGGTGTTTATTAAATATTCTTATGTGTTTCTTAGATGTACATGGAAAGAAAGTTATGTTGTATGTTTCCCTGGTCTTTTCGGTCTGTTGCGGCTACCTAAAGCCCAGTTTGGGTAGCCGCAGGTTTCGAGTGCTTACTAGATGTGATTGTGTTCCTTCTCCTTACCCTCCACTCTCATTGATACTACCTCAGCCTAGTGTTGTACAGGTGGCTGTAGCTCAGTTGGTAAGTAATTTGTGAATATATCACGTGATCACTGATTTTATTCGCATCCCTCCTTGCTACATGTCAAAATGTTCTTGACTGAACATTAAGCTGCTCGTCGTGAGTCAGGTCAGCACCTTGCTTGACATACACTACCATTGGTCAATGAGAATAAACCCATATACATACAGTATATAAGTGGCCACTTACCATTTGTAGGGTTCTGATAACTCCCAATTTATGCTCCAGAGAGTAGTGTGATTCAAAAATAAACATTGATTTGTGTGTAGGTGTTTCCTACATGCTTCAATTTTGATGCTTCTGTCTTCATCGAAGTTAATGGCACTGTGAGACATCCTCCCATGTAAACTTGATAATTTGTCTACTAAAAAGATTTAGTAAAAGGCTCTATCTATTGTGGATTAATGGCAAAAAAGAATAAATGACTCGATGTCAGCCACATCGAGTACATACATATACATACATATATATACATACATATACATACATATACACATATACATATACACATATACATACATATATACATATATACATATATATATATACACACACACATATATATACATATATATACACATATATATGCACATATATATATACACATATACATATATTATGGCATGCCGTTCAGGAAATTATTTGTGAGAAAATTGAATGGGGATAATGAGAATATTGAATGAAAGTCTGAATATATGGAATGAAACTTGAGAATATGGAATGAAACTTGAGAATATGGAGTGAAAGTCTGAACATATGGAATGAAACTTGAGAATATGGAGTGAAACTTGAGAATATGGAGTAAAATCAGGGAGGGGGGTGCAGATTTCAGCAACTCAGTGTTGCCAAATAATTTTTATTATTTTATTAGATTGAGCTTGACTTGACAAAGTATGACACGGTTCATAGCATTCATACGTTCAACAAACCACACTGAATAACCCTCATTTACCACAAAACTACTGATCTGCTGTAACCTTTTTAATAGGACAAAGATTTTACCCACACAAACATGTTTTTAGACATGAATCAATGAAAGCTGCAGTTTTAGAGCGAAGCCCGACACAGAAATACTATGACACTTAAACATGACGTTTAGCCCAATAAAGCTGCCGCAGGAGCAACACTCATAAACTAGCATGGACTTATAATCTGTTAACATCTCCAACATGGATCATATTGATTGTACACAGTTGTTTGCCCAACAAATCATTTGTTCCTGGGTTTCCGTTTAGCCTGTGGGCGATCCCGCTTGGGGGACGCAGATCTCGGCAGGCGTGCAGAACTCTCGCTTGGAAGTTGGGGACATGCGGACCCGTGAGGCTCATTGTATTTGGCCTTCCACGATGAAACCGTGAACGCGCTTCTTCGTCAGCAGAGCGGTACCGAGTGGAGTTGACAGTATGAACACCCCCGTGTGCTGTATACGCGCTCGCCACGGTGTTAATTATTGCGTCATTACTCCGGATCGCCGCCACTAGTTTCCTCGCTGGCTCACTCATTCTTTCATTCTGCGCGTATGGAAGGCGTTACACACTCAAGACACAAGATGGCGCCTGCACGTTCATGATGCCAGTTTCATTCCATATATTCAGACTTTCACTCCATATTCTCAAGTTTCATTCCATATTCTCAAGTTTCATTCCATATATTCAGACTTTCACTCCATATTCTCAAGTTTCATTCCATATATTCAGACTTTCACTCCATATTCTCAAGTTTCATTCCATATATTCAGACTTTCACTCCATATTCTCAAGTTTCATTCCATATATTCAGACTTTCATTCAATATTCTCAAGTTTCATTCCATATATTCAGACTTCACTCCATATTCTCAAGTTTCATTCAATATTCTCAAGTTTCACTCCCTATTCTCAAGTTTCATTCCATATATTCAGACTTTCACTCCATATTCTCAAGTTTCATTCCATATATTCAGACTTTCACTCCATATTCTCAAGTTTCATTCAATATTCTCAAGTTTCACTCCATATTCTCAAGTTTCATTCCATATATTCAGACTTTCACTCCATATTCTCAAGTTTCATTCCATATATTCAGACTTTCACTCCATATTCTCAAGTTTCATTCCATATATATTCAGACTTTCATTCAATATTCTCAAGTTTCATTCCATATATTCAGACTTCACTCCATATTCTCAAGTTTCATTCAATATTCTCAAGTTTCACTCCATATTCTCAAGTTTCATTCAATATTCTCATTATCCCCATTCAATTTTCTCACAAATAATTTCCTGAACGGCATGCCATAATATATATATATATACACACACACACACATCATAAATCATTCCTCCCTTGCACGTCTCCAACTGGTCCAAAATGCTGCTGCTCGTCTCATGGTTGGGGCACGTAAGAGGGAGCACATAACTCCCATCCTGACGACTTAATTCAGCATGAGGACTCTGTGTTTGTTCCTTTGTTTTACTCTCGTTTTATTGTCATTTTATTTACTAGTCACTGTTTTATATATTGTCTTGTTTTTTGTAGCTGTGTACAGCACTTTGGTCAGCCAAAACTGTTTTAAAGGGCTTTATAAATAAAGTTGAGTTGAGTTGAGTTGAGTTTACTTCCCCTATTTCTCATGGGAAGTCCTTGCACGGAACCTTCAACACAGACGTCTCTGTGAGGGTGATTGTTCAATCCAAGCTCCCAGTCACAAGCCCTATCACTTCCAGTCCCTAGCCACTAGGACCTGTTGGCCCCTTCATCCAACTCGGTTGCTGACACTTATAATCCCACAGCCAACTAGGAGTAAGTTAGTGTATTTCACCTAACTGTCCCACCATCAGGCTCCCAACATTCCCACATGAAGGTGTCATGTCTCCAGGTCGCTACAGTTTACTGTTACATAGCAGACAACCTTGGGACGGTTATGCAGACACTTCTCAGGACAAAAGCAGGCATATGAGACAAAGGATGCTGTTTTTTACTTTTTGAACCGTACCCTATTTAGCTATGGCCTCCCTTTGTGTTTAGTGTTTCCCTATACGGTGTTCTAGTTTCCCTTTTTTCTTGTAAGCCTAGTTGGCTGTCCCCCTCTGGAGTGATTTTTAGTTTTTCCCATTGTTACCCTATCTTCCCCTATTACGTCCCACACGTCCCTCGTTTATGCTTCTTTGTTTTTTGTTTCCCTAGTCCTGAGATGTTGCATTTCCTGAGTTTTGGATATTGGAGAATACTTTCTTTCGTTGTGTATTTTCTTGGTTATGTTATGTTTATTTATTTGTATTTCCTTATTTGCAATAAAATCTAAATTCTTAGTCACATTCCCTCTCACCTGTAGTGAGACAAGGGATAAAGAGGCAGAATGGGTCAGCTGTTGTGGGCAATCTGCTAATATGCGCTCTGTATCTCAGGGAATCCTCCGAGCTCTCAAGATTATCCACAACATAGTTCACATCTGTTCCCACCGTTATCATATAGCGACTATGTGGTTGCCAGTAAGATAAAAACAAAAACAAACAAAAATTGTCCTACTCTTATTACAGTAAACTATCAAAACAAATTCATATAAAATAAAAACATATACCTACAGTGCATCTTACACTGAACTGCTACCTTTCTTATATTTTCATTAACAACATGAAACTCTTCAACAAGTTACAGCTTCACTTAAACATGTAACTGAGGAAAACAACAAATAAAACACTTAAACACATATTTACAATATAAACATGCTCATCAAGCAATATACAATGACATACCTATAGTTTCACAAGGGATAAAGAGGCAGAATGGGTCAGCTGTTTTGGGAAATCTGCTCATATGCATTCTGTCTGTAGAGACAGCACCATTACATTTAGCTAACTAGCTTAGGTTGGAGCGTCAACACTTCGAGCTAAAACACACAAAATGGTTAATAAGTGGAACAAAATTACGTCGAAAACAAGTAACAAAGCGTTGCTATCAGCATCTTAGTGCTGGTAAAACTTTATGTACTTTTGAATAAAGTTAACACACTTTGCCTACGGACATATTATTACCTCTCGGGGAATCCTCCGCGCTTCTGAAGATTATCCATAATCTTTTGCGTTTATTACTAAATGTAGGTACGATATTGTACCAGTAGATGGCGCAGTGTCCCATTTAGCTGCATCACACTTGTATGGGTGTATGTCAACGGTCAGGAGGAGGGGGCGGGGGAGGGTGTATGTCAACAGTCAAGAGGGGCAGGCAGGTTTTAAAAAGACGCGATTCTTTGCCGTAAAAATGACATACTTAAAAAAGCCTGTCATTTAGAGAGATGTTTATTAAAGAGACGGGTCTCAATCACTTTAAAAGGGCAACTATACCCTACAGCCACAATAAATGCATGTAATTTCAGCATCCTTTTATGCTCGCAATCGCCTTTTCTCAGCGAGAAAATGCTCTTTTAAAGCCAAGCTTGTATTTAACAATTTCTGCACCAAACTCAAATAAAATTGTGTCTGCTATCTTATTTAGCCTAAATCCACTCAGGAGAGACTGAAAATAAGCTTGTGGGATGTTTCCTTAAAAGACAAGTAATTCAAGCATCCTTTTATGCTCGCAATCGCCTTTTCTTAGCGAGAAAATGCTGTTTTGAAGCCAAGCTTGTATTTAACAATTTCTGCACCAAACTCAAATAAAAAACGGTATCTGCCTTCTTATTTAGCCTAAATACACTCAGGAGAGACTAAAAATAAGCTTGTGGGATGTTTCCTTAAAAGACACATACACTGTTGAACCAGTTACAACCAGATAAACGATGGTTTACAGTAGTTGATCTTAGTAATGCATTCTTCTCCATCCCAATAGCCAAAGAATCACAGGGATGGTTTGGTTTCACCTATCAGATGAAAAAAATACTTAATACCAGGTTACCGCAAAGATTTTCCGAAAGTCCTACAATCTTTTCACAAGAAATAAATAACTGTTTAGCAGACGTTGATATACCAAAACACAGTCAGGTTCTGGTGTATGTTGACGACATCCTTATAGCATCAGACACAGAACAAAACAACAAGCAAACTGCAGTAGCTCTATTTAAACACCTTCACCGAACAGGAAACAAGGCCTCATTGTCAAAGTTACAATGGGCAAAGCAACGAGTAACGTTTTTAGGACATGACTTAGTACCTGAAGGAAGGCTACTAACAGCAGACAGGAAGAAATCCATCCTAGATGTGCCAAAACCACAGACTAAACAACAAATGATGCAATTTTTAGGATTATGTAATTATTGCAGGCTGTGGATCCCAAATTATGCTCAAATCACACAGCCATTGCTAGATCACACACCCATGACAATGAAACAGGAAATCATGTGGACCCCAGAGGGAGAGGAAACCTTCACCTCAGTAAAACAGGCCCTCGTAGGGGCGACAGTTTTAAGCTTACAAGACTATAAGAAAGAGTTTGTGCAGACAGTAGATTGTAAAGGCTCATTTATGAATTCTATGTTGGCACAAAAGGTTGGAGGCAGATTCAAGCCAGTAGCATACTACTCAAAGAGACTTGACCCTGTAACATGTGCTTTTCCTACAGGCGTCAGAGCTGTGTGCTGCAGCCTTAGCAGTGCAGGCCTTAGCAGAAGTCGTCTTATTCCATCCCTTACAGTTGTTGGTCCCTCATGCAGTGGACATGTTATTGACTCACACCAAAATGACATTTTTGTCACCTGCATGACACCTATCTGTAATATCAACACTTATGTCCCAACCACACATCACGGTTCAGAGATGTACAACACTGAACCCCTCCACACTCATACCATCTCCCGAGGATGGAGAACAACACAGCTGTGCTGAAAACACCGAAAAGCAGTGTAAACCAAGACCAGACTTAACAGATGTAGCTCTCAATAATGGGGAGCTTTGGTTCGTGGATGGGTCATGCTCTAAGACCTCCACTGGACAAACGCAGACAGGATTTGCTATAGTGACACAAGACGCTATAGTGAAAGCAGGCAAACTACCGTCACACTTCTCACTCAGCCCAGGCAGCTGAAATAGTTGCCCTCACCCAAGCCTGTAAAGAAGGCCGGAATAAAGACTTAACAGTTTACACAGATAGCCAATATGCTTTTTCAACACTTAAATTCTTTGCAGCCCAATGGGCAAGGAGAGGTATGACCACCTCTACAGGGAAATCAGTAGAACATGCAACATTGCAGCACATACAAAAGGGTAAAGACCCAATTTCTAGAGGAAATGCTTTCGCTGACAAAATTGCTAAAGAGGCAGCTGAAGGGAAGCGTGGGATTTTAGTGCTCACAATGAAGGACACAAAAACAGCGACACCATTTGATTTACAAATCCTTATAGACATGCAACAGAATGCACCCACACCAGAGCAGACTTTATGGGTAAAAAACGGGGCAGTTAAAATAGATGGCATCTACAGAATACAAAATAAACCATGTCTTCCAAAGAGCTTGTTCCACACCGCCGCAGTTTTGAGCCATGGGCCTTGCCATGTCTCAACAGGAAGGATGGTGAAGGTGGTGGAACAGCATTTCTATGCTCATGGCTTCAATACCTATTCAAAGATTTTTTGCAGAGCCTGTCTGACATGTTGTAAACATAATGTCCAGGGAAACGTACCTAAAAGAGGGCAATTCCCAGAGGCAAAGCATCCATTCCACTTCCTACAAATGGAAGTTATTGAACTAAACAAATGTAACAACTATAAATACTGCCTTGTACTTATCTGCCCCTTTTCTAAGTGGGTAGAGATCATACCAAGTAAACATGCTGATGCATTAACAGTACCTAAAGCTATATGTAAATACATAATTCCCAGCCATGGAATTCCAGAAGTCATTTATAGCGACAATGGAGAACATTTTGTGAACAACATCATAAAACAGATGGCTACACATTTGGGAATCACTTTAAAGAACCATTGTTCATACCAACCCCAGAGTGCTGGGTTGGTAGAACGGAGAAATGGCAGGATCAAATTGAGATTGAAAAAGACCATGGAACAAACGGGGGACCATGGATTGAATGTTTAGATTTAGTAAAGACATATGTCACGGGTGAGGATTTTTTAAAGACCCAGAAGAACAACAACGAGAGGGAGTACAAGGGAACGTGAAACTTTATTTATAATACGTCAAACCAAACACACCAGGGCCAAAAACCAAAAACCCAAAAACCAGAAACCAAACAAACCAAAAAGGCAGAAACCAAACCTCAGAGACCAAACCTCAGTATACGGGGAAAACGGGCAATGAGTCCAAAAGCTTGAAAGTCCAGAAATCCAAATAACAGTGAGTCCAGCACCGACACAGAAGCAACGACACGGGAACAACGACACGGGAACAACGACACGGGAACAACGACATGGGTACTATGACGAGAATCTGGCGGTGAGCTGTGGTGAAAGGCAGGTATAAATGGACAGGGGGAACAGGTGAAACCAATTGAGGACAAACGAGGATGATGAAGTAATTGTGGAGCAGGACAGGATGTGGAGAAGAGCGGGTGACAAAATAAGAGTCCGGGGGGGAAGTGGAGCTGAGGGACCGAATCATGACAATATATGAGAATAACTCCTATAGGAGGTGGGTTAACCCCGGTGGAAATCATCCATGGGAGACCCTTTGTACTCCCCATCTTAACAGATGTGATAGAAAAGCCAGAAGACATTTACACCCTAGCAGACTGGATGTGTAAAATGCTGAAAGAAAAAGAAGTTGTAAATGTAAATAATCAGCCAGACGGTGTTACGGTGTTTTGTCCCCCCAGGACTCAGCCATTAAGCCAGGCAATGGACCAACCTACCGCAACCTAACCAAGCGATGGTCAACCATACCGACTGGGGACTGGGTCACGAAAGATGTGGTATCGTTATGCCAAAGTTTTAGCCACATCCTATAACAAGTCTAACTGTTATGTATGTTTACATATGCCACATTCCTCCTCCCACCAAACCCTTTATGGACTTCCATAAGGGTTATTGTTTTTTTCCTGATGTCTATTGAAGCCCGAGACCCAAAATAGTACCACGTAGAACCAAAGACTCCTGCAGTGTTTCAGAAAATGTTTCTTAAACCATTTGAATTCAATGCTTCCGGGCACATAGTAAAAACATCCTGCTCTGATCTGCCGCTCATAAGTCTCAACCTCACTGTCCACGGGAAGCCCATTCGTCAGAGAGTAACAATCTTGAATGGTGTTTTGTCTGTGAGAATGGGGGGCATGGGTTCCCGTATTGTATGGAACGCCGACGGACGAAATTTACTACCGACGTTGGAAGGCTTTTAGAATCACTGTGTTGTATGACCTTCCAATAGTCTCAAACTCGTAACAGAACAGTACCAAACTCAAATACAACTGTGTCTGCATTCTTATTTAGCCTAAATCCACTCAGGAAAGACTGAAAATAAGCTTGTGGGATGTTTCCTTAGAAGACAGTAAATGTATGTAATTCCAGCATCTTTTTATGCTCGCAATCGCCTTTTCTCGGTGATAAAATGGTGTTTTGGAGCCGAGCTTGTATTTAACAATTTCTGCACCAAATTCAAATAAAACTGTGTCTGTCTTCTTATTTAGCCTAAATACACTCAGGAGAGACTGAAAATTAGCTTGTGGGATGTTTTCTTAAACTACAGTATATGTATGTAATTCCAGCATCGTTTTATGCTCGCAATCGCCTTTTCTCAGCGAGAAAATGCTGTTTTGGAGCCAAGCTTGTATTTAACAATTTCTGCACCAAACTCAAATAAATCTGTGTCTGCCTTCTTATTTAGCCTAAATCCACTCAGGAGAGACTGAAAATAAGCTTGTGGGATGTTTCCTTAAAACAACAGTATGTAATTCCAGCATCGTTTTCTGCTCGCAATCGACTTTTCTCAGCGATAAAATGCTGTTTTGAAGCCAGCTTGTATTTAACAATTTCTGCACCAAACTCAAGTAAAACTGTGTCTGCCTTCTTATTTAGCCTAAATCCACCCAGGAGAGACTGAAAATAAGCTTGTGGGATGTTTCCTTAAAAGACAGTAAATGCATGTAATTCAAGCATCCTTTTATGCTCGCAATCGCCTTTTCTCAGCGAGAAAATGCTGTTTTGAAGCCAAGCTTGTATTTAACAATTTCTGCACCAAACTCAAATAAAACTGTGTCTGCCTATTTTCGGGAATCCGTGTATCAGTGTGAGAGTGGGCATTTCAAAGGGCCGAGGAGTGCTGGCTGCGGCCCTGCAAAATGTGGGAGACGTCTTAAATCAAGCAGGGGCTGTAGACGGTGATGATGTTTGTCGTAGAATCAGAAAGAAAGGATATAATGTGAGGGCTTCAAAAATTAGACAACTTGGGGAGGAGATCAGGCAGGGGTGGCCACAGAGGTGGGAGGAGGAATTACAGGGGACAAAACTAGTTAGAGTAGACGATTATAGTATAGATTTTGCTCTGGCATGCGACGTAAAGCATAGGAAATTGCGAGACTTGCCATTGAAATTTTGGTATTGGTTTTAATAGACAAACTCTTTCAACAACCTACAGCGGCTTTATCGTGGTGTAAACTCTTTCCCACGCGTGCGATCACTGGAGTTTGGGCAAACCTGGACAGTAAATGGTTTCCACCAGCCATTACAAATTCAAACTTTTTGTTGCGACACAGAAGAGTGTTGGTTTCCGTTGTCCTCCGCAGGATACACGGCAATGTATTCCAAAGAACTTGTGCAGTCTGCAAATTAGAAGACGATGACTTAGATTTTCTTATATTGCACTGTGGTGGGATACGGGATTTCAGGGACTGGGTGAGAGGGATTTTAACAGACAAATGCAAGGTATTCGACGGGCTTCAAGGAGAGGGCTTGGACTGGGTGTGGTGTTTTGGAGTCCAAAAAGGCACAAAAGGGAGGAATACGGCTTTAATAAATCTGGTTTTAAGTGTGGCACGACATGTAATATACTTAGCCAGGAATTATGCAACGTTTCAGCAGAAAACATTGAATATAAGGGTGGTGTTTAGGAACATGCTAAAAAACTGTATGGGTATTCTTCAGGCAAATGACAAGGATGAGTTTACAAGGAAATGGGGAAAACAAAACAGTTTGTGTGTAGTAGATGAGGTGGGGGAGTGGTTCTTAGATTTTGGGTGAGTGAGGATTTAGAATGACCGAAAACTGGAGAGACAGGATCACTTTAAATGATTTTGATTTGTACTCATTGTTTATGTGTCAGGTTGAGTGTAGTACTTCAGTGTGTGATATTTCTGAAAATGTGGAACGTATTATGATGGTTCTGAAAGTATTCTGTATAGAGATTATGAAAATAGGAAATTATATTTTGGTTGTTTATTATTATTTATTGTCATTGTTTTCCCGCTTTGTAAATAGTTAAATTGTACTGTGTATTTTTGACAATAAAAAGATAAAAAAAAACAAAAAAACAAGCCGGTCAATTTTGACCGGGAACACTAAAGTAAGGGGCAGGAGACAAACACGAAAGGAGTGTTAAGAAAACATCCCACAAGCTTATTTTCAGTCTCTCCTGAGTGGATTTACGCTAAATAAGAAGGCAGACACAGTTTTATTTGAGTTTGGTGCAGAAATTGTTAAATACAAGCTTGAGCTCAAAATAGCATTTACTCGCTTAGAAAAGACGATTGCGAGCATAAAAGGATGCTGGAAATACATACATTTACTGTCTTTTAAGGAAACATCCCACAAGCTTATTTTCAGTCTCTCCTGAGTGTATTTAGGCTAAATAAGATAGCAGATACAATTTTATTTGAGTTTGGTGCAGAAATTGTTAAATACAAGCTTGGCTCCAAAACAGCATTTTCTCGCTCTCATATTTTCCGTCTCTCCTGAGTGTATTACGGCTAAATAATAAGGCAGACACAGTTTTATTTGAGTTTGGTGCAGAAATTGTTAAATACAAGCATGGCTCCAAAGCAGCATTTTCTCGCTGAGAAAAGGCGATTGCGAGCACAAAAGGATGCTTGAATTACATGCATTTACTGTCTTTTAAGGAAACATCCCACAAGCTTATTTATATGTTCTGCTGAGTGGATTTAGGCTAAATAAGAAGGCAGACACAGTTTTATTTGAGTTTGGTGCAGAAATTGTTAAATACGAGCTTGGCTTCAAAACAGCATTTTCTTTCTGAGAAAAGGCGATTGCGAGCATAAAAGGATGCTGGAATTACATGCATCACTGTCTTTTAAGGAAACATCCCACAAGCTTATTTTCAGTCTCTCCTGAGTGTATTTAGGCTAAATAAGAAGGCAGACACAGTTTTATTTGAGTCGTGCAGAAATTGTTAAATACAAGCTTTGCTTCAAAATAACATTTTCTCGCTGAGAAAAGGCGATTGCGAGCATAAAAGGATGCTAGAATTACTGTCTTTTAAGGAAACATCCCACAAGCTTGTTTTCAGTCTCTCCTGAGTGTATTTAGGCTAAATAAGAAGGCAGACACAGTTTTATTTGAGTCGGTGCAGAAATTTTTAAATACAAGCTTGGCTTCAAAACAGCATTTTCTCGCTGAGAAAAAGCAAATGCAGCGTAAAATGATGCTTCAATTACATGCATTTACTGTCTTTTAAGGAAACATCCCACAAGCTTATTTTCTGTCTGTCCTGAGTGGATTTAGGCTAAATAAGAAGGCAGACACACTTTTATTTGAATTTGATGCAGAAATTGTTAAATACAAGCTTTGCTTTAAAACAACATTTTCTCGCTGAGAAAAGGCGATTAGAGCATAAAAGGATGCTGGAATAACTGTCTTTTAAGAAACACCCCACAAGCTTATTTTCAGTCTCTCCTGAGTATATTTAGGCTAAATAAGAAGGCAGACACAGATTTATTTGAGTTTGGTGCAGAAATTGTTAAATACCATCTTGGCTTCAAAACAGCCTTTTCTCGCTGAGAAAAGGCGATTGTGAGCATAAAAGGATGCTGGAAATACATGCATTTACTGTCTTTTAAGGAAACACCCCACAAGCTGTTTATATGTTTTGCTGAGTGGATTTAGGCTAAATAAGAAGGCAGACACAGTTTTATTGAAGTTTGGTGCAGAAATTGTTAAATACAAGCTTGGCTTCAAAACAGCATTTTCTTGCTGAGAAAAAGTCGATTTTATTTGAGTTTGGTGCGTAAAATGATGCTTCAATTACATGCATTTACTGTCTTTTAAGGAAACATCCCACAAGCTTATTTTCTTTCTCTTCTGAGTGGATTTAGGCTAAATAAGAAGGCAGACACAGTTTTATTTGAGTTTGGTGCAGAAATTGTTAAATACAAGCTTTGCTTTAAAACAGCATTTTCTCGCTGAGAAAAGGCGATTGCGAGGACAAAAGGATGCTGGAATTACATGGATTTACTGTTTTATAAGGAAACATCCCACAAGCTTATTTTCAGTCTCTCCTGAGTGTATTTAGGCTAAATAACAAAGCAAACACAGTTTTATTTGAGTCTGGTGCAGAAATTGTTAAATACAAGCTTAGCTTTAAAACAGCATTTCCTGGCTGAGAAAAGGCGATTGCGAGCATAAAAGGATGCTGGAGTTACTATCTTTTAAGGAAACATCCCACAAGCTTATTTTCAGTCTCTCCTGAGTGTATTTAGGCTAAATAAGAAGGCAGACACAGTTTTATTTGAGTCGTGCAGAAATTGTTAAATACAAGCTTTGCTTCAAAACAGCATTTTCTCGCTGAGAAAAGGCGATTGCGAGCATAAAAGGATGCTAGAGTTACTGTCTTTTAAGGAAACATCCCACAAGCTTATTTTCAGTCTCTCCTGAGTGTATTTAGGCTAAATAAGAAGGCAGACACAGTTTCATTTGAGTCGTGCAGAAATTGTTAAATACAAGCTTGGCTTCAAAACAGCATTTTCTCGCTGAGAAAAGGCGATTGCGAGCGTAAAATGATGCTTCAATTACATGCATTTACTGTCTTTTAAGGAAACATCCCACAAGCTTATTTTCTGTCTCTCCTGAGTGGATTTAGGCTAAATAAGAAGGCAGACACACTTTTATTTGAATTTGGTGCAGAAATTGTTAAATACAAGCTTTGCTTTAAAACAGCATTTTCTCGCTGAGAAAAGGCGATTGCGAGCTTAAAAGGATGCTGGAATAACTGTCTTTTAAGGAAACACCCCACAAGCTTATTTTCAGTCTCTCCTGAGTATATTTAGGCTAAATGAGAAGGCAGACACAGATTTATTTGAGTTTGGTGCAGAAATTGTTAAATACCATCTTGGCTTCAAAACAGCCTTTCCTCGCTGAGAAAAGGCGATTGTGAGCATAAAAGGATGCTTGAATTACATGCATTTACTGTCTTTTAAGGAAACACCCCACAAGCTGTTTATATGTTTTGCTGAGTGGATTTAGGCTAAATAAGAAGGCAGACACAGTTTTATTGAAGTCGTGCAGAAATTGTTAAATAAAAGCTTGGCTTCAAAACAGCATTTTCTTGCTGAGAAAAGTCGATTGCGAGCGTAAAATGATGCTTCAATTACATGCATTTACTGTCTTTTAAGGAAACATCCCACAAGCTTATTTTCTTTCTCTTCTGAGTGGATTTAGGCTAAATAAGAAGGCAGACACAGTTTTATTTGAGTCGTGCAGAAATTGTTAAATACAAGCTTTGCTTTAAAACAGCATTTTCTCGCTGAGAAAAGGCGATTGCGAGGACAAAAGGATGCTGGAATTACATGGATTTACTGTTTTATAAGGAAACATCCCACAAGCTTATTTTCAGTCTCTCCTGAGTGTATTTAGGCTAAATAACAAAGCAAACACAGTTTTATTTGAGTCTGGTGCAGAAATTGTTAAATACAAGCTTAGCTTTAAAACAGAATTTCCTGGCTGAGAAAAGGCGATTGCGAGCATAAAAGGATGCTGGAGTTACTGTCTTTTAAGGAAACATCCCACAAGCTTATTTTCAGTCTCTCCTGAGTGTATTTAGGCTAAATAAGAAGGAAGACACAGTTTTATTTGAGTCGTGCAGAAATTGTTAAATACAAGCTTTGCTTCAAAACAGCATTTTCTCGCTGAGAAAAGGCGATTGCGAGCATAAAAGGATGCTAGAGTTACTGTCTTTTAAGGAAACATCCCACAAGCTTATTTTCAGTCTCTCCTGAGTGTATTTAGGCTAAATAAGATAGCAGATACAATTTTATTTGAGTTTGGTGCAGAAATTGTTAAATACAAGCTTGGCTCCAAAACAGCATTTTCTGGAATTACGCTGTTTTATCATCATATTTTCCGTCTCTCCTGAGTGTATTACGGCTAAATAATAAGGCAGACACAGTTTTATTTGAGTCGTGCAGAAAATGTTAAATACAAGCTTGGCTTCAAAACAGCATTTTCTCGCTGAGAAAAGGCGATTGCGAGCGTAAAATGATGCTGGAATAACTGTCTTTTAAGGAAACATCCCACAAGCTTGTTTATATGTTCTGCTGAGTGTATTTAGGCTAAATAAGAAGGCAGACACAGTTTTATTTGAGTGTGGTGCAGAAGTTTTTAAATACAAGCTTGGCTTCAAAACAGCATTTTCTCGCTGAGAAAAAGCAAATGCGAGTATAAAAGGATGCTTGAATTACATGCATTTACTGTCTTTTAAGGAAACATCCCACAAGCTTATTTTCTTTCTCTCCTGAGTGGATTTAGGCTAAATAAGAAGGCAGACACACTTTTATTTGAATTTGATGCAGAAATTGTTAAATACAAGGTTGGCTTCAAAACAACATTTCCTCGCTGAGAAAAGGCGATTGCGAGCATAAAAGGTTGCTGGAGTTACTGTCTTTTAATGAAACACCCCACAAGCTTATTTTCAGTGTCTCCTGAGTGTATTTAGGCTAAATAAGAAGGCAAACACAGTTTTATTTGAGTCGTGCAGAAATTGTTAAATACAAGCTTGGCTTCAAAACAGCATTTTCTCGCTGAAAAGGCGATTGCAGAGCATAAAAGGATGCTGGAAATACATACATTTACTGTCTTTTAAGGAAACATCCCACAAGCTTATTTTCAGTCTCTCCTGAGTGTATTTAGGCTAAATAAGATAGCAGATACAATTTTATTTGAGTTTGGTGCAGAAATTGTTAAATACAAGCTTGGCTCCAAAACAGCATTTTCTTTTAAGCTCTCATATTTTCCGTCTCTCCTGAGTGTATTATGGCTAAATAAGAAGGCAGACACAGTTTTATTTGAGTTTGGTGCAGAAATTGTTAAATACAAGCATGGCTCCAAAGCAGCATTTTTTCGCTGAGAAAAGGCGATTGCGAGCACAAAAGGATGCTTGAATTACATGCATTTACTGTCTTTTAAGGAAACATCCCACAAGCTTATTTATATGTTCTGCTGAGTGGATTTAGGCTAAATAAGAAGGCAGACACAGTTTTATTTGAGTTTGGTGCAGAAATTGTTAAATACGAGCTTGGCTTCAAAACAGCATTTTCTTTCTGAGAAAAGGCGATTGCGGGCATAAAAGGATGCTGGAATTACATGCATCACTGTCTTTTAAGGAAACATCCCACAAGCTTATTTTCAGTCTTTCCTGAGTGGATTTAGTTAGCCTAAATCCACTCAGGAGAGACTGAAAAGAAGGCAGACACAGTTTTATTTGAGTTTGGTGCAGAAATTGTTAATTACAAGCTTGGCTTCAAAACAGCAATTTCTCGCTGAGAAAAGGCGATTGCGAGCATAAAAGGATGCTGGAATTACATACATTTACTGTCTTTTAAGGAAACATCCCACAAGCTGTTTATATGTTCTGCAGAGTGCTGTTAGGCTAAATAAGAAAGTAGGCACAGTTTTATTTGAGTTTGGTGCAGAAATTGTTAAATACAAGCTTGGCTTCAAAACAGCATTTTCTCGCTGAGAAAAGGCGATTGCGAGCGTAAAATGATGCTTCAATTACATGGATTTACTGTTTTATAAGGAAACATCCCACAAGCTTATTTTCAGTCTCTCCTGAGTGGATTTAGGCTAAATAAGAAAGCAAACACAGTTTTATTTGAGTCTGGTGCAGAAATTGTTAAATACAAGCTTAGCTTTAAAACAGCATTTCCTGGCTGAGAAAAGGCGATTGCGAGCATAAAAGGATGCTAGAGTTACTGTCTTTTAAGGAAACATCCCACAAGCTTATTTTCAGTCTCTCCTAAGTGTATTTAGGCTAAATAAGAAAGCAAACACAGTTTTATTTGAGTCTGGTGCAGAAATTGTTAAATACAAGCTTTGCTTTAAAATAGCATTTTCTCGCTGAGAAAAGGCGATTGCGAGCATAAAAGGATGCTAGAGTTACTGTCTTTTAAGGAAACATCCCACAAGCTTATTTTCAGTCTCTCTTAAGTGTATTTAGGCTAAATAAGAAGGCAGACACAGTTTTATTTGAGTCGTGCAGAAATTGTTAAATACAAGCTTGGCTTCAAAACAGCATTTTCTCGCTGAGAAAAGGCGATTGCGAGCGTAAAATGATGCTTCAATTACATGCATTTACTGTCTTTTAAGGAAACATCCCACAAGCTTATTTTCTGTCTCTCCTACATGGATTTAGGCTAAATAAGAAGGCAGACACACTTTTATTTGAATTTGGTGCAGAAATTGTTAAATACAAGCTTTGCTTTAAAACAGCATTTATTCGCTGAGAAAAGGCGATTGCGAGCTTAAAAGGATGCTGGAATAACTGTCTTTTAAGGAAACACCCCACAAGCTTATTTTCAGTCTCTCCTGAGTATATTTAGGCTAAATGAGAAGGCAGACACAGATTTATTTGAGTTTGGTGCAGAAATTGTTAAATACCATCTTGGCTTCAAAACAGCCTTTCCTTGCTGAGAAAAGGGGATTGTGAGCATAAAAGGATGCTTGAATTACATGCATTTACTGTCTTTTAAGGAAACACCCCACAATCTGTTTATATGTTTTGCTGAGTGGATTTAGGCTAAATAAGAAGGCAGACACAGTTTTATTGAAGTCGTGCAGAAATTGTTAAATACAAGCTTGGCTTCAAAACAGCATTTTCTCGCTGAGAAAAGGCGATTGCGAGCGTAAAATGATGCTTCAATTACATGCATTTACTGTCTTTTAAGGAAACATCCCACAAGCTTATTTTCTTTCTCTTCTGAGTGGATTTAGGCTAAATAAGAAGGCAGACACAGTTTTATTTGAGTCGTGCAGAAATTGTTAAATACAAGCTTTGCTTTAAAACAGCATTTTCTCGCTGAGAAAAGGCGATTGCGAGGATAAAAGGATGCTGGAATTACATAGATTTACTGTTTTATAAGGAAACATCCCACAAGCTTATTTTCAGTCTCTCCTGAGTGTATTTAGGCTAAATAAGAAAGCAAACACAGTTTTATTTGAGTCTGGTGCAGAAATTATTAAATACAAGCTTAGCTTTAAAACAGCATTTCCTGGCTGAGAAAAGGCGATTGCGAGCATAAACGGATGCTGGAGTTACTGTCTTTTAAGGAAACATCCCACAAGCTTATTTTCAGTCTCTCCTGAGTGTATTTAGGCTAAATAAGAAGGCAGACACAGTTTTATTTGAGTCGTGCAGAAATTGTTAAATACAAGCTTTGCTTCAAAATAGCATTTTCTCGCTGAGAAAAGGCGATTGCGAGCGCATAAATGATGCTTCAATTACATGCATTTACTGTCTTTTAAGGAAACATCCCACAAGCTTATTTTCTTTCTCTCCTGAGTGGATTTAGGCTAAATAAGAAGGCAGACACACTTTTATTTGAATTCGATGCAGAAATTGTTAAATACAAGCTTTGCTTTAAAACAGCATTTACCTGCTGAGAAAAGGCGATTGCGAGCACAAAAGGATGCTGGAATTACATTGATTTACTGTTTTATAAGGAAACATCCCACAAACTTATTGTATGTCTCTCCTGAGTGGATTTAGGCTAAATAAGAAGGCAGACACAGTTTTATTTGAGTTTGGTTCAGAAATTGTTAAATAAAAGGTTGGCTTCAAAACAATATTTCTCGCTGAGAAAAGGCGATTGCGAGCATAAAAGGTTGCTGGAGTTACTGTCTTTTAATGAAACACCCCACAAGCTTATTTTTAGTGTCTCCTGAGTGTATTTAGGCTAAATAAGAAGGCAAACACAGTTTTATTTGAGTCGTGCAGAAATTGTTAAATACAAGCTTGGCTTCGAAACAGCATTTTCTCGCTGAGAAAAGGCGATTGTGAGCATAAAAGGATGCTTGAATAACATGCATTTACTGTCTTTTAAGGAAACATCCCACAAGATTATTTTCAGTCTCTCCTGAGTGGATTTAGGCTAAATAAGAAGGCAGACGCAGTTTTATTTGAGTTTGGTGCAGAAATTGTTAAATACAAGCTTTGCATTAAAACAGCATTTTTTCGCTGAGAAAAGGATTGCGAGCACAAAAGGATGATTGAATTACATGCATTTACTGTCTTTAAGGAAACATCCCCTGAGCTTTTTTATATGTTCTGCAGAGTGCTGTTAGGCTAAATAAGAAAGTAGACACAGTTTTATTTGAGTTTGGTGCAGAAATTGTTAAATACAAGCTTGGCTTCAAAACAGCATTTTCTCGCTGAGAAAAGGCGATTGCGAACATAAAATGATGCTGGAATTACATACATTTACTGTCTTTTAAGGAAACATCCCACAAGCTGTTTATATGTTCTGATGAGTGGATTTAGGCTAAATAAGAAGGCAGACACAGTTTTATTTGAGTCTGGTGCAGAAATTGTTAAATACCAGCTTAGCTTTAAAACAGCATTTCCTCGCTGAGAAAAGGCGATTGTGAGCATAAAGGATGCTGGAATAACTGTCTTATAAAGAAAACATCCCACAAGCTTGTTTATAAGTTCTGCTGAGTGGATGTAGGCTAAATAAGAAGGCAGACACAGTTTTATTTGAGTTTGGTGCAGAAATTGTTAAATACAAGCTTGGCTTCAAAACAGCATTTTCTCACTGAGAAAAGGCGATTAAGCATAAAAAGGATGCTTGAATTACATGCATTTACTGTCTTTTAAAGAAACATCCCACAAACTCATCGTATGTCTCTCCTGAGTGGATTTAGGCTAAATAAGAAGGCAGACACAGTTTTATTTGAGTTTGGTTCAGAAATTATTAAATACAAGCTTGGCTTCAAAACAGCATTTCCTGGCTGAGAAAAGGCGATTGCGAGCATAAAAGGATGCTTGAATAACTGTCTTTAAAGGAAACATCCCACAAGCTTTTTTATACGTTCTGTTGAGTGGATTTAGGCTAAATAAGAAGGCAGAATCAGTTTCATTTGAGTTTGGTTCAGAAATTGTTAAATACAAGCTTGGCTTCAAAACAACATTTCCTCGCTTAGAAAAGGCGATTGCGAGCATAAAAGGATGCTTGAATTACATGCATTTACTGTCTTTTAAGGAAACATCCCACGAGCTTGTTTATATGTTCTGCTGAGTGGATTTAGGCTAAATAAGAAGGCAGACACAGTTTTATTTGAGTTTGGTGCAGAAATTGTTAAATACAAGCTTGGCTTCAAAACAGCATTTTCTCGCTGAGAAAATGCGATTGCGAGCGTAAAAGCATGCTTGAATTACTGACATTTACTGTCTTTTAAGGAAACATCCCACAAGCTTATTTTCAGTCTCTCCTGAGTGGATTTAGGCTAAATAAGAAGGCAGACACAGTTTTATTTTAATCTGGTGTAGAAATTGTTAAATACAAGATTTGCTTTAAAACAGCATTTCCTGCCTGAGAAAAGTCGATTGCGAGCTTAAAAGGAAGCTGGAGTTACATGCATTTACTGTATTATAAGGAAACATCCCACGAGCTTGTTTATATGTTCTGCTGAGTGTATTTAGGCTAAATAAGAAGGCAGACACAGTTTTATTTGAGGTGTGCAGAAGTTGTTAAATACAAGCTTTGCTTCAAAACTGCATTTTCTCGCTGAGAAAAGGCGATTGCGAGCATAAAAGGATGCTTGAATAACTGTCTTTTAAGGAATCATCCCACAAGCTTGTTTATAAGTTCTGCTGAGTGGATTTAGGCTAAATAAGAAGGCAGAAACAGTTTTATTTGAATCTGGTGCAGAAATTGTTAAATACAAGCTTTGCCTCAAAACAGCATTTCTTCGCTGAGAAAAGGCGGTTGCGAGCATAAAAGGATGCTGGAATAACTGTCTTTTAAGGAAACATCCCACAAGCTTGTTTATATGTTCTGCTGAGTGGATTTAGGCTAAATAAGAAGGCAGGCACAGTTTTATTTGAGTTTGGTGCAGAAATTGTTAAATACAAGCTTGGCTTCAAAACAGCATTTTCTCGCTGAGAAAAGGCGATTGCGAGCATAAAAGGATGTTTGAATTACTGACATTTACTGTCTTTTAAGGAAACATCCCACAAGCTTATTTTCAGTCTCTCCTGAGTGGATTTAGGCTAAATAAGAAGGCAGACACAGTTTTATTTGAGTCGTGCAGAAATTGTTAAATACAAGCTTGGCTTCAAAACGGCACTTTCTTGCTGAGAAAAGGCGATTGCGAGCATAAAAGGATGCTTGAATAACTGTCTTTTAAGGAAACATCCCACAAGCTTATTTATATGTTTTGCTGAGCGGATTTAGGTTAAATAAGAAGGCAGACACACTTTTATTTTAGTTTGGTGCAGAAATTGTTAAATACAAGCTGTGTTCAAAACAGCATTTTCTCGCTGAGAAAAGGCGATTACAGCATAAAAGGATGCTTGAATTACATGCATTTACTGTCTTTTAAGGAAACATCCCACAAGCTTATTTTCAGTCTCTTCTAAATGTGTATTTAGGCTAAATAAGAAGGCAGACACAGTTTTATTTGAGTTGTGCAGAAGTTGTTAAATACAAGCTTGGCTTCAAAACAGCATTTTCTCGCTGAGAAAAGGCGATTGCGAGCACAAAAGGATGCTTGAATTAGATGCATTTACTGTCTTTTAAGGAAACATCCCACAAGCTTGTTTATATGTTCTACTGAGTGGATTCAGGCTAAATAAGAAGGCAGACACAGTTTTATTTGAGTTTGGTGCAGAAAATGTTAAATACAAGCTTGTCTTCAAAACAGCATTTTCTCACTGAGAAACGGCGATTGCGAGCATAAAAGGATGGTTGAATTACATGCATTTACTGTCTTTTAAGGAAACATCCACCAAGCTTCTTTATATGTTCTGCTGAGTGTATTTAGGCTAAATAAGAAGGCAGACACAGTTTTATTTGAGTTTGGTGCAGAAATTGTTAAATACAAGCTTTGCTTCAAAACAGCATTTCCTCGCTGAGAAAAGGCGATTGTGAGCATAAAAGGATGCTGGAATGACTGTCTTTAAAGGAAACATCCCACAAGCTTATTTATATGTTTTGCTGAGCGGATTTAGGTTAAATAAGAAGGCAGACACAGTTTTATTTGAGTTTTGTGCAGAAATTGTTAAATACAAGCTTGGCTTCAAAACAGCATTTTCTCGCTGAGAAAAGGCGATTACGAGCATAAAAGGATGCTTGAATTACATGCATTTACTGTCTTTTAAGGAAACATCCCACAAGCTTATTTTCAGTCTCTCCTGGGTGGATTTAGGCTAAATAAGAAAGCAGACACAGTTTTATTTGAGTTTGGTGCAGAAATTGTTAAATACAAGTTTGGCTTCAAAACAGCATTTTCTCGCCGAGAAAAGGCGATTATGAGCATAAAAGGATGCTTGAATTACATATATTTACTGTCTTTTAAGGAAACATCCCACAAGCTTATTTTCAGTCTCTTCTGAGTGTATTTAGGTTAAATAAGAAGGCAGACACAGTTTTATTTGAGTTTGGTGCAGAAATTGTTAAATACATGCTTGGCTTCAAAACAGCATTTTCTCGCTGAGAAAGGTGATTGTGAGCATAAAAGGATGCTTGAATTACATGCATGTACTGTCTTTTAAGGAAACATCCCACAAGCTTGTTTATATGTTCTGCTGAGTGGATTCAGGCTAAATAAGAAGGCAGACACAGTTTTATTTGTGTTTGGTGCAGAAATTGTTAAATACAAGCTTGTCTTCAAAACAGCATTTTCTCACTGAGAAAAGGCGATTGCAAGCACAAAAGGATGCTGGAATGACTGTCTTTAAAGGAAACATCCCACAAGCTTATTTATATGTTTTGCTGAGTGGATTTAGGTTAAATAAGAAAGCAGACACAGTTTTATTTGAGTCGTGCAGAAATTGTTAAATACAAGCTTGGCTTCAAAACGGCACTTTCTTGCTGAGAAAAGGCGATTGCGAGCATAAAAGGATGCTTGAATAACTGTCTTTTAAGGAAACATCCCACAAGCTTATTTATATGTTTTGCTGAGCGGATTTAGGTTAAATAAGAAGGCAGACACACTTTTATTTTAGTTTGGTGCAGAAATTGTTAAATACAAGCTGTGTTCAAAACAGCATTTTCTCGCTGAGAAAAGGCGATTGCGAGCATAAAAGGATGCTTGAATTACATGCATTTACTGTCTTTTAAGGAAACATCCCACAAGCTTATTTTCAGTCTCTTCTAAATGTGTATTTAGGCTAAATAAGAAGGCAGACACAGTTTTATTTGAGTTGTGCAGAAGTTGTTAAATACAAGCTTGGCTTCAAAACAGCATTTTCTCGCTGAGAAAAGGCGATTACACACAAAAGGATGCTTGAATTAGATGCATTTACTGTCTTTTAAGGAAACATCCCACAAGCTTGTTTATATGTTCTACTGAGTGGATTCAGGCTAAATAAGAAGGCAGACACAGTTTTATTTGAGTTTGGTGCAGAAAATGTTAAATACAAGCTTGTCTTCAAAACAGCATTTTCTCACTGAGAAAAGGCGATTATGAGCATAAAAGGATGGTTGAATTACATGCATTTACTGTCTTTTAAGGAAACATCCACCAAGCTTCTTTATATGTTCTGCTGAGTGTATTTAGGCTAAATAAGAAGGCAGACACAGTTTTATTTGAGTTTGGTGCAGAAATTGTTAAATACAAGCTTTGCTTCAAAACAGCATTTCCTCGCTGAGAAAAGGCGATTGTGAGCATAAAAGGATGCTGGAATGACTGTCTTTAAAGGAAACATCCCACAAGCTTATTTATATGTTTTGCTGAGCGGATTTAGGTTAAATAAGAAGGCAGACACAGTTTTATTTGAGTTTTGTGCAGAAATTGTTAAATACAAGCTTGGCTTCAAAACAGCATTTTCTCGCTGAGAAAAGGCGATTCGAGCATAAAAGGATGCTTGAATTACATGCATTTACTGTCTTTTAAGGAAACATCCCACAAGCTTATTTTCAGTCTCTCCTGGGTGGATTTAGGCTAAATAAGAAAGCAGACACAGTTTTATTTGAGTTTGGTGCAGAAATTGTTAAATACAAGTTTGGCTTCAAAACAGCATTTTCTCGCCGAGAAAAGCGATTACAGAGCATAAAAGGATGCTTGAATTACATATATTTACTGTCTTTTAAGGAAACATCCCACAAGCTTATTTTCAGTCTCTTCTGAGTGTATTTAGGTTAAATAAGAAGGCAGACACAGTTTTATTTGAGTTTGGTGCAGAAATTGTTAAATACATGCTTGGCTTCAAAACAGCATTTTCTCGCTGAGAAAGGTGATTGTGAGCATAAAAGGATGCTTGAATTACATGCATGTACTGTCTTTTAAGGAAACATCCCACAAGCTTGTTTATATGTTCTGCTGAGTGGATTCAGGCTAAATAAGAAGGCAGACACAGTTTTATTTGTGTTTGGTGCAGAAATTGTTAAATACAAGCTTGTCTTCAAAACAGCATTTTCTCACTGAGAAAAGGCGATTGCAAGCACAAAAGGATGCTGGAATGACTGTCTTTAAAGGAAACATCCCACAAGCTTATTTATATGTTTTGCTGAGTGGATTTAGGTTAAATAAGAAGGCAGACACAGTTTTATTTGAGTTTGGTGCAGAAATTGTTAAATACAAGCTTGGCTTCAAAACAGCATTTTCTCGCTGAGAAAAGGCAATTACGAGCATAAAAGGATGCTTAAATTACATGCATTTACTGTCTTTTAAGGAAACATCCCACATACTTATTTTCAGTCTCTTCTGGGTGGATTTAGGCTAAATAAGAAGGCAGACACAGTTTTATTTGAGTTTGGTGCAGAAATTGTTAAATACAAGCTTGGCTTCAAAACAGCATTTTCTCGCTGAGAAAAGGCGATTGCGAGCATAAAAGGATGCTTGAATTACATGCATTTACTGTCTTTTAAGGAAACATCCCACAAGCTTATTTTCAGTCTCTCCTGGGTGGATTTAGGCTAAATAAGAAGGCAGACACAGTTTTATTTGAGTTTGGTGCAGAAATTGTTAAATACAAGCTTGGCTTCAAAACAGCATTTTCTCGCCGAGAAAAGGCGATTGTGAACATAAAAGGATGCTTGAATTACATGCATGTACTGTCTTTTAAGGAAACATCCCACAAGCTTGTTTATATGTTCTGCTAAGTGGATTTAGGCTAAATAAGAAGGCAGACACAGTTTTATTTGAGTTTGGTGCAGAAATTCAATTCAATTCAATTTATGCTTGAATTACATGCATTTACTGTCTTTTAAGGAAACATCCCACAAGCTTATTTTCAGTCTCTCCTGGGTGGATTTAGGCTAAATAAGAAGGCAGACACAGTTTTATTTGAGTTTGGTGCAGAAATTGTTAAATACAAGCTTTGCTTTAAAACAGTATTTTCTCGCTGAGAAAAGGCGATTGCGAGCACAAAAGGATGCTTGAATTACATGCATTTACTGTCCTTTAAGGAAACATCCCACAAGCTTGTTCATATGTTCTGCTGAGCGGATTTAGGCTAAATAAGAAGGCAGACACAGTTTTATTTGAGTTTGGTGCAGAAGTTGTTAAATACAAGCTTTGCTTCAAAACTGCATTTTCTCGCTGAGAAAAGGCGATTGAGCATAAAAGGATGCTTGAATAACTGTCTTTTAAGGAATCATCCCACAAGCTTGTTTATAAGTTCTGCTGAGTGGATTTAGGCTAAATAAGAAGGCAGAAACAGTTTTATTTGAATCTGGTGCAGAAATTGTTAAATACAAGCTTTGCCTCAAAACAGCATTTCTTCGCTGAGAAAAGGCGATTGCGAGCATAAAAGGATGCTGGAAAACTGTCTTTTAAGGAAACATCCCACAAGCTTGTTTATATGTTCTGCTGAGTGGATTTAGGCTAAATAAGAAGGCAGGCACAGTTTTATTTGAGTTTGGTGCAGAAATTGTTAAATACAAGCTTGGCTTCAAAACAGCATTTTCTCGTTGAGAAAAGGCGATTAAGCATAAAAGGATGTTTGAATTACTGACATTTACTGTCTTTTAAGGAAACATCCCACAAGCTTATTTTCAGTCTCTCCTGAGTGGATTTAGGCTAAATAAGAAGGCAGACACAGTTTTATTTGAGTCGTGCAGAAGTTGTTAAATACAAGCTTGGCTTCAAAACAGCACTTTCTTGCTGAGAAAAGGCGATTGCGAGCATAAAAGGATGCTTGAATAACTGTCTTTTAAGGAAACATCCCACAAGCTTATTTATATGTTTTGCTGAGCGGATTTAGGTTAAATAAGAAGGCAGACACACTTTTTTTTTAGTTTGGTCAGAAATTGTTAAATACAAGCTGTCTTCAAAACAGCATTTTCTCGCTGAGAAAAGGCGATTATGAGCATAAAAAGGATGCTTGAATTACATGCATTTACTGTCTTTTAAGGAAACATCCCACAAGCTTATTTTCAGTCTCTTCTAAATGTGTATTTAGGCTAAATAAGAAGGCAGACACAGTTTTATTTGAGCCGTGCAGAAGTTGTTAAATACAAGCTTGGCTTCAAAACAGCATTTTCTCGCTGAGAAAAGGCGATTGCGAGCACAAAAGGATGCTTGAATTAGATGCATTTACTGTCTTTTAAGGAAACATCCCACAAGCTTGTTTATATGTTCTGCTGAGTGGATTCATGCTAAATAAGAAGGCAGACACAGTTTTATTTGAGTTTGGTGCAGAAAATGTTAAATACAAGCTTGTCTTCAAAACAGCATTTTCTCACTGAGAAAAGGCGATTGCGAGCACAAAAGGATGCTGGAATGACTGTCTTTAAAGGAAACATCCCACAAACTTATTTATATGTTTTGCTGAGCGGATTTAGGTTAAATAAGAAGGCAGACACAGTTTTATTTGAGTTTGGTGCAGAAGTTGTTAAATACAAACTTTGCTTCAAAACAGCATTTTCTCGCTGAGAAAAGGCGATTGCGAGCATAAAAGGATGGTTGAATTACATGCATTTACTGTCTTTTAAGGAAACATCCCACAAGCTTATTTTCAGTCTCTCCTGAGTGGATTTAGGCTAAATAAGAAGGGAGACACAGTTTTATTTTAATCTGGTGCAGAATATGTTAAATACAAGATTTGCTTTAAAATAGCATTTCCTCGCTGAGAAAAGGCGATTGCGACCATAAAAGGATGCTGGAATAACTGTCTTTTAAGGAAACATCCCACAAGCTTTTTTATACGTTCTATTGAGTGGATTTAGGCTAAATAAGAAGGCAGACACAGTTTTATTTGAGTTTGGTGCAGAAATTGTTAAATACAAGCTTGTCTTCAAAACAGCATTTTCTCACTGAGAAAAGGCGATTGCGAGCATAAAAGGATGGTTGAATTACATGCATTTACTGTCTTTTAAGGAAACATCCACCAAGCTTGTTTATATGTTCTGCTGAGTGTATTTAGGCTAAATAAGAAGGCAGACACAGTTTTATTTGAGTTTGGTGCAGAAATTGTTAAATACAAGCTTTGCTTCAAAACAGCATTTCCTCGCTGCGAAAAGGCGATTGTGAGCATAAAAGGATGCTGGAATGACTGTCTTTAAAGGAAACATCCCACAAGCTTATTTATATGTTTTGCTGAGCGGATTTAGGTTAAATAAGAAGGCAGACACAGTTTTATTTGAGTTTGGTGCAGAAATTGTTAAATACAAGCTTGGCTTCAAAACAGCATTTTCTCGCTGAGAAAAGGCGATTACGAGCATAAAAGGATGCTTGAATTACATGCATTTACTGTCTTTTAAGGAAACATCCCACAAGCTTATTTTCAGTCTCTTCTGGGTGGATTTAGGCTAAATAAGAAGGCAGACACAGTTTTATTTGAGTTTGGTGCAGAAATTGTTAAATACGAGCTTGGCTTCAAAACAGCATTTTCTCGCTGAGAAAAGAAGATTGCGAGCATAAAAGGATGCTTGAATTACATGCATTTACTGTCTTTTAAGGAAACATCCCACAAGCTTATTTTCAGTCTCTCCTGGGTGGATTTAGGCTAAATAAGAAGGCAGACACAGTTTTATTTGAGTTTGGTGCAGAAAAGGCAATTGCGAGCATAAAAGGATGCTTGAATTACATGCATACTCTGTCTTTTAAGGAAACATCCCACAAGCTTATTTTCAGTCTCTCCTGAGTGGATTTAGGCTAAATAAGAAGGCAGACACAGTTTTATTTGAGTTTGGTGCAGAAATTGTTAAATACAAGCTTGGCTTAAAAACAGCATTTTCTCGCTGAGAAAAGGCGAAAAGTCATATAAAAGGATGCTTGAATTATATGCATTTACTGTCTTTTAAGGAAACATCCCACGAGCTTGTTTATATGTTCTGCTGAGTGGATTTAGGCTAAATAAGAACGCAGACACAGTTTTATTTGAATCTGGTGCAGAAATTGTTAAATACATGCTTGTCTTCAAAACAGCATTTTCTCGCTGAGAAAAGGCAATTGCGAGCATAAAAGGATGCTTGAATTACATGCATACTCTGTCTTTTAAGGAAACATCCCACAAGCTTATTTTCAGTCTCTCCTGAGTGTATTTAGGCTAAATAAGAAGGCAGACACAGTTTTATTTGAGTTTGGTGCAGAAATTGTTAAATACAAACTTGGCTTAAAAACAGCATTTTCTTGCAGAGAAAAGGCGATTGCGAGCATAAAAGGATGGTTGAATTACATGCATTTACTGTCTTTTAAGGAAACATCCCACAAGCTTGTTTATAAGTTCTGCTGAGTGGATGTAGGCTAAATAAGAAGGGAGACACAGTTTTATTTGAGTTTGGTGCAGAAATTGTTAAATACAAGCTTGGCTTCAAAACAGCATTTTCTCGCGGAGAAAAGGCGATTAAGCATAAAGGGATGCTTGAATTACATGCATTTACTGTCTTTTAAGGAAACATCCCACAAGCTTATTTTCAGTCTCTCCTGGGTGGATTTAGGCTAAATAAGAAGGCAGACACAGTTTTATTTGAGTTTGGTGCAGAAATTGTTAAATACAAGCTTTGCTTTAAAACAGTATTTTCTCGCTGACAAAAGGCGATTGCGAGCACAAAAGGATGCTTGAATTACATGTATTTACTGTCTTTTAAGGAAAAATCCAACAAGCTTGTTCATATGTTCTGCTGAGTGGATTTAGGCTAAATAAGAAGGCAGACACAGTTTTATTTAAGTTTGGTGCAGAAGTTGTTAAATACAAGCTTTGCTTCAAAACTGCATTTTCTCGCTGAGAAAAGGCGATTGCGAGCATAAAAGGATGCTTGAATAACTGTCTTTTAAGGAATCATCCCACAAGCTTGTTTATAAGTTCTGCTGAGTGGATTTAGGCTAAATAAGAAGGCAGACAAAGTTTTTTTTTAATCTGTTGCAGAAATTGTTAAATACAAGCTTTGCCTCAAAACAGCATTTCTTCGCTGAGAAAAGGCGGTTGCGAGCATAAAAGGATGCTGGAATTACATCCATTTACTTTCTTTTAAGGAAACATCCCACAAGCTTGTTTATAAGTTCTGCTGAGTGTATTTAGGCTAAATAAGAAGGCAGACACAGTTTTATTTGAGTTTGGTGCAGAAATTGTTAAATACAAGCTTGTCTTCAAAACAGCATTTTCTCACTGAGAAAAGGCGATTGCGAGCATAAAAGGATGGTTGAATTACATGCATTTACTGTCTTTTAAGGAAACATCCAACAAGGTTGTTTATATGTTCTGCTGAGTGTATTTAGGCTAAATAAGAAGGCAGACACAGTTTTATTTGAGTTTGGTGCAGAAATTGTTAAATACAAGCTTTGCTTCAAAACAGCATTTCCTCGCTGAGAAAAGGCGATTGTGAGCATAAAAGGATGCTGGAATGACTGTCTTTAAAGGAAACATCCCACAAGCTTATTTATATGTTTTGCTGAGCGGATTTAGGTTAAATAAGAAGGCAGACACAGTTTTATTTGAGTTTGGTGCAGAAATTGTTAAATACAAGATTGGCTTCAAAACAGCATTTTCTCGCTGAGAAAAGGCGATTACGAGCATAAAAGGATGGTTGAATTACATGCATTTACTGTCTTTTAAGGAAACATCCCACAAGCTTATTTTCGATCTCTTCTGGGTGGATTTAGGCTAAATAAGAAGGCAGATACAGTTTTATTTGAGTTTGGTGCAGAAATTGTTAAATAGAAGCTTGGCTTCAAAACAGCATTTTCTCGCTGAGAAAAGGCGATTATGAGCATAAAAAAAGGATGCTTGAATTACATGCATTTACTGTCTTTTAAGGAAGCATCCCACAAGCTTATTTTCAGTCTCTCCTGGGTGGATTTAGGCTAAATAAGAAGGCAGACACAGTTTTATTTGAGTTTGGTGCAGAAAAGGCAATTGCGAGCATAAAAGGATGCTTGAATTACATGCATACTCTGTCTTTTAAGGAAACATCCCACAAGCTTATTTTCAGTCTCTCCTGAGTGTATTTAGGCTAAATAAGAAGGCAGACACAGTTTTATTTGAGTTTGGTGCAGAAATTGTTAAATACAAACTTGGCTTAAAAACAGTATTTTCTTGCAGATAAAAGGCGATTGCGAGCATAAAAGGATATTTGAATTACATGCATTTACTGTCTTTTAAGGAAACATCCCACAAGCTTGTTTATAAGTTCTGCTGAGTGGATGTAGGCTAAATAAGAAGGCAGACACAGTTCTATTTGAGTTTGGTGCAGAAATTGTTAAATACAAGCTTGGCTTCAAAACAGCATTTTCTCGCGGAGAAAAGGCGATTGCGAGCATAAAAGGATGCTTGAATTACATGCATTTACTGTCTTTTAAGGAAACATCCCACAAGCTTATTTTCAGTCTCTTCTGCGTGTATTTAGGATAAATAAGAAGGCAGACACAGTTTTATTTGAGTCGTGCAGAAGTTGTTAAATACAAGCTTGGCTTCAAAACATCACTTTCTCGCTGAGAAAAGGCGATTGCGAGCATAAAAGGATGCTTCAATTACATGCATTTACTGTCTTTTAAGGAAACATCCCACAAGCTTATTTTCAGTCTCTCCTGAGTGGATTTAGGCTAAATAAGAAGGCAGACACAGTTTTATTTGAGTTTGGTGCAGAAATTGTTAAATACAAACTTGGCTTAAAAACAGCATTTTCTTGCAGAGAAAAGGCGATTGCGAGCATAAAAGGATGTTTGAATTACATGCATTTACTGTCTTTTTATGAAACATCCCACAAGCTTATTTTAAGTCTCTCCTGAGTAGATTTAGGCTAAATAAAAAGGCAGACACATTTTTATTTGAGTTTGGTGTAGAAATTGTTAAATACAAGCCTGGCTTCAAAACAACATTTCCTCGCTGAGAAAAAGCAATTGTGAGCATGAAAGGATGCTTGAATTACATGCATTTACTGTCTTTTAAGGAAACATCCCACAAGCTTATTTTCAGTCTCTTCTGCGTGTATTTAGGCTAAATAAGAAGACAGACACAGTTTTATTTGAGTTTGGTGTAGAAATTGTTAAATACAAGCTTGGCTTTAAAACAACATTTCCTCGCTGAGAAAAAGCAAATTGAGCATGAAAGGATGCTTGAATTACATGCATTTACTGTCTTTTAAGGAAACATCCCACAAGCTTATTTTCAGTCTCTTCTGCGTGTATTTAGGCTAAATAAGAAGACAGACACAGTTTTATTTGAGTCGTGCAGAAGTTGTTAAATACAAGCTTGGCTTCAAAACAGAACTTTCTCGCGGAGAAAAGGCGATTGCGAGCATAAAAGGAAGCTTGAATTACATGCATTTACTGTCTTTTAAGGAAACATCCCACAAGCTTATTTTCAGTCTCTTCTGCGTGTATTTAGGCTAAATAAGAGGGCAGACACAGTTTCATTTGAGTCGTGCAGAAGTTGTTAAATACAAGCTTGGCTTCAAAACAGCACTTTCTCGTGGAGAAAAGGCGATTGCGAGCATAAAAGGAAGCTTGAATTACATGCATTTACTGTCTTTTAAGGAAACATCCCACAAGCTTATTTTCAGTCTCTTCTGCGTGTATTTATTCTAAATAAGAAGGCAGACACAGTTTTATTTGAGTCGTGCAGAAGTTGTTAAATACAAGCTTGGCTTCAAAACAGCACTTTCTCGCTGAGAAAAGGCGATTGCGAGCATAAAAGGATGCTTGAATTACATGCCTTTACTGTCTTTTAAGGAAACATCCCACAAGCTTGTTTATAAGTTCTGCTGAGTGGATGTAGGCTCAATAAGAAGGCAGACACAGTTTTATTTGAGTTTGGTGAAGAAATTGTTAAATACAAACTTGTCTTCTAAACAGCATTTTCTCGCTGAGAAAAGGCGATTGCGAGCATAAAAGGATGCTTGAATTACATGCATTTACTGTCTTTTAAGGAAACATCCCACAAGCTTGTTTTCAGTCTTTCCTGAGTGGATTTAGGCTAAATAAGAAGGCAGACACAGTTTTATTTGAATCTGGTGCAGAAATTGTTAAATACAAGCTTGGCTTTAAAACAGCATTTTCTCGCTGAGAAAAGGCGGTTGCGAGCTTAAAAGGATGCTGGAATAACTGTCTTTTAAGGAAACATCCCACAAGCTTGTTTATATGTTCTGCTTAGTGTATTTAGGCTAAATAAGAAGGCAGACACAGTTTTATTTGAGTTTGGTGCAGAAGTCGTTAAATACAAACTTGGCTTCAAAACATCATTTTCTCGCTGAGAAAAAGCATATGCGAGCATAAAAGGATGCTTGAATTACATGCATACTCTGTCTTTTAAGGAAACATCCCACAAGCTTATTTTCAGTCTCTTCTGAGTGTATTTAGGCTAAATAAGAAGGCAGACACAGTTTTATTTGAATCTGGTGCAGAAATTGTTAAATACAAGCTTGGCTTCAAAACAGCATTTTCTTGCTGAGAAAAGGCGAAAGTGAGCATAAAAGGATGCTTGAATTACATGCATTTACTGTCTTTTAGGGAAACATCCCACAAGCTTGTTTATATGTTCTGCTGAGTGGATGTAGGCTAAATAAGAAGGCAGACACAGTTTTATTTGAGTTTGGTGAAGAAATTGTTAAATACAAGCTTGGCTTCAAAACAGCATTTTCTCGCTGAGAAAATGCGATTGTGAGCATAAAAGGATGCTGGAATGACTGTCTTTAAAAGAAACATCCCTCAAGCTTATTTATATGTTTTGCTGAGCGGATTTAGGTTAAATAAGAAGGCAGACACAGTTTTATTTGAGTTTGGTGCAGAAATTGTTAAATACAAGCTTGACATCAAAACAGCATTTCCTCACTGAGAAAAGGCGATTGTGAGCATAAAAGGATGCTGGAATGACTGTCTTTAAAAGAAACATCCCACAAGCCTATTTATATGTTTTGCTGAGCGGATTTAGGTTAAATAAGAAGGCAGACACAGTTTTATTTGAGTTTGGTGCAGAAATTGTTAAATACAAGCTTGGCTTCAAAACAGCATTTTCTCGCGGAGAAAAGGCGATTGCGAGCATAAAAGGATGCTTGAATAACATGCATTTACTGTCTTTTAAGGAAACATCCCACAAGCTTATTTTCAGTCTCTTCTGCGTGTATTTAGGCTAAATAAGAAGGCAGACACAGTTTTATTTGAGTCGTGCAGAAGTTGTTAAATACAAGCTTGGCTTCAAAACATCACTTTCTTGCTGAGAAAAGGCGATTGCGAGCATAAAAGGATGCTTGAATTATATCCATTTACTGTCTTTTAAGGAAACATCCCACGAGCTTGTTTATATGTTCTGCTTAATGGATTTAGGCTAAATAAGAAGGCAGACACAGTTTTATTTGAATCTGGTGCAGAAATTGTTAAATACAAGCTTGTCTTCAAAACAGCATTTTCTCGCTGAGAAAAGGCAATTGCGAGCATAAAAGGATGCTTGAATTATATGCATTTACTCTCTTTTAAGGAAACATCCCACAAGCTTTTTTATATGTGTTGCTGAACGGATTTAGGTTAAATAAGAAGGCAGACACACTTTTCTTTGAATATGGTGCAGAAATTGTAAAATATACAAGCTTGGCTTCAAAACAACATTTCCTCGCTGAGAAAAAGCAATTGTGAGCATGAAAGGATGCTTGAATTACATGCATTTACTGTCTTTTAAGGAAACATCCCACAAGCTTATTTTCAGTCTCTTCTGAGTGTATTTAGGCTAAATAAGAAGGCAGACACAGTTTTATTTGAGTTTGGTGCAGAAATTGTTAAATACAAGCGTGGCTTCAAAACGGCATTTTCTCGCAGATCAAAGGCGATTGCGAGCATAAAAGGATGCTTGAATTACATGCATTTACTGTCTTTTTATGAAACATCCCACAAGCTTATTTTCAGTCTCTTCTGAGTGTATTTAGGCTCAATAAGAAGGCAGACACAGTTTTATTTGAGTTTGGTGCAGAAATTGTTAAATACAAGCTTGACATCAAAACAGCATTTCCTCACTGAGAAAAGGCGATTGTGAGCATAAAAGGATGCTGGAATGACTGTCTTTAAAAGAAACATCCCACAAGCCTATTTATATGTTTTGCTGAGCGGATTTAGGTTAAATAAGAAGGCAGACACAGTTTTATTTGAGTTTGGTGCAGAAATTGTTAAATACAAGCTTGGCTTCAAAACAGCATTTTCTCGTGAAAAGAGGCGATTGCGAGCATAAAAGGATGCTTGAATTACATGCATTTACTGTCTTTTAAGGAAACATCCCACAAGCTTGTTTTCAGTCTCTCCTGAGTGGATTTAGGCTAAATAAGAAGGCAGACACAGTTTTATTTGAATCTGGTGCAGAAATTGTTAAATACAAGCTTTGCCTCAAAACAGCATTTCCTCGCTGAGAAAAGGCGGTTCTTGAGCATAAAAGGATGCTGGAATAACTGTCTTTTAAGGAAACATCCCACAAGCTTGTTTTAAGTCTCTCCTGAGTGGATTTAGGCTAAATAAGAAGGCAAACACAGTTTTATTTGAATCTGGTGCAGAAATTGTTAAATACAAGCTTTGCCTGAAAACAGCATTTTCTCGCTGAGAAAAGGCGATTATGAGCATAAAAGGATGCTTGAATTACATGCATTTATTGTCTTTTAAGGAAACATCCCACAAGCTTATTTTCAGTCTCTTCTGGGTGTATTTAGGCTAAATAAGAAGGCAGACACAGTTTTATTTGAGTCGTGCAGAAGTTGTTAAATACAAGCTTGGTTTCAAAACAGCATTTTCTCGCTGAGAAAAGGCGATTGCGAGCATAAAAGGATGCTTGAATTATATGCATTTACTGTCTTTTAAGGAAACATCCCACGAGCTTGTTTATATGTTCTGCTGAGTGGATTTAGGCTAAATAAGAAGGCAGACACAGTTTTATTTGAATCTGGTGCAGAAATTGTTAAATACAAGTTTGTCTTCAAAACAGCATTTTCTCGCTGAGAAAAGGCGATTGCGAGCACAAAAGGATGCTTGAATTACATGCATTTACTGTCTTTTAAGGAAACATCCCACAAGCTTGTTTATATGTTCTGCTGAGTGGATTTAGGCTAAATAAGAAGGCAGACACAGTTTTATTTGAGCTTGGTGAAGAAATTGTTAAATACAAGCTTGTCTTCTAAAAAGCATTTTCTCGCTGAGAAAAGGCGATTGCGAGCATAAAAGGATGCTTGAATTACATGCATTTACTGTCTTTTAAGGAAACATCCCACAAGCTTGTTTTCAGTCTCTCCTGAGTGGATTTAGGCTAAATAAGAAGGCAGACACAGTTTTATTTGAATCTGGTGCAGAAATTGTTAAATACAAGCTTTGCCTCAAAACAGCATTTCCTCGCTGAGAAAAGGCGGTTGCGAGCATAAAAGTTGCTGGAATAACTGTCTTTTAAGGAAACATCCCACAAGCTTGTTTTAGGTCTCTCCTGAGTGGATTTAGGCTAAATAAGAAGGCAAACACAGTTTTATTTGAATCTGGTGCAGAAATTGTTAAATACAAGCTTTGCCTGAAAACAGCATTTTCTCGCTGAGAAAAAGCGATTATGAGCATAAAAGGATGCTTGAATTACATGCATTTACTGTCTTTTAAGGAAACATCCCACAAGCTTATTTTCAGTCTCTTCTGGGTGTATTTAGGCTAAATAAGAAGGCAGACACAGTTTTATTTGAGTCGTGCAGAAGTTGTTAAATACAAGCTTGGTTTCAAAACAGCATTTTCTCGCTGAGAAAAGGCAATTCGAGCATAAAAGGATGCTTGATTTACATGCATTTACTGTCTTTTAAGGAAACATCCCACAAGCTTGTTTATAAGTTCTGCTGAGTGGATGTAGGCCAAATAAGAAGGCAGACACAGTTTTATTTGAGTTTGGTGCAGAAATTGTTAAATACAAGCTTTGCTTTAAAACAGCATTTTCTCGCTGAGAAAATGTGATTACAGCAAAAAAAGATGCTTGAATTACATGCATTTACTGTCTTTTAAGGAAACATCCCACAAGGTTATTTTGAGTCTCTCCTGAGTGGATTTAGGCTAAATAAGAAGGCAGACACAGCTTTTTTGAGTTTGGTGCAGAAATTGTTCAATACAAGCTTGGCTTCAAAACAGCATTTTCTCTCTGAGAAAAGGCGATTAAGAGCATAAAAGGATGCTTGAATAACTGTCTTTTAAGGAATCATCCCACAAGCTTGTTTATAAGTTCTGCTGAGTGGATGTAGGCTAAATAAGAAAGCAGACACAGTTTTATTTGAGTTTGGTGAAGAAATTGTTAAATACAAGCTTGTCTTCTAAACAGCATTTTGTCGCTGAGAAAAGGCGATTGCGAGCATAAAAGGATGCTTGAATTACATGCATTTACTGTCTTTTAAGGAAACATCCCACAAGCTTATTTTCAGTCTCTCCTGAGTGGATTTAGGCTAAATAAGAAGGCAGACACAGTTTTATTTAAATCTGGTGCAGAAATTGTTAAATACAAGCTTGGCTTCAAAACATCATTTTCTCGCTGAGAAAAGGCGATTGCGGGAATAAAAGGATGTTTGAATTACTGACATTTACTGTCTTTTAAGGAAACATCCCACAAGCTTGTTTATATGTTCTGCTGAGTGGATTTAGGCTAAATAAGACGGCAGGCACAGGTTATTTGAGTTTGGTACAGAAATTGTTAAATACAAGCTTGGCTTCAAAACATAATTTTCTCGCTGAGAAAAGGCGATTGCGAGCATAAAAGGATGCTTGAATTACATGCATTTACTGTCTTTTAAGGAAACATCCCACAAGCATATTTACAGTCTCTCCTGAGTGGATTTAGGCTAAATAAGAAGGCAGACACAGTTTTATTTGAATCTGGTGCAGAAATTGTTAAATACAAGCTTGGCTTCAAAACAGCATTTTCTTGCTGAGAAAAGGCGAAAGTGAGCATAAATGGATGCTTGAATTACATGCATTTACTGTCTTTTAAGGAAACAGTGGATTTAGGCTAAATAAGAAGGCAGACACAGTTTTATTTGAATCTGGTGCAGAAATTGTTAAATACAAGTTTGTCTTCAAAACAGCATTTTCTCGCTGAGAAAAGGCGATTGCGAGCATAAAAGGATGCTTGAATTACATGCAAACTCTGTCTTTTAAGGAAACATCCCACAAGCTTATTTTCAGTCTCTTCTGCGTGTATTTAGGCTAAATAAGAAGGCAGACACAGTTTTATTTGAGCCGTGCAGAAGTTGGTAAATACAAGCTTGTCTTCAAAACAGCACTTTCTCGCTGTGAAAAGGCGATTGCGAGCATTAAAGGATGCTTGATTTACATGCATTTACTGTCTTTTAAGGAAACATCCCACAAGCTTGTTTTTATGTTCTGCTGAGTGGATTTAGGCTAAATAAGAAGGCAGGCACAGTTTTATTTGAGTTTGGTGCAGAAATTGTTCAATACAAGCTTGGCTTCAAAACATCATTTTCTCGCTGAGAAAAGGCGATTGCGAGCATAAAAGGATGCTTGAATTACATGCATTTACTGTCTTTTAAAGAAAAAATCCCACAAGCTTATTTTCAGTCTTTCCTGAGTGGATTTAGGCTAAATAAGAAGGCAGACACAGTTTTATTTGACTTTGGTGCAGAAATTGTTAAATACAAGCGTTTCTTCAAAACAGCATTTTCTCGCAGAGCACAGGTGATTGCGAGCATAAAAGGATGCTTGAATTACATGCATTTACTGTCTTTTTATGAAACATCCCACAAGCTTATTTTCAGTCTCTACTGAGTGGATGTTAAAAGGATGCTTGAATAACTGTCTTTTAAGGAATCATCCCACAAGCTTGTTTATAAGTTCTGCTGAGTGGATGTACGCTAAATAAGAAAGCAGGCACAGTTTTATTTGAGTTTGGTGCAGAAATTGTTAAATACAAGCTTGTCTTCAAAACAGCATTTCCTCGCTGAGAAAAATCAATTGTGAGCATAAAAGGATGCTTGAATTACATGCATATACTGTCTTTTAAGGAAACATCCCACAAGCTTATTTATATGTTTTGCTGAGCGGATTTAGGTTAAATAAGAAGGCAGACACAGTTTTATTTGAGTTTGGTGCAGAAATTGTTAAATACAAGCTTTTCTTCAAAACAGCATTTTCTTGCAGAGAAAAGGCGATTACGAGCATAAAAGGATGCTTGAATTACATGCATTTACTGTCTTTTTATGAAACATCCCACAAGCTTATTTTCAGTCTCTCCTGAGTAGATTTAGGCTAAATAAGAAGGCAGACACAGTTTTATTTGAGTTTGGTGAAGAAATTGTTAAATACAAGCCTGTCTTCAAAACAGCATTTCCTCGCTGAGAAAAGGCGATTGCGAGCATAAAAGGATGCTTGAATAACTGTCTTTTAAGGAAACATCCCACAAGCATATTTACAGTCTCTCCTGAGTGGATTTAGGCTAAATAAGAAGGCAGACACAGTTTTATTTGAATCTGGTGCAGAAATTGTTAAATACAAGCTTGGCTTCAAAACAGCATTTTCTTGCTGAGAAAAGGCGAAAGTGAGCATAAAAGGATGCTTGAATTACAAGCATTTACTGTCTTTTAAGGAAACATCCCACAAGCTTATTTTCAGTCTCTTCTGGGTGTATTTAGGCTAAATAAGAACGCAGACACAGTTTTATTTGAGTCGTGCAGAAGTTGTTAAATACAAGCTTGGTTTCAAAACAGCACTTTCTCGCTGAGAAAAGGCGATTGCGAGCATAAAAGGATGCTTGAATTATATGCATTTACTGTCTTTTAAGGAAACATCCCACGAGCTTGTTTATATGTTCTGCTGAGTGGATTTAGGCTAAATAAGAAGGCAGACACAGTTTTATTTGAATCTGGTGCAGAAATTGTTAAATACAAGTTTGTCTTCAAAACAGCATTTTCTCGTTGAGAAAAGGCGATTGCGAGCATAAAAGGATGCTTGAATTACATGCAAACTCTGTCTTTTAAGGAAACATCCCACAAGCTTGTTTTCAGTCTCTTCTGCGTGTATTTAGGCTAAATAAGAAGGCAGACACAGTTTTATTTGAGTTTGGTGCAGAAATTGTTAAATACAAGCGTTTCTTCAAAACAGCATTTTCTCGCAGAGCACAGGTGATTGCGAGCATAAAAGGACGCTTGAATTACATGCATTTACTGTCTTTTTATGAAACATCCCACAAGCTTATTTTCAGTCTCTTCTGAGTGTATTTAGGCTCAATAAGAAGGCAGACACAGTTTTATTTGAGTTTGGTGCAGAAATTGTTAAATACAAGCTTGACATCAAAACAGCATTTCCTCACTGAGAAAAGGCGATTGTGAGCATAAAAGGATGCTGGAATGACTGTCTTTAAAAGAAACATCCCACAAGCCTATTTATATGTTTTGCTGAGCGGATTTAGGTTAAATAAGAAGGCAGACACAGTTTTATTTGAGTTTGGTGCAGAAATTGTTAAATACAAGCTTGGCTTCAAAACAGCATTTTCTCGTGAAAAGAGGCGATTAAGAGCATAAAAGGATGCTTGAATTACATGCATTTACTGTCTTTTAAGGAAACATCCCACAAGCTTGTTTTCAGTCTCTCCTGAGTGGATTTAGGCTAAATAAGAAGGCAGACACAGTTTTATTTGAATCTGGTGCAGAAATTGTTAAATACAAGCTTTGCCTCAAAACAGCATTTCCTCGCTGAGAAAAGGCGGTTCTGCGAGCATAAAAGGATGCTGGAATAACTGTCTTTTAAGGAAACATCCCACAAGCTTGTTTTAAGTCTCTCCTGAGTGGATTTAGGCTAAATAAGAAGGCAAACACAGTTTTATTTGAATCTGGTGCAGAAATTGTTAAATACAAGCTTTGCCTGAAAACAGCATTTTCTCGCTGAGAAAAGGCGATTGCGAGCATAAAAGGATGCTTGAATTACATGCATTTATTGTCTTTTAAGGAAACATCCCACAAGCTTATTTTCAGTCTCTTCTGGGTGTATTTAGGCTAAATAAGAAGGCAGACACAGTTTTATTTGAGTCGTGCAGAAGTTGTTAAATACAAGCTTGGTTTCAAAACAGCATTTTCTCGCTGAGAAAAGGCGATTGCAGCATAAAAGGATGCTTGAATTATATGCATTTACAGTCTTTTAAGGAAACATCCCACGAGCTTGTTTATATGTTCTGCTGAGTGGATTTAGGCTAAATAAGAAGGCAGACACAGTTTTATTTGAATCTGGTGCAGAAATTGTTAAATACAAGTTTGTCTTCAAAACAGCATTTTCTCGCTGAGAAAAGGCGATTATGAAACACAAAAGGATGCTTGAATTACATGCATTTACTGTCTTTTAAGGAAACATCCCACAAGCTTGTTTATATGTTCTGCTGAGTGGATGTAGGCTAAATAAGAAGGCAGACACAGTTTTATTTGAGCTTGGTGAAGAAATTGTTAAATACAAGCTTGTCTTCTAAAAAGCATTTTCTCGCTGAGAAAAGGCGATTGCGAGCATAAAAGGATGCTTGAATTACATGCATTTACTGTCTTTTAAAGAAACATCCCACAAGCTTGTTTTCGGTCTCTCCTGAGTGGATTTAGGCTAAATAAGAAGGCAGACACAGTTTTATTTGAATCTGGTGCAGAAATTGTTAAATACAAGCTTTGCCTCAAAACAGCATTTCCTCGCTGAGAAAAGGCGGTTCTGAGCATAAAAGTTGCTGGAATAACTGTCTTTTAAGGAAACATCCCACAAGCTTGTTTTAAGTCTCTCCTGAGTGGATATAGGCTAAATAAGAAGGCAAACACAGTTTTATTTGAATCTGGTGCAGAAATTGTTAAATACAAGCTTTGCCTGAAAACAGCATTTTCTCGCTGAGAAAAAGCGATTGCGAGCATAAAAGGATGCTTGAATTACATGCATTTACTGTCTTTTAAGGAAACATCCACAAGCTTATTTTCAGTCTCTTCTGGGTGTATTTAGGCTAAATAAGAAGGCAGACACAGTTTTATTTGAGTCGTGCAGAAGTTGTTAAATACAAGCTTGGTTTCAAAACAGCATTTTCTCGCTGAGAAAAGGCAATTGCGAGCATAAAAGGATGCTTGATTTACATGCATTTACTGTCTTTTAAGGAAACATCCCACAAGCTTGTTTATAAGTTCTGCTGAGTGGATGTAGGCCAAATAAGAAGGCAGACACAGTTTTATTTGAGTTTGGTGCAGAAATTGTTAAATACAAGCTTTGCTTTAAAACAGCATTTTCTCGCTGAGAAAATGTGATTGCGAGCAAAAAAGATGCTTGAATTACATGCATTTACTGTCTTTTAAGGAAACATCCCACAAGGTTATTTTGAGTCTCTCCTTAGTGGATTTAGGCTAAATAAGAAGGCAGACACAGTTTTATTTGAATCTGGTGCAGAAATTGTTAAATACAAGCTTTGCCTCAAAACAGCATTTCCTCGCTGAGAAAAGGCGGTTCTGCGAGCATAAAAGTTGCTGGAATAACTGTCTTTTGAAACATCCCACAAGCTTGTTTTAAGTCTCTCCTGAGTGGATATAGGCTAAATAAGAAGGCAAACACAGTTTTATTTGAATCTGGTGCAGAAATTGTTAAATACAAGCTTTGCCTGAAAACAGCATTTTCTCGCTGAGAAAAAGCGATTGCGAGCATAAAAGGATGCTTGAATTACATGCATTTACTGTCTTTTAAGGAAACATCCACAAGCTTATTTTCAGTCTCTTCTGGGTGTATTTAGGCTAAATAAGAAGGCAGACACAGTTTTATTTGAGTCGTGCAGAAGTTGTTAAATACAAGCTTGGTTTCAAAACAGCATTTTCTCGCTGAGAAAAGGCAATTGCGAGCATAAAAGGATGCTTGATTTACATGCATTTACTGTCTTTTAAGGAAACATCCCACAAGCTTGTTTATAAGTTCTGCTGAGTGGATGTAGGCCAAATAAGAAGGCAGACACAGTTTTATTTGAGTTTGGTGCAGAAATTGTTAAATACAAGCTTTGCTTTAAAACAGCATTTTCTCGCTGAGAAAATGTGATTATGAGCAAAAAGATGCTTGAATTACATGCATTTACTGTCTTTTAAGGAAACATCCCACAAGGTTATTTTGAGTCTCTCCTTAGTGGATTTAGGCTAAATAAGAAGGCAGACACAGCTTTTTTGAGTTTGGTGCAGAAATTGTTCAATACAAGCTTGGCTTCAAAACAGCATTTTCTCTCTGAGAAAAGGCGATTGCGAGCATAAAAGGATGCTTGAATAACTGTCTTTTAAGGAATCATCCCACAAGCTTGTTTATAAGTTCTGCTGAGTGGATGTAGGCTAAATAAGAAAGCAGACACAGTTTTATTTGAGTTTGGTGAAGAAATTGTTAAATACAAGCTTGTCTTCTAAACAGCATTTTGTCGCTGAGAAAAGGCGATTGCGAGCATAAAAGGATGCTTGAATTACATGCATTTACTGTCTTTTAAGGAAACATCCCACAAGTTTATTTTCAGTCTCTCCTGAGTGGATTTAGGCTAAATAAGAAGGCAGACACAGTTTTATTTAAATATGGTGCAGAAATTGTTCAATACAAGCTTGGCTTCAAAACATCATTTTCTCGCTGAGAAAAGGCGATTGCGGAATAAAAGGATGTTTGAATTACTGACATTTACTGTCTTTTAAGGAAACATCCACAAGCTTGTTTATATGTTCTGCTGAGTGGATTTAGGCTAAATAAGACGGCAGGCACAGGTTATTTGAGTTTGGTACAGAAATTGTTAAATACAAGCTTGGCTTCAAAACATAATTTTCTCTGAGAAAAGGTGATTAAGAGCATAAAAGGATGCTTGAATTACATGCATTTACTGTCTTTTAAGGAAACATCCCACAAGCATATTTACAGTCTCTCCTGAGTGGATTTAGGCTAAATAAGAAGGCAGACACAGTTTTATTTGAATCTGGTGCAGAAATTGTTAAATACAAGCTTGGCTTCAAAACAGCATTTTCTTGCTGAGAAAAGCGAAAGTGAGCATAAATGGATGCTTGAATTACATGCATTTACTGTCTTTTAAGGAAACAGTGGATTTAGGCTAAATAAGAAGGCAGGCACAGTTTTATTTGAGTTTGGTGCAGAAATTGTTCAATACAAGCTTGGCTTCAAAACATCATTTTCTCGCTGAGAAAAGGAGATTGCCAGCATAAAAGGATGCTTGAATTACATGCATTTACTGTCTTTTAAGGAAACATCCCACAAGCTTATTTATATGTTTTGCTGAGTGGATTTAGGCTAAATAAGAAGGCAGACACAGTTTTATTTGAATCTGGTGCAGAAATTGTTAAATACAAGCTTGGCTTCAAAACAGCATTTTCTCGCTGAGAAAAGGCGATTAAGCATAAAAGGATGCTTGAATTACATGCATTTACTGTCTTTTAAAGAAAAATCCCACAAGCTTATTTTCAGTCTTTCCTGAGTGGATTTAGGCTAAATAAGAAGGCAGACACAGTTTTATTTGACTTTGGTGCAGAAATTGTTAAATACAAGCGTTTCTTCAAAACAGCATTTTCTCGCAGAGCACAGGTGATTGCGAGCATAAAAGGATGCTTGAATTACATGCATTTACTGTCTTTTTATGAAACATCCCACAAGCTTATTTTCAGTCTCTGCTGAGTGGATGTTAAAAGGATGCTTGAATAACTGTCTTTTAAGGAATCATCCCACAAGCTTGTTTATAAGTTCTGCTGAGTGGATGTACGCTAAATAAGAAAGCAGGAACAGTTTTATTTGAGTTTGGTGCAGAAATTGTTAAATACAAGCTTGTCTTCAAAACAGCATTTCCTCGCTGAGAAAAATCAATTGTGAGCATAAAAGGATGCTTGAATTACATGCATATACTGTCTTTTAAGGAAACATCCCACAAGCTTATTTATATGTTTTGCTGAGCGGATTTAGGTTAAATAAGAAGGCAGACACAGTTTTATTTGAGTTTGGTGCAGAAATTGTTAAATACAAGCTTTTCTTCAAAACAGCATTTTCTTGCAGAGAAAAGGCGATTAAGAGCATAAAAGGATGCTTGAATTACATGCATTTACTGTCTTTTTATGAAACATCCCACAAGCTTATTTTCAGTCTCTCCTGAGTAGATTTAGGCTAAATAAGAAGGCAGACACAGTTTTATTTGAGTTTGGTGAAGAAATTGTTAAATACAAGCCTGTCTTCAAAACAGCATTTCCTCGCTGAGAAAAGGCGATTGCGAGCATAAAAGGATGCTTGAATAACTGTCTTTTAAGGAAACATCCCACAAGCATATTTACAGTCTCTCCTGAGTGGATTTAGGCTAAATAAGAAGGCAGACACAGTTTTATTTGAATCTGGTGCAGAAATTGTTAAATACAAGCTTGGCTTCCAAACAGCATTTTCTTGCTGAGAAAAGGCGAAAGTGAGCATAAATGGATGCTTGAATTACATGCATTTACTGTCTTTTAAGGAAACATCCCACAAGCTTATTTTCAGTCTCTTCTGGGTGTATTTAGGCTAAATAAGAACGCAGACACAGTTTTATTTGAGTCGTGCAGAAGTTGTTAAATACAAGCTTGGTTTCAAAACAGCACTTTCTCGCTGAGAAAAGGCGATTACGAGCATAAAAGGATGCTTGAATTATATGCATTTACTGTCTTTTAAGGAAACATCCCACGAGCTTGTTTATATGTTCTGCTGAGTGGATTTAGGCTAAATAAGAAGGCAGACACAGTTTTATTTGACTTGGTACAGAAATTGTTAAATACAAGCTTGGCTTCAAAACAGCATTTTCTCGCTGAGAAAAAGCAAATGCGAACATAAAAGGATGCTTGAATTACATGCATTTACTGTCTTTTAAGGAAACATCCCACAAGCTTTTATATATGTTTTGCTGAACGGATTTAGGCTAAATAAGAAGGCAGACACAGTTTTATTTGAGTTTGGTGCAGAAATTGTTAAATACAAGCTTGGCTTCAAAACAGCATTTTCTCGCTGAGAAAAAGCAAATGCGAACATAAAAGGATGCTTAAATTACATGCATTTACTGTCTTTTAAGGAAACATCCCACAAGCTTTTATATATGTTTTGCTGAACGGATTTAGGTTAATTAAGGTGGCAGACACAGTTTTATTTGAGTTTGGTGAAGAAATTGTTAAATACAAGCTTGTCTTCAAAACAGCATTTTCTCACTGAGAAAAGGCGATTGCGAGCATAAAAGGATGCTTGAATAACTGTCTTTTAAGGAAACATCCCACAAGCATTTTTACAGTCTCTCCTGAGTGCATTTAGGCTAAATAAGAAGGCAGACACAGTTTTATTTGAGTTTGGTGCAGAAATTGTTAAATACAAGCTTGTCTTCAAAACAGCATTTTCTCACTGAGAAAAGGCGATTGCGAGCATAAAAGGATGCTTGAATAACTGTCTTTTAAGGAAACATCCCACAAGCATTTTTACAGTCTCTCCTGAGTGGATTTAGGCTAAATAAGAAGGCAGACACGTTTTTATTTGAGTTTGGTGCAGAAATTGTTAAATACAAGCTTGGCTTCAAAACAGCATTTTCTCGCTGAGAAAAGGCGATTGCGAGCATAAAAGGATGCTTGAATTACATGCATTTACTGTCTTTTAAGGAAACATCCCACAAGCATATTTACAGTCTCTCCTGAGTGGATTTAGGCTAAATAAGAAGGCAGACACAGTTTTATTTGAGTTTGGTGCAGAAATTGTTAAATACAAGCGTGGCTTCAAAACAGCATTTTCTCGCTGAGAAAAGGCGATTGCGAGCATAAAAGGATGCTTTATTTACATGCATTTACTCTCTTTGAAAGAAACATCCCACAATCTTATTTTCAGTCTCTTCTAAGTGTATTTAGGCTAAATAAGAAGGCAGACACAGTTTTATTTGAGTCGTGCAGAAGTTGTTAAATACAAGCTTGGCTTCAAAACAGCACTTTCTCGCTAAGAAAAGGCGATTGCGAGCATAAAAGGATGCTGGAATAACTGTCTTATAAGGAAACATCCCACAAGCTTGTTTATATGTTCTGCTGACTGGATTTAGGCTAAATAAGAAGGCAGACACAGTTTTATTTGAGTTTGGTGCAGAAATTGTTCAATACAAGCTCTGCTTCAAAACATCATTTTCTCGCTGAGAAAAGGCGATTGTGAGTATAAAAGGATGCTGGAATGACTGTCTTTAAAAGAAACATCCCACAAGCCCATTTATATGTTTTGCTGAGCGGATTTAGGTTAAATAAGAAGGCAGACACAGTTTTATTTGAGTTTGGTGCAGAAATTGTTAAATACAAGCTTGGCTTCAAAACAGCATTTTCTCGCTGAGAAAAGGCGATTGTGAGCATAAAAGGATGCTGGAATGACTGTCTTTAAAAGAAACATCCCACAAGCTTGTTTATATGTTCTGCTGAGTGTATTTAGGCTAAATAAGAAGGCAGACACAGTTTTATTTGAGTTTGGTGCAGAAGTTGTTAAATACAAGCTTGGCTTCAAAACAGCATTTTCTCGATGAGAAAAGGCGATTGTGAGCATAAAAGGATGCTTGAATTACATGCATTTACTGTCTTTTAAGGAAACATCCCACAAGCATATTTACAGTCTCTCCTGAGTGGATTTAGGCTAAATAAGAAGGCAGACACAGTTTTATTTGAGTTTGGTGCAGAAATTGTTAAATACAAGCGTGGCTTCAAAACAGCATTTTCTCGCAGATCAAAGGCGATTGCGAGCATAAAAGGATGCTTGAATTACATGCATTTACTGTCTTTTTATGAAACATCCCACAAGCTTATTTTCAGTCTCTGCTGAGTGGATGTAGGCTAAATAAGAAGGCAGACACAGTTTTATTTGAGTTTGGTGCAGAAATTGTTAAATACAAGCTAGTCTTCTAAACAGCATTTTCTCGCTGAGAAAAGGCGATTGCGAGCATAAAAGGATGCTTGAATTACATCCATTTACTGTCTTTTAAGGAAACATCCCACAAGCTTGTTTACAGTCTCTCCTGAGTGGATTTAGGCTAAATAAGAAGGCAGACACAGTTTTATTTGAGTTTGGTGCAGAAATTGTTAAATACAAGCTTTGCTTCAAAACAGCATTTTCTCGCTGAGAAAAGGCGGTTGCGGGCTTAAAACGATGCTGGAATAACTGTCTTTTAAGGAAACATCCCACAAGCTTGTTTATATGTTCTGCTGAGTGTATTTAGGCTAAATAAGAAGGCATACACAGTTTTATTTGAGTTTGGTGCAGAAGTTTTTAAATACAAGCTTGGCTTCAAAACAGCATTTTCTCGCTGAGAAAAAGCAAATGCGAGTATAAAAGGATGCTTGAATTACATGCATTTACTGTCTTTTAAGGAAATATCCCACAAGCTTATTTATATGTTTTGCTGAGCGGATTTAGGTTAAATAAGAAGGCAGACACAGTTTTATTTGAGTGTGGTGTAGAAATTGTTAAATACAAGCTTGACTTCAAAACAGCATTTCCTCACTGAGAAAAGGCGATTGTGAGCATAAAAGGATGCTGGAATGACTGTCTTTAAAAGAAACATCCCACAAGCCTATTTATATGTTTTGCTGAGCGGATTTAGGTTAAATAAGAAGGCAGACACAGTTTTATTTGAGTTTGGTGCAGAAATTGTTAAATAGAAGCTTGGCTTCAAAACAGCATTTTCTCGCTGAGAAAAGGCGATTGCGAGCATAAAAGGATGTTTTATTTACATGCATTTACTGTCTTTGAAAGAAACATCCCACAATCTTATTTTCAGTCTCTTCTGAGTGTATTTAGGCTAAATAAGAAGGCAGACACAGTTTTATTTGAGTCGTGCAGAAGTTGTTAAATACAAGCTTGGCTTCAAAACAGCACTTTCTCGCTGAGAAAAGGCGATTGCGAGCATAAAAGGATGCTGGAATAACTGTCTTATAAGGAAACATCCCACAAGCTTGTTTATATGTTCTGCTGAGTGTATTTAGGCTAAATAAGAAGGCAGACACAGTTTTATTTGAGTTTGGTGCAGAAGTTGTTAAATACAAGCTTGGCTTCAAAACAGCATTATCTCGCTGAGAAAAGGCGATTGAGCGTAAAAGGATGCTTGAATTACATGCATTTACTGTCTTTTAAGGAAACATCCCACAAGCTTTTTATATGTTTTGCTGAACGGTTTTAGGTTAAATAAGATGGCAGACACAGTTTTATTTGAGTTTGGTGAAGAAATTGTTAAATACAAGCTTGTCTTCAAAACAGCATTTTCTCACTGAGAAAAGGCGATTAAGAGCATAAAAGGATGCTTGAATAACTGTCTTTTAAGGAAACATCCCACAAGCATATTTACAGTCTCCCTGAGTGGATTTAGGCTAAATAAGAAGGCAGACACAGTTTTATTTGAGTTTGGTGCAGAAATTGTTAAATACAAGCGTGGCTTCAAAACAGCATTTTCTCGCAGATCAAAGGCGATTAGAGCATAAAAGGATGCTTGAATTACATGCATTTACTGTCTTTTATGAAACATCCCACAAGCTTATTTTCAGTCTCTGCTGAGTGGATGTAGGCTAAATAAGAAGGCAGACACAGTTTTATTTGAGTTTGGTGAAGAAATTGTTAAATACAAGCTAGTCTTCTAAACAGCATTTTCTCGCAGAGAAAAGGCGATTCTGAGCATAAAAGGATGCTTGAATTACATGCATTTACTGTCTTTTAAGGAAACATCCCACAAGGTTATTTTGAGTCTTTCCTGAGTGGATTTAGGCTAAATAAGAAGGCAGACACAGTTTTTTTGAGTTTGGTGCAGAAATTGTTCAATACAAGCTTGGCTTCAAAACAGCATTTCCTCACTGAGAAAAGGCGGTTAAGAGCATAAAAGGATGCTGGAATAACTGTCTTTTAAGGAAACATCCTACAAGCTTGTTTTCAGTCTGTCCTGAGTGGATTTAGGCTAAATAAGAAGGCAGACACAGTTTTATTTTAATCTTGTGCAGAAATTGTTAAATACAAGCTTTGCCTCAAAACAGCATTTTCTCGCTGAGAAAAGGCGATTGCGAGCATAAAAGGATGCTTGAATTATATGCATTTACCGTCTTGTAAGGAAACATCCCACGAGCTTGTTTATATGTTCTGCTGAGTGGATTTAGGCTAAATAAGAAGGCAGACACAGTTTTATTTGAATCTGGTGCAGAAATTGTTAAATACAAGCTTGTCTTCAAAACAGCATTTTCTCGCTGGGAAAAGGCGATTGCGAGCATAAAAGGATGCTTGAATTACATGCATACTCTGTCTTTTAAGGAAACATCCCACAAGCTTATTTTCAGTCTCTCCTGAGTGGATTTAGGCTAAATAAGAAGGCAGACACAGTTTTATTTGACTTTGGTGCAGAAATTGTTCAATACAAGCTTGGCTTCAAAACAGCATTTTCTCGCGGAGAAAAGGCGATTGCGAGCATAAAAGGATGCTTGAATTACATGCATTTACTGTCTTTTAAGGAAACATCCCACAAGCTTATTTTCAGTCTCTCCTGAGTGGATTTAGGCTAAATAAGAAGGCAGACACAGTTTTACTTGACTTTGGTGCAGAAATTGTTCAATACAAGCTTGGCTTCAAAACAGCATTTTCTCGCTGAGAAAAGGCGATTATGAGCATAAAAGGATGCTTGAATTACATGCATTTACTGTCTGTTAAGGAAACATCCCACAAGCTTATTTTCAGTCTTTCCTGAGTGTATTTAGGCTAAATAAGAAGGCAGACACAGTTTTATTTGAGTTTGGTGCAGAAATTGTTCAATACAACCTTGGCTTCAAAACAGCATTTCTCGCTGAGAAAAGGCTATTGCGAGCATAAAAGGATGCTTGAATTACATGCATTTACTGTCTTTTAAGGAAACATCCTATAAGCTTATTTTCAGTCTCTCCTGAGTGGATTTAGGCTAAATAAGAAGGCAGACACAGTTTTATTTGAGTTTGGTGCAGAAATTGTTCAATACAAGCTTGGCTTCAAAACAGCATTTTCTCGCTGAGAAAAGGCGATTGTGAGCATAAAAGGATGCTTGAATTACATGCATTTACTGTCTTTTAAGGAAACATCCCACAAGCTTATTTTCAGTCTCTCCTGAGTGGATTTAGGCTAAATAAGAAGGCAGACACAGTTTTATTTGAGTTTGGTGCAGAAATTGTTAAATACAAGCTTGGCTTCAAAACAGCATTTTCTCGCTGAGAAAAGGCGATTGTTTAAAAGGATGTTTTATTTACATGCATTTACTGTCTTTGAAAGAAACATCCCACAATCTTATTTTCAGTCTCTTCTGAGTGTATTTAGGCTAAATAAGAAGGCAGACACAGTTTTATTTGAGTCGTGCAGAAGTTGTTAAATACAAGCTTGGCTTCAAAACAGCACTTTCTCGCTGAGAAAAGGCCATTGCGAGCATAAAAGGATGCTGGAATAACTGTCTTATAAGGAAACATCCCACAAGCTTGTTTATATGTTCTGCTGAGTGTATTTAGGCTAAATAAGAAGGCAGACACAGTTTTATTTGAGTTTGGTGCAGAAGTTGTTAAATACAAGCTTGGCTTCAAAACAGCATTATCTCGCTGAGAAAAGGCGATTGCGAGCGTAAAAGGATGCTTGAATTACATGCATTTACTGTCTTTTAAGGAAACATCCCACAAGCTTTTTTATATGTTTTGCTGAACGGTTTTAGGTTAAATAAGATGGCAGACACAGTTTTATTTGAGTTTGGTGAAGAAATTGTTAAATACAAGCTTGTCTTCAAAACAGCATTTTCTCACTGAGAAAAGGCGATTGCGAGCATAAAAGGATGCTTGAATAACTGTCTTTTAAGGAAACATCCCACAAGCATATTTACAGTCTCCCCTGAGTGGATTTAGGCTAAATAAGAAGGCAGACACAGTTTTATTTGAGTTTGGTGCAGAAATTGTTAAATACAAGCGTGGCTTCAAAACAGCATTTTCTCGCAGATCAAAGGCGATTGCGAGCATAAAAGGATGCTTGAATTACATGCATTTACTGTCTTTTTATGAAACATCCCACAAGCTTATTTTCAGTCTCTGCTGAGTGGATGTAGGCTAAATAAGAAGGCAGACACAGTTTTATTTGAGTTTGGTGAAGAAATTGTTAAATACAAGCTAGTCTTCTAAACAGCATTTTCTCGCAGAGAAAAGGCGATTGCGAGCATAAAAGGATGCTTGAATTACATGCATTTACTGTCTTTTAAGGAAACATCCCACAAGGTTATTTTGAGTCTTTCCTGAGTGGATTTAGGCTAAATAAGAAGGCAGACACAGTTTTTTTTGAGTTTGGTGCAGAAATTGTTCAATACAAGCTTGGCTTCAAAACAGCATTTCCTCACTGAGAAAAGGCGGTTGCGAGCATAAAAGGATGCTGGAATAACTGTCTTTTAAGGAAACATCCTACAAGCTTGTTTTCAGTCTGTCCTGAGTGGATTTAGGCTAAATAAGAAGGCAGACACAGTTTTATTTTAATCTTGTGCAGAAATTGTTAAATACAAGCTTTGCCTCAAAACAGCATTTTCTCGCTGAGAAAAGGCGATTGAGATATAAAAGGATGCTTGAATTATATGCATTTACCGTCTTGTAAGGAAACATCCCACGAGCTTGTTTATATGTTCTGCTGAGTGGATTTAGGCTAAATAAGAAGGCAGACACAGTTTTATTTGAATCTGGTGCAGAAATTGTTAAATACAAGCTTGTCTTCAAAACAGCATTTTCTCGCTGAGAAAAGGCGATTATGAGCATAAAAGGATGCTTGAATTACATGCATACTCTGTCTTTTAAGGAAACATCCCACAAGCTTATTTTCAGTCTCTCCTGAGTGGATTTAGGCTAAATAAGAAGGCAGACACAGTTTTATTTGACTTTGGTGCAGAAATTGTTCAATACAAGCTTGGCTTCAAAACAGCATTTTCTCGCGGAGAAAAGGCGATTATGAGCATAAAAGGATGCTTGAATTACATGCATTTACTGTCTTTTAAGGAAACATCCCACAAGCTTATTTTCAGTCTCTCCTGAGTGGATTTAGGCTAAATAAGAAGGCAGACACAGTTTTACTTGACTTTGGTGCAGAAATTGTTCAATACAAGCTTGGCTTCAAAACAGCATTTTCTCGCTGAGAAAAGGCGATTGAGCATAAAAGGATGCTTGAATTACATGCATTTACTGTCTGTTAAGGAAACATCCCACAAGCTTATTTTCAGTCTCTCCTGAGTGTATTTAGGCTAAATAAGAAGGCAGACACAGTTTTATTTGAGTTTGGTGCAGAAATTGTTCAAAACAACCTTGGCTTCAAAACAGCATTTCTCGCTGAGAAAAGGCTATTGCGAGCATAAAAGGATGCTTGAATTACATGCATTTACTGTCTTTTAAGGAAACATCCTATAAGCTTATTTTCAGTCTCTCCTGAGTGGATGTAGGCTAAATAATAAGGCAGACACAGTTTTATTTGAGTTTGGTGAAGAAATTTTTAAATACAAGCTTGTCTTCTAAAACAGCATTTTCTCGCTGAGAAAAGGCGATTGTGACCAGAAAAGGATGCTTGAATTACATGCATTTACTGTTTTTTAAGGAAACATCCCACAAGCTTGTTTTCAGTCTCTAAATAAGAAGGTAGACACAGTTTTTTTTGAATCTGGTGCAGAAATTGTTAAATACAAGCTTTGCTTCAAAACAGCATTTCCTCGCTGCGAAAAGGCGATTGTGAGCATAAAAGGATGCTGGAATGACTGTCTTTAAAGGAAACATCCCACAAGCTTATTTATATGTTTTGCTGAGCGGATTTAGGTTAAATAAGAAGGCAGACACAGTTTTATTTGAGTTTGGTGCAGAAATTGTTCAATACAAGCTTGGCTTCAAAACAGCATTTTCTCGCTGAGAAAAGGCGATTGCGAGCATAAAAGGATGCTTGAATTGCATGCATTTACTGTCTTTTAAGGAAACATCCCACAAGCTTATTTTCAGTCTCTCCTGAGTGGATTTAGGCTAAATAAGAAGGCAGACACAGTTTTATTTGACTTTGGTGCAGAAATTGTTCAATACAAGCTTGGCCTCAAAACAGCATTTTCTCGCTGAGAAAAGGCGATTATGAGCATAAAAGGATGCTTGAATTACATGCATTTACTGTCTTTTAAGGAAACATCCCACAAGCTTGTTTTTATGTTCTGCTGACTGGATTTAGGCTAAATAAGAAGGCAGACACAGTTTTATTTGACTTTGGTGCAGAAATTGTTCAATACAACCTTGGCTTCAAAACAGCATTTTCTCGCTGAGAAAAGAGGATTATGAGCATAAAAGGATGCTTGAATTACATGCATTTACTGTCTTTTAAGGAAACATCCCACAAGCTTGTTTTCATGTTCTGCTGACTGGATTTAGGCTAAATAAGAAGGCAGACACAGTTTTTTTTACTTTGGTGCAGAAATTGTTCAATACAAGCTTGGCTTCAAAACAGCATTTCTCGCTGAGAAAAGGCGATGCGAGCATAAAAGCATGCTTGAATTACATGCATTTACTGTCTTTTAAGGAAACATCCCAGAAGCTTGTTTTTATGTTCTGCTGACTGGATTTAGGCTAAATAAGAAGGCAGACACAGTTTTATTTGAGTTTGGTGCAGAAATTGTTAAATACAAGCTTGGCTTAAAAGCAGCATTTTCTTGCTGAGAAAAGGCGATTGAGAGCATAAAAGGATGCTTGAATTACATGCATTTACTGTCTTTTAAGGAAACATCCTATAAGCTTATTTTCAGTCTCTCCTGAGTGGATGTAGGCTAAATAATAAGGCAGACACAGTTTTATTTGAGTTTGGTGAAGAAATTTTTAAATACAAGCTTGTCTTCTAAAACAGCATTTTCTCGCTGAGAAAAGGCGATTGTGACCAGAAAAGGATGCTTGAATTACATGCATTTACTGTTTTTTAAGGAAACATCCCACAAGCTTGTTTTCAGTCTCTAAATAAGAAGGTAGACACAGTTTTTTTGAATCTGGTGCAGAAATTGTTAAATACAAGCTTTGCTTCAAAACAGCATTTCCTCGCTGCGAAAAGGCGATTGTGAGCATAAAAGGATGCTGGAATGACTGTCTTTAAAGGAAACATCCCACAAGCTTATTTATATGTTTTGCTGAGCGGATTTAGGTTAAATAAGAAGGCAGACACAGTTTTATTTGAGTTTGGTGCAGAAATTGTTCAATACAAGCTTGGCTTCAAAACAGCATTTTCTCGCTGAGAAAAGGCGATTACAGACATAAAAGGATGCTTGAATTGCATGCATTTACTGTCTTTTAAGGAAACATCCCACAAGCTTATTTTCAGTCTCTCCTGAGTGGATTTAGGCTAAATAAGAAGGCAGACACAGTTTTATTTGACTTTGGTGCAGAAATTGTTCAATACAAGCTTGGCCTCAAAACAGCATTTTCTCGCTGAGAAAAGGCGATTGCGAGCATAAAAGGATGCTTGAATTACATGCATTTACTGTCTTTTAAGGAAACATCCCACAAGCTTGTTTTTATGTTCTGCTGACTGGATTTAGGCTAAATAAGAAGGCAGACACAGTTTTATTTGACTTTGGTGCAGAAATTGTTCAATACAACCTTGGCTTCAAAACAGCATTTTCTCGCTGAGAAAAGAGGATTGCGAGCATAAAAGGATGCTTGAATTACATGCATTTACTGTCTTTTAAGGAAACATCCCACAAGCTTGTTTTCATGTTCTGCTGACTGGATTTAGGCTAAATAAGAAGGCAGACACAGTTTTTTTTTACTTTGGTGCAGAAATTGTTCAATACAAGCTTGGCTTCAAAACAGCATTTCTCGCTGAGAAAAGGCGATGCGAGCATAAAAGCATGCTTGAATTACATGCATTTACTGTCTTTTAAGGAAACATCCCAGAAGCTTGTTTTTATGTTCTGCTGACTGGATTTAGGCTAAATAAGAAGGCAGACACAGTTTTATTTGAGTTTGGTGCAGAAATTGTTAAATACAAGCTTGGCTTAAAAGCAGCATTTTCTTGCTGAGAAAAGGCGATTGAGAGCATAAAAGGTTGCTTGAATTACATGCATTTACTGTCTTTTAAGGAAACATCCCACAAGATTATTTTCAGTGTCTCCTGAGTGGATTTAGGCTAAATAAGAAGGCAGACACAGTTTTATTTGACTTTGGTGCAGAAATTGTTCAATACAAGCTTGGCCTCAAAACAGCATTTTCTCGCTGAGAAAAGGTGATTACGAGCATAAAAGGATGCTTGAATTACATGCATTTACTGTCTGTTAAGGAAACATCCATCAAGCTTATTTATATGTTTTACTGAGCGGATTTTGGTTAAATAAGAAGGCAGACACAGTTTTATTTGAGTTTGGTGCAGAAATTGTTAAATACAAGCTTGGCTTCAAAACAGCATTTTCTCGCTGAGAAAAGGCGATTGTGACCAGAAAAGGATGCTTGAATTACATGCATTTACTGTTTTTAAGGAAACATCCCACAAGCTTGTTTTCAGTCTCTAAATAAGAAGGTAGACACAGTTTTTTTGAATCTGGTGCAGAAATTGTTAAATACAAGCTTTGCCTCAAAACAGCATTTCCTCGCTGAGAAAAGGCGGTTCTGAGAGCATGAAAGGATGCTTGAATTACATGCATTTACTGTCTTTTAAGGAAACATCCCACAAGCTTATTTATATGTTTTACTGAGCGGATTTTGGTTAAATAAGAAGGCAGACACAGTTTTATTTGAGTTTGGTGCAGAAATTGTTAAACACAAGCTTGGCTTCAAAACAGCATTTTCTCGCTGAGAAAAGGCGATTGTGACCAGAAAAGGATGCTTGAATTACATGCATTTACTGTTTTTTTAAGGAAACATCCATCAAGCATATTTTCAGTCTCTTCTGAGTGTATTTAGGCTAAATAAGAATGCAGACACAGTCTTATTTGAGTCGTGCAGAAGTTGTTAAATACAAGCTTGGCTTCAAAACAGCATTTCCTCGCTGAGAAAAGGCGATTGTGACCATAAAAGGATGCTTGAATTACATGCATTTTCTGTCCTTTAAGGAAACATCCCACAAGCTTGTTTATATGTTCTGCTGGGTGGATTTAGGCTAAATAAGAAGGCAGACACAGTTTTATTTCAATCTGGTGCAGAAATTGTTAAATACAACCTTTGCCTCAAAACAGCATTTCCTCGCTGAGAAAAGGCGGTTGCGAGCATAAAAGGATGCTGGAATAATTGTCTTTTAAGGAAACATCCCACAAGCTTGTTTATATGTTCTGCTGAGTGTATTTAGGCTAAATAAGAAGGCAGACACAGTTTTATTTGAGTTTGGTGAAGAAATTTTTAAATACAAACTTGTCTTCTGAAACAGCATTTTCTCGCTGAGAAAAGGCGATTGCGAGCAGAAAAAGATGCTTGAATTACATCCATTTACTGTCTTTTAAGGAAACATCCCACAAGCTTGTTTTCAGTCTCTAAATAAGAAGGTAGACACAGTTTTATTTGAGTTTGGTGGAGAAATTGTTAAATACAAGCTTGGCCTCAAAACAGCATTTTCTCGCTGAGAAAAGACGATTGCGAGCATAAAAGGATGCTTGAATTACATGCATTCACTGTCTTTTAAGGAAACATCCCACAAGCTTATTTTCAGTCTCTCCTGAGTGGATTTAGGCTAAATAAGAAGGCAGACACAGTTTCATTTGAGTTTGGTGCAGAAATTGTTCATTACAAGCTTGGCTTCAAAACAGCATTTTCTCGCTGAGAAAAGGCGATTGCGAGCATAAAAGGATGCTTGAATTACATGCATTTACTGTCTTTTAAGGAAACATCCCACAAGCTTATTTTCAGTGTCTCCTGAGTGGATTTAGGCTAAATAAGAAGGCAGACACAGTTTTATTTGAGTTTGGTGCAGAAATTGTTCAATACAAGCTTGGCCTCAAAACAGCATTTTCTCGCTGAGAAAAGACGATTGCGAGCATAAAAGGATGCTTGAATTACATGCATTCACTGTCTTTTAAGGAAACATCCCACAAGCTTGTTTTTATGTTCTGCTGAGTGGATTTAGGCTAAATAAGAAGGCAGACACAGTTTTATTTGAGTTTGGTGCAGAAATTGTTCAATACAAGCTTGGCTTCAAAACAGCATTTGCTCGCTGAGAAAAGGCGATTGCGAGCATAAAAGGATGCTTGAATTACATGCATTTACTGTCTGTTAAGGAAACATCCCACAAGCTTATTTTCAGTCTCTCCTGAGTGGATTTAGGCTAAATAAGAAGGCAGACACAGTTTTTTTGACTTTGGTGCAGAAAGTTTTAAATACAAGCTTTGCTTCAAAACAGCATTTTCTCGCTGAGAAAAGGCGATTGCGAGCATAAAAGGATGCTTGAATTACATGCATTTACTGTCTGTTAAGGAAACATCCCACAAGCTTATTTTCAGTCTCTCCTGAGTGGATTTAGGCTAAATAAGAAAGCAGACACAGTTTTATTTGACTTTGGTGCAGAAATTGTTCAATACAACCTTGGCTTCAAAACAGCATTTGTCGCTGAGAAAAGGCGATTGCGAGCATAAAAGGATGCTTGAATTACATGCATTTGCTGTCTTTTAAGGAAACATCCCACAAGCTTGTTTTTATGTTCTGCTGAGTGGATTTAGGCTAAATAAGAAGGCAGACACAGTTTTATTTGAGTTTGGTGCAGAAAGTGTTCGATACAAGCTTTGCTTCAAAACAGCATTTCTCGCTGAGAAAAGGCGATTAAAAGCATAAAAGGATGCTTGAATGACATGCATTTACTGTCTTTTAAGGAAACATCCCACAAGCTTGTTTTTATGTTCTGCTGAATGGATTTAGGCTAAATAAGAAGGCAGACACAGTTTCATTTGAGTTTGGTGCAGAAATTGTTCATTACAAGCTTGGCTTCAAAACAGCATTTTCTCGCTGAGAAAAGGCGATTGCGAGCATAAAAGGATGCTTGAATTACATGGATTTACTGTCTTTTAAGGAAACATCCCACAAGCTTATTTTCAGTGTCTCCTGAGTGGATTTAGGCTAAATAAGAAGGCAGACACAGTTTTATTTGAGTTTGGTGCAGAAATTGTTCAATACAAGCTTGGCCTCAAAACAGCCTTTTCTCGCTGAGAAAAGACGATTGCGAGCATAAAAGGATGCTTGAATTACATGCATTTACTGTCTTTTAAGGAAACATCCCACAAGCTTGTTTTTATGTTCTGCTGACTGGATTTAGGCTAAATAAGAAGGCAGACACAGTTTTATTTGACTTTGGTGCAGAAATTGTTCAATACAAGCTTGGCTTCAAAACAGCATTTGCTCGCTGAGAAAAGGCGATTGCGAGCATAAAAGGATGCTTGAATTACATGCATTTACTGTCTGTTAAGGAAACATCCCACAAGCTTATTTTCAGTCTCTCCTGAGTGGATTTAGGCTAAATAAGAAGGCAGACACAGTTTTTTTGACTTTGGTGCAGAAAGTTTTAAATACAAGCTTTGCTTCAAAACAGCATTTTCTCGCTGAGAAAAGGCGATTCTGACATAAAAGGATGCTTGAATTACATGCATTTACTGTCTGTTAAGGAAACATCCCACAAGCTTATTTTCAGTCTCTCCTGAGTTGATTTAGGCTAAATAAGAAAGCAGACACAGTTTTATTTGACTTTGGTGCAGAAATTGTTCAATACAACCTTGGCTTCAAAACAGCATTTGTCGCTGAGAAAAGGCGATTGCGAGCATAAAAGGATGCTTGAATTACATGCATTTGCTGTCTTTTAAGGAAACATCCCACAAGCTTGTTTTTATGTTCTGCTGAGTGGATTTAGGCTAAATAAGAAGGCAGACACAGTTTTATTTGAGTTTGGTGCAGAAAGTGTTCGATACAAGCTTTGCTTCAAAACAGCATTTCTCGCTGAGAAAAGGCGATTGCGAGCATAAAAGGATGCTTGAATGACATGCATTTACTGTCTTTTAAGGAAACATCCCACAAGCTTGTTTTTATGTTCTGCTGAATGGATTTAGGCTAAATAAGAAGGCAGACACAGTTTTATTTGAGTTTGGTTCAGAAATTGTTCAATACAAGCTTGGCTTCAAAACAGCATTTTCTCGCTGAGAAAAGGCTATTGCGAGCATAAAAGGATGCTTGAATTACATGCATTTACTGTCTTTTAAGGAAACATCCCACAAGCTTGTTTTTATGTTCTGCTGAGTGGATTTAGGCTAAATAAGAAGGCAGACATAGTTTTATTTGAGTTTGGTGCAGAAATTGTTCAATACAAGCTTGACTTCAAAACAGCATTTCTCGCTGAGAAAAGGCGATTGCGAGCATAAAAAGATGCTTGAATTACATGCATTTACTGTCTTTTAAGGAAACATCCCACAAGCTTATTTTCAGTGTCCCCTGAGTGGATTTAGGCTAAATAAGAAGGCAGACACAGTTTTATTTGAGTTTGGTGCAGAAATTGTTCAATACAAGCTTGGCTTCAAAACAGCATTTGTCGCTGAGAAAAGGCGATTGCGAGCATAAAAGGATGCTTGAATTACATGCATTTACTGTCTTTTAAGGAAACATCCCACAAGCTTATTTTCAGTCTCTTCTGAGTGTATTTAGGCTAAATAAGAAGGCAGACACAGTTTTATTTGAGTCGTGCAGAAGTTGTTAAATACAAGCTTGGCTTCAAAACAGCATTTTCTCGCTGAGAAAAGGCGATTGCGAGCACAAAAGGATGCTTGAATTACATGCATTTACTGTCTTTTAAGGAAACATCCCACAAGGTCATTTTGAGTCTTTCCTTAGTGGATTTAGGCTAAATAAGAAGGCAGACACAGTTTTATTTGAGTTTGGTGCAGAAAGTGTTCGATACAAGCTTTGCTTCAAAACAGCATTTCTCGCTGAGAAAAGGCGATTAAGCATAAAAGGATGCTTGAATGACATGCATTTACTGTCTTTTAAGGAAACATCCCACAAGCTTGTTTTTATGTTCTGCTGAATGGATTTAGGCTAAATAAGAAGGCAGACACAGTTTTATTTGAGTTTGGTGCAGAAATTGTTCAATACAAGCTTGGCTTCAAAACAGCATTTTCTCGCTGAGAAAAGGCTATTGCGAGCATAAAAGGATGCTTGAATTACATGCATTTACTGTCTTTTAAGGAAACATCCCACAAGCTTGTTTTTATGTTCTGCTGAGTGGATTTAGGCTAAATAAGAAGGCAGACACAGTTTTATTTGAGTTTGGTGCAGAAATTGTTCAATACAAGCTTGACTTCAAAACAGCATTTCTCGCTGAGAAAAGGCGATTGCGAGCATAAAAAGATGCTTGAATTACATGCATTTACTGTCTTTTAAGGAAACATCCCACAAGCTTATTTTCAGTGTCCCCTGAGTGGATTTAGGCTAAATAAGAAGGCAGACACAGTTTTATTTGAGTTTGGTGCAGAAATTGTTCAATACAAGCTTGGATTCAAAACAGCATTTTCTCGCTGAGAAAAGACGATTGCGAGCATAAAAGGATGCTTGAATTACATGCATTTACTGTCTTTTAAGGAAACATCCCACAAGCTTGTTTTCATGTTCTGCTGACTGGATTTACGCTAAATAAGAAGGCAGACACAGTTTTATTTGAGTTTGGTGCAGAAATTTTTCAATACAAGCTTGGCTTCAAAACAGCATTTCTCGCTGAGAAAAGGAGATTGCGAGTATAAAAGGATGCTTGAATTACATGCATTTACTGTCTTTTAAGGAAACATCCCACAAGCTTATTTTCAATCTCTCCTGAGTGGATTTAGGCTAAATAAGAAGGCAGACACACTTTTATTTGAGTTTGGTGCAGAAATTGTTCAATACAAGCTTTGATTCAAAACAGCATTTTCTCGCTGCGAAAAGGCGATTGCGAGCATAAAAGGATGCTTGAATTACATGCATTTACTGTCTTTTAAGGAAACATCCCACAAGCTTGTTTTTATGTTCTGCTGACTGGATTTAGGCTAAATAAGAAGGCAGACACAGTTTTATTTGACTTTGGTGCAGAAATTGTTCAATACAAGCTTGGCTTCAAAACAGCATTTTCTCGCTGAGAAAAGGCGATTGCGAGTATAACCCTCGTGCTACCCTGTTCTCACACGGGGAATGCTGGGAGAAAGAGAAAGAGCGGGGGGGGTGTTTTTAAATCGCTACCTGCCTTTAGCTCTAGGCCCAGAGAGCTAGAGGGGGGGAAGGGCGCCGTATTCGACACGGGGGAGTTGGCCCAAAAGTCGTTTTTTTTGGGGCTGTTCGCGCACCCCTCTACCTCGCGCGTCCACCGGGGCTGTTTCCCCCCATGCGCATGCGCGTCCTCTCTCTCTCTCTCTCTCTCTTTCATCTCTCTCTCTCTTTCTTTCATCTCTCCTCCCCCATATCACCCCATCTGTCCTCCCCCATCTCTCCTCCTCCCCATCTCTTCTCCCCCTCCTCGACCCACCCGGTCCGCGCATGCGCTTCAGACTCTCATCTCTCTCTCTCTCTCTCTCTCTCTCTCTCTTCTCTCTCTTTCTCTCTCCCCCTCCTCCCTACTCTCAATCCCTCCCCGGGGTCCTCCGACCCGAGGCCACGGGCCTCGCAGAGAGGAACAGGACTCTCTGAGACAGGGCCCGGGAGTCTCCTCGATCCCGAGGTCCCGGGGTCCCAGAGGCCCCGAGGAGACGGGAGGTCGGGTCGTGAAGGTCCGCGATCTCGAGGTCCCGGGGTCCGCAAGGCCCCGAGGAGACGGGACGTCGGGACGCGCGGAGTCCGAGCCCTGGAAGGTTTACGAGCCCGGGGTCCGCGAGGCCCCGAGGAGACGGGACGTCGGGACGCGCGGAGTCAGGCCCCGAGAAGGTCCTCCATCCCGATGTCCCGGGGTCCGCCAGGCCCCGAGGAGACGGCGCACCTGGCCGCGAGGAGTCAGGGTCCGAGAATGTCCTCTATCCTGGGGTCCCCGAGGCCCCACAGCAGACGTGCAGAGTCTGAGCCCAGGTCCAGGGGTCCCTCATACCCCCCAGCGGAGGGGACGTCTGGGGGTCCCTCAGACCCCGCAGCGGAGGGGCCGACCGGGGGTCCCTCAGACTGTGATGGAAAAAATCTATCTTGACAACTACTGGTCCCAGACACCTTGAGTGTAGTCAATAAAGAAGCTTGCATCCAGGATGTCTTTTAAGGGTTTTATTATCTTGCAAGAGAGAAGTTCACAGACAGAGTTTCGTCCCCTGTCTAGTGCCGTTCTAAAGACTGATACGTCACACAAATGTTTTATACCCCTCTGCTGCTGGGCAAAACATGTTTGTCGTATGTCTCCAGGTCACCACAGTTTACTGTCAGATAGCAGACAACCTTGGTATGGTTAAGTCGACACTTCTTAGACAAAACATGTATATGAGATAAACGATGCTATGTCTCAACATTCTTCATAACAAAACTGAATATCATTTGACCTTATAACTAAGCATAAACATTAAAATTTAATCACTCTTAATTTTTCCTTTACACAGACCCCGCAGCGGAGGGGACGTCGGGGGGGGGTCCCTCAGACCCCGCAACCGAGTTGACGACGGGGGGTCCCTCGGACCCCACAGGGCAGGGGACGTGAGTAAGGTCCGCTGGAGCGGTCGGGGTCCCTCGGACCCCCCAGCGGAGTGGACGTCGGGAAAGTCCCTCAGACCCCCCAGCGGAGGGGACTTGGGTAAGCTCCGCTGGAGCGGGCGGGGTCCCTCTGAACCCGCAGCGCAGGGGACGTGGGTAAGGTCCACTGCAGCGGGCGGGGTCCCTCAGACCCCCGAGTCAACACCCGAAGAGTGTGCAGTGCAAGGGTTATGCTCGCAATTGCCTTTTCTCAGCGAGAAAATGATGTTTTGAAGCAGAGCTTGTATTGAACAATTTCTGCACCAAACTCAAATAAAACTGTGTCTGCCTTCTTATTTAGCCTAAATCCAGTCAGCAGAACATATAAACAAGCTTGTGAGATGTTTCCTTAAAAGACAGTAAATGCATGTAATTCAAGCATCCTTTTATGCTCGCGATCGCCTTTTCTCAGCGAGAAAATGCTGTTTTGAAGCCAAGCTTGTATTGAACAATTTCTGCACCAAAGTCAAATAAAACTGTGTCTGCCTTCTTATTTAGCCTAAATCCAGTCAGCAGAACATAAAAACAAGCTTGTGGGATGTTTCCTTAAAAGACAGTAAATGCATGTAAATCAAGCATCCTTTTTGCTCATAATCGCCTTTTCTCAGCGAGAAAATGCTGTTTTGAAGCCAAGCTTGTATTGAACAATTTCTGCACCAAACTCAAATAAAACTGTGTCTGCCTTCTTATTTAGCCTAAATCCACTCAGGAGACACTGAAAATAAGCTTGTGGGATGTTTCCTTAAAAGACAGTAAATGCATGTAAATCAAGCATTCTTTTATGCTCGCAATCGCCTTTTCTCAGCGAGAAAATGCTGTTTTGAAGCCAAGCTTGTATTGAACAATTTCTGCACCAAAGTCAAATAAAACTGTGTCTACCTTCTTATTTAGCCTAAATCCACTCAGGAGAGACTGAAAATAAGCTTGTGGGATGTTTCCTTAAAAGACAGTAAATGCATGTAATTCAAGCATCCTTTTATGCTGGCAATGGCCTTTTCTCAGCGAGAAAATGCTGTTTTGAAGCCAAGCTTGTATTGAACAATTTGGCACCAAACTCAAATAAAACTGTGTCTGCCTTCTTATTTAGCCTAAATCCAGTCAGCAGAACATAAAAAAAAGCTTGTGGGATGTTTCCTTAAAAGACAGCAAATACATGTAAATCAAGCATCCTCTTGTGCTGCAAATCGCCTTTTCTCAGCGAGAAAATGCTGTTTTGAAGCAAAGCTTGTATTGAACAATCTCTGCACCAAACTCAAATAAAACTGTGTCTGCCTTCTTATTTAGCCTAAATCCAGTCAGCAGAACATAAAAACAAGCTTGTGGGATGTTTCCTTAAAAGACAGTAAATGCATGTAATTGAAGCATCCTTTTATGCTCAAATCGCCTTTTCTCAGCGAGAAAATGCTGTTTTGAAGCCAAGCTTGTATTGAACAATTTCTGCACCAAACTCAAATAAAACTGTGTCTGCCTTCTTATTTAGCCTAAATCCAGTCAGCAGAACATAAAAACAAGCTTGTGGGATGTTTCCTTAAAATACAGTAAATGCATGTAATTCAAGCATCCTTTTATGCTCGCAATCGCGCCTTTCTCAGCGAGAAAATGATGTTTTGAAGCAGAGCTTGTATTGAACAATTTCTGCACCAAACTCAAATAAAACTGTGTCTGCCTTCTTATTTAGCCTAAATCCACTCAGGAGACACTGAAAATAAGCTTGTGGGATGTTTCCTTAAAAGACAGTAAATGCATGTAAATCAAGCATTCTTTTATGCTTCATAATCGCCTTTTCTCAGCGAGAAAATGCTGTTTTGAAGCCAAGTTTGTATTGAACAATTTCTGCACCAAAGTCAAATAAAACTGTGTCTGCCTTCTTATTTAGCCTAAATCCAGTCAGCAGAACATAAAAATAGGCTTGTGGGATGTTTCCTTAAAAGACAGTAAATGCATGTAATTGAAGCATCCTTTTATGCTTGCAATCGCCTTTTCTCAGCGAGAAAATTCTGTTTTGAAAGCCAAGCTTGTATTGAACAATTTCTGCACAAAACTCAAATAAAACTGTGTCTGCCTTCTTATTTAGCCTAAATCCAGTCAGCAGAACATAAAAACAAGCTTCTGGGATGTTTCCTTAAAAGACAGTAAATGCATGTAATTCAAGCATCTTTTATGCTCGCAATTGCCTTTTCTCAGCGAAAAATGATGTTTTGAAGCAGAGCTTGTATTGAACAATTTCTGCACCAAACTCAAATAAAACTGTGTCTGCCTTCTTATTTAGCCTAAATCCAGTCAGCAGAACATAAAAACAAGCTTGTGGGATGTTTCCTTAAAAGACAGTAAATGCATGTAATTCAAGCATTCTTTTATGCTCATAATCGCCTTTTCTCAGCGAGAAATGCTGTTTTGAAGCATTTACAGCAAATGCATGTAAATCAAGCATCCTCTTGTGCTCGCAATCGCCTTTTCTCAGCGAGAAATGCTGTTTTGAAGCCAAGCTTGTATTGAACAATTTCTGCACCAAACTCAAATAAAACTGTGTCTGCCTTCTTATTTAGCCTAAATTCACTCAGGAGACACTGAAAATAAGCTTGTGGATGTTTCCTTAAAAGACAGCAAATGCATGTAATTCAAGCATCCTTTTATGCTCGCAATCGCCTTTTCTCAGCGAGAAAATGTTGTATTGAAGCCAAGCTTGTATTGAACAATTTCTGCACCAAAGTCAAATAAAACTTTGTCTACCTTCTTATGTAGCCTAAATCCACTAAGGAGAGACTGAAAATAAGCTTGTGGGATGTTTCCTTAAAAGACAGCAAATACATGTAAATCAAGCATCCTCTTGTGCTCGCAATCGCCTTTTCTCAGCGAGAAAATGATGTTTTGAAGCAGAGCTTGTATTGAACAATTTCTGCACCAAACTCAAATAAAACTGTGTCTGCCTTCTTATTTAGCCTAAATCCAGTCAGCAGAACATAAAAACAAGCTTGTGGGATGTTTCCTTAAAAGACAGTAAATGCATGTAAATCAAGCATCCTTTTTGCTTGCAATCGCCTTTTCTCAGCGAGAAAATGCTGTTTTAAACCAAGCATGTATTGAACAATTTCTGCACCAAACTCAAATAAAACTGTGTCTGCCTTCTTATGTAGCCTAAATCCACTCAGGAGACACTGAAAATGAGCTTGTGGGATGTTTCCTTAAAAGACAGTAAATGCATGTAAATCAAGCATTCTTTTATGCTCGCAATCGCCTTTTCTCAGCGAGAAAATGCTGTTTTGAAGCCAAGCTTGTATTGAACAATTTCTGCACAAAACTCAAATAAAAGTGTGTCTGCCTTCTTATTTAGCCTAAATCCAGTCAGCAGAACATAAAAACAAGCTTGTGGGATGTTTCCTTAAAAGACAGTAAATGCATGTAATTCAAGCATCCTTTTATGCTGGCAATGGCCTTTTCTCAGCGAGAAAATGCTGTTTTGAAGCCAAGCTTGTATTGAACAATTTGGCACCAAACTCAAATAAAACTGTGTCTGCCTTCTTATTTAGCCTAAATCCAGTCAGCAGAACATAAAAAAAGCTTGTGGATGTTTCCTTAAAAGACAGCAAATACATGTAAATCAAGCATCCTCTTGTGCTGCTTGCAATCGCCTTTTCTCAGCGAGAAAATGCTGTTTTGAAGCCAAGCTTGTATTGAACAATTTCTGCACCAAACTCAAATAAAACTGTGTCTGCCTTCTTATTTAGCCTAAATCCAGTCAGCAGAACATAAAAACAAGCTTGTGGGATGTTTCCTTAAAAGACAGTAAATGCATGTAAATCAAGCATCCTTTTTTGCTTGCAATCGCCTTTTCTCAGCGAGAAAATGCTGTTTTGAAGCCAAGCATGTATTGAACAATTTCTGCACCAAACTCAAATAAAACTGTGTCTGCCTTCTTATGTAGCCTAAATCCACTCAGGAGACACTGAAAATGAGCTTGTGGGATGTTTCCTTAAAAGACAGTAAATGCATGTAAATCAAGCATTCTTTTATGCTCGCAATCGCCTTTTCTCAGCGAGAAAATGCTGTTTTGAAGCCAAGCTTGTATTGAACAATTTCTGCACAAAACTCAAATAAAAGTGTGTCTGCCTTCTTATTTAGCCTAAATCCAGTCAGCAGAACATAAAAACAAGCTTGTGGGATGTTTCCTTAAAAGACAGTAAATGCATGTAATTGAAGCATCCTTTTATGCTCGCAATCGCCTTTTCTCAGCGAGAAAATGCTGTTTTGAAACCAAGCTTGTATTGAACAATTTCTGCACCAAAGTCAAATAAAACTGTGTCTGCCTTCTTATTTAGCCTAAATCCAGTCAGCAGAACATAAAAACAAGCTTGTGGGATGTTTCCTTAAAAGACAGTAAATGCATGTAATTCAAGCATCCTTTTATGCTACAATCGCCTTTTCTCAGCGAGAAAATGCTGTTTTGAAGCCAAGATTGTATTGAACAATTTCTGCACCAAAGTCAAATAAAACTGTGTCTGCCTTCTTATTTAGCCTAAATCCACTCAGGAGAGACTGAAAATAAGCTTGTGGGATGTTTCCTTAAAAAGAAAGTAAATGCATGTAATTCAAGCATCCTTTTATGCTCGCAATCGCCTTTTCTCAGCGAGAAATGCTGTATTGAAGCCAAGCTTGTATTGAACAATTTCTGCACCAAACTCAAATAAAACTTTTCTCCGCGAGAAAATGCTGTTTTGAAGCCAAGCTTGTATTGAACAATTTCTGCACCAAACTCAAATAAAACTGTGTCTGCCTTCTTATTTAGCCTAAATCCACTCAGCAGAACATATAAATATGGTTGTGGGATGTTTCCTTAAAAGACAGTAAATGCATATAATTCAAGCATCTTTTTATGCTCGCAAATGCCTTTTCTCAGCGAGAAAATGATGTTTTGAAGCAGAGCTTGTATTGAACAATTTCTGCACCAAACTCAAATAAAACTGTGTCTGCCTTCTTATTTAGCCTAAATCCAGTCAGCAGAACATAAAAACAAGCTTGTGGGATGTTTCCTTAAAAGACAGTAAATGCATGTAATTCAAGCATTCTTTTATGCTCGCAATCGCCTTTTCTCAGCGAAAATGCTGTTTTGAAGCAAAGCTTGTATTGAACAATTTCTGCACCAAAGTCAAATAAAACTGTGTCTGCCTTCTTATTTAGCCTAAATCCAGTCAGCAGAACATAAAAACAAGCTTGTGGGATGTTTCCTTAAAATACAGTAAATGCATGTAATTCAAGCATCCTTTTATGCTCATAATCGCCTTTTCTCAGCGAAAAAATGCTGTTTTGAAGCCAAGCTTGTATTGAACAATTTCTGCACCAAACTCAAATAAAACTGTGTCTGCCTTCTTATTTAGCCTAAATACACTAAGGAGAGACTGAAATAAGCTTGTGGATGTTTCCTTAAAAGACAGTAAATGCATGTAATTCAAGCATCCTTTTATGTTCGCATTTGCTTTTTCTCAGCGAAAAATGCTGTTTTGAAGCCAAGCTTGTATTGAACAATTTCTGTACCAAGTCAAATAAAACTGTGTCTGCCTTCTTATTTAACCTAAATCCACTCAGGAGAGACTGAAAATAAGCTTGTGGATGTTTCCTTAAAAGACAGTAAATGCATGTAAATCAAGCATTCTTTTATGCTCGCAATCGCCTTTTCTCAGCGAGAAAATGCTGTTTTGAAGCCAAGTTTGTATTGAACAATTTCTGCACCAAAGTCAAATAAAACTGTGTCTGCCTTCTTATTTAGCCTAAATCCAGTCAGCAGAACATAAAAACAGGCTTGTGGGATGTTTCCTTAAAAGACAGTAAATGCATGTAATTGAAGCATCCTTTTATGCTTGCAATCGCCTTTTCTCAGCGAAAAATTCTGTTTTGAAGCCAAGCTTGTATTGAACAATTTCTGCACCAAACTCAAATAAAACTGTGTCTGCCTTCTTATTTAGCCTAAATCCAGTCAGCAGAACATAAAAACAAGCTTGTGGGATGTTTCCTTAAAAGACAGTAAATGCATGTAATTCAAGCATTCTTTTATGCTCATAATCGCCTTTTCTCAGCGAGAAATGCTGTTTTGAAGCATTTACAGCAAATGCATGTAAATCAAGCATCCTCTTGTGCTCGCAATCGCCTTTTCTCAGCGAGAAATGCTGTATTGAAGCCAAGCTTGTATTGAACAATTTCTGCACCAAACTCAAATAAAACTTTTCTCAGCGAGAAAATGCTGTTTTGAAGCCAAGCTTGTATTGAACAATTTCTGCACCAAACTCAAATAAAACTGTGTCTGCCTTCTTATTTAGCCTAAATCCACTCAGCAGAACATATAAATATGGTTGTGGGATGTTTCCTTAAAAGACAGTAAATGCATATAATTCAAGCATCTTTTATGCTCGCAAATGCCTTTTCTCAGCGAAAAATGATGTTTTGAAGCAGAGCTTGTATTGAACAATTTCTGCACCAAACTCAAATAAAACTGTGTCTGCCTTCTTATTTAGCCTAAATCCAGTCAGCAGAACATAAAAACAAGCTTGTGGGATGTTTCCTTAAAAGACAGTAAATGCATGTAATTCAAGCATTCTTTTATGCTCATAATCGCCTTTTCTCAGCGAGAAATGCTGTTTTGAAGAAAAGCTTGTATTGAACAATTTCTGCACCAAAGTCAAATAAAACTGTGTCTGCCTTCTTATTTAGCCTAAATCCAGTCAGCAGAACATAAAAACAAGCTTGTGGGATGTTTCCTTAAAATACAGTAAATGCATGTAATTCAAGCATCCTTTTATGCTCGCAATCGCCTTTTCTCAGCGAAAAATGCTGTTTTGAAGCCAAGCTTGTATTGAACAATTTCTGCACCAAACTCAAATAAAACTGTGTCTGCCTTCTTATTTAGCCTAAATACACTCAGGAGAGACTGAAATAAGCTTGTGGATGTTTCCTTAAAAGACAGTAAATGCATGTAATTCAAGCATCCTTTTATGTTCGCATTTGCTTTTTCTCAGCGAGAAAATGCTGTTTTGAAGCCAAGCTTGTATTTAACAATTTCTGTACCAAGTCAAATAAAACTGTGTCTGCCTTCTTATTTAACCTAAATCCACTCAGGAGAGACTGAAAATAAGCTTGTGGGATGTTTCCTTAAAAGACAGTAAATGCATGTAAATCAAGCATTCTTTTATGCTCATAATCGCCTTTTCTCAGCGAGAAAATGCTGTTTTGAAGCCAAGTTTGTATTGAACAATTTCTGCACCAAAGTCAAATAAAACTGTGTCTGCCTTCTTATTTAGCCTAAATCCAGTCAGCAGAACATAAAAACAGGCTTGTGGGATGTTTCCTTAAAAGACAGTAAATGCATGTAATTGAAGCATCCTTTTATGCTTGCAATCGCCTTTTCTCAGCGAGAAAATTCTGTTTTGAAGCCAAGCTTGTATTGAACAATTTCTGCACAAAACTCAAATAAAACTGTGTCTGCCTTCTTATTTAGCCTAAATCCAGTCAGCAGAACATAAAAACAAGCTTCTGGGATGTTTCCTTAAAAGACAGTAAATGCATGTAATTCAAGCATCCTTTTATGCTCGCAATTGCCTTTTCTCAGCGAGAAAATGATGTTTTGAAGCAGAGCTTGTATTGAACAATTTCTGCACCAAACTCAAATAAAACTGTGTCTGCCTTCTTATTTAGCCTAAATCCAGTCAGCAGAACATAAAAACAAGCTTGTGGGATGTTTCCTTAAAAGACAGTAAATGCATGTAATTCAAGCATTCTTTTATGCTCGCAAATCGCCTTTTCTCAGCGAGAAATGCTGTTTTGAAGCATTTACAGCAAATGCATGTAAATCAAGCATCCTCTTGTGCTCGCAATCGCCTTTTCTCAGCGAGAAATGCTGTTTTGAAGCCAAGCTTGTATTGAACAATTTCTGCACCAAACTCAAATAAAACTGTGTCTGCCTTCTTATTTAGCCTAAATTCACTCAGGAGACACTGAAAATAAGCTTGTGGGATGTTTCCTTAAAAGACAGCAAATGCATGTAATTCAAGCATCCTTTTATGCTCATAATCGCCTTTTCTCAGCGAGAAAATGTTGTATTGAAGCCAAGCTTGTATTGAACAATTTCTGCACCAAAGTCAAATAAAACTTTGTCTACCTTCTTATGTAGCCTAAATCCACTAAGGAGAGACTGAAAATAAGCTTGTGGGATGTTTCCTTAAAAGACAGTAAATGCATGTAATTCAAGCATCCTTTTATGATGGCAATGGCCTTTTCTCAGCGAGAAAATGCTGTTTTGAAGCCAAGCTTGTATTGAACAATTTGGCACCAAACTCAAATAAAACTGTGTCTGCCTTCTTATTTAGCCTAAATCCAGTCAGCAGAACATAAAAAAAGCTTGTGGGATGTTTCCTTAAAAGACAGCAAATACATGTAAATCAAGCATCCTCTTGTGCTCGCAATCGCCTTTTCTCAGCGAGAAAATGATGTTTTGAAGCAGAGCTTGTATTGAACAATTTCTGCACCAAACTCAAATAAAACTGTGTCTGCCTTCTTATTTAGCCTAAATCCAGTCAGCAGAACATAAAAACAAGCTTGTGGGATGTTTCCTTAAAAGACAGTAAATGCATGTAAATCAAGCATCCTTTTTGCTTGCAATCGCCTTTTCTCAGCGAGAAAATGCTGTTTTGAAGCCAAGCATGTATTGAACAATTTCTGCACCAAACTCAAATAAAACTGTGTCTGCCTTCTTATGTAGCCTAAATCCACTCAGGAGACACTGAAAATGAGCTTGTGGGATGTTTCCTTAAAAGACAGTAAATGCATGTAAATCAAGCATTCTTTTATGCTCGCAAATCGCCTTTTCTCAGCGAGAAAATGCTGTTTTGAAGCCAAGCTTGTATTGAACAATTTCTGCACAAAACTCAAATAAAAGTGTGTCTGCCTTCTTATTTAGCCTAAATCCAGTCAGCAGAACATAAAAACAAGCTTGTGGGATGTTTCCTTAAAAGACAGTAAATGCATGTAATTCAAGCATCCTTTTATGCTGGCAATGGCCTTTTTCAGCGAGAAAATGCTGTTTTGAAGCCAAGCTTGTATTGAACAATTTGGCACCAAACTCAAATAAAACTGTGTCTGCCTTCTTATTTAGCCTAAATCCAGTCAGCAGAACATAAAAAAAAAGCTGGGATGTTTCCTTAAAAGACAGCAAATACATGTAAATCAAGCATCCTCTTGTGCTCGCAATCGCCTTTTCTCAGCGAGAAAATGCTGTTTTGAAGCCAAGCTTGTATTGAACAATTTCTGCACCAAACTCAAATAAAACTGTGTCTGCCTTCTTATTTAGCCTAAATCCAGTCAGCAGAACATAAAAACAAGCTTGTGGATGTTTCCTTAAAAGACAGTAAATGCATGTAAATCAAGCATCCTTTTTTGCTTGCAATCGCCTTTTCTCAGCGAGAAAATGCTGTTTTGAAGCCAAGCATGTATTGAACAATTTCTGCACCAAACTCAAATAAAACTGTGTCTGCCTTCTTATGTAGCCTAAATCCACTCAGGAGACACTGAAAATGAGCTTGTGGGATGTTTCCTTAAAAGACAGTAAATGCATGTAAATCAAGCATTCTTTTATGCTTTCAATCGCCTTTTCTCAGCGAGAAAATGCTGTTTTGAAGCCAAGCTTGTATTGAACAATTTCTGCACAAAACTCAAATAAAAGTGTGTCTGCCTTCTTATTTAGCCTAAATCCAGTCAGCAGAACATAAAAACAAGCTTGTGGGATGTTTCCTTAAAAGACAGTAAATGCATGTAATTGAAGCATCCTTTTATGCTCATAATCGCCTTTTCTCAGCGAAAAATGCTGTTTTAAACCAAGCTTGTATTGAACAATTTCTGCACCAAAGTCAAATAAAACTGTGTCTGCCTTCTTATTTAGCCTAAATCCAGTCAGCAGAACATAAAAACAAGCTTGTGGGATGTTTCCTTAAAAGACAGTAAATGCATGTAATTCAAGCATCCTTTTATGCTTTCAGAATCGCCTTTTCTCAGCGAGAAAATGCTGTTTTGAAGCCAAGATTGTATTGAACAATTTCTGCACCAAAGTCAAATAAAACTGTGTCTGCCTTCTTATTTAGCCTAAATCCACTCAGGAGAGACTGAAAATAAGCTTGTGGGATGTTTCCTTAAAAGAAAGTAAATGCATGTAATTCAAGCATCCTTTTATGCTCGCAATCGCCTTTTCTCAGCGAGAAATGCTGTATTGAAGCCAAGCTTGTATTGAACAATTTCTGCACCAAACTCAAATAAAACTTTTCTCCGCGAGAAAATGCTGTTTTGAAGCCAAGCTTGTATTGAACAATTTCTGCACCAAACTCAAATAAAACTGTGTCTGCCTTCTTATTTAGCCTAAATCCACTCAGCAGAACATATAAATATGGTTGTGGGATGTTTCCTTAAAAGACAGTAAATGCATATAATTCAAGCATCTTTTATGCTCGCAAATGCCTTTTCTCAGCGAAAAATGATGTTTTGAAGCAGAGCTTGTATTGAACAATTTCTGCACCAAACTCAAATAAAACTGTGTCTGCCTTCTTATTTAGCCTAAATCCAGTCAGCAGAACATAAAAACAAGCTTGTGGGATGTTTCCTTAAAAGACAGTAAATGCATGTAATTCAAGCATTCTTTTATGCTCGTAATCGCCTTTTCTCAGCGAAAATGCTGTTTTGAAGCAAAGCTTGTATTGAACAATTTCTGCACCAAAGTCAAATAAAACTGTGTCTGCCTTCTTATTTAGCCTAAATCCAGTCAGCAGAACATAAAAACAAGCTTGTGGATGTTTCCTTAAAATACAGTAAATGCATGTAATTCAAGCATCCTTTTATGCTCGCAATCGCCTTTTCTCAGCGAAAAAATGCTGTTTTGAAGCCAAGCTTGTATTGAACAATTTCTGCACCAAACTCAAATAAAACTGTGTCTGCCTTCTTATTTAGCCTAAATACACTAAGGAGAGACTGAAATAAGCTTGTGGGATGTTTCCTTAAAAGACAGTAAATGCATGTAATTCAAGCATCCTTTTATGTTCGCATTTGCTTTTTCTCAGCGAGAAAATGCTGTTTTGAAGCCAAGCTTGTATTGAACAATTTCTGTACCAAGTCAAATAAAACTGTGTCTGCCTTCTTATTTAACCTAAATCCACTCAGGAGAGACTGAAAATAAGCTTGTGGGATGTTTCCTTAAAAGACAGTAAATGCATGTAAATCAAGCATTCTTTTATGCTCGCAATCGCCTTTTCTCAGCGAGAAAATGCTGTTTTGAAGCCAAGTTTGTATTGAACAATTTCTGCACCAAAGTCAAATAAAACTGTGTCTGCCTTCTTATTTAGCCTAAATCCAGTCAGCAGAACATAAAAACAGGCTTGTGGGATGTTTCCTTAAAAGACAGTAAATGCATGTAATTGAAGCATCCTTTTATGCTTGCAATCGCCTTTTCTCAGCGAAAAATTCTGTTTTGAAGCCAAGCTTGTATTGAACAATTTCTGCACCAAACTCAAATAAAACTGTGTCTGCCTTCTTATTTAGCCTAAATCCAGTCAGCAGAACATAAAAACAAGCTTGTGGGATGTTTCCTTAAAAGACAGTAAATGCATGTAATTCAAGCATTCTTTTATGCTCGCAAATCGCCTTTTCTCAGCGAGAAATGCTGTTTTGAAGCATTTACAGCAAATGCATGTAAATCAAGCATCCTCTTGTGCTCGCAATCGCCTTTTCTCAGCGAGAAATGCTGTATTGAAGCCAAGCTTGTATTGAACAATTTCTGCACCAAACTCAAATAAAACTTTTCTCAGCGAGAAAATGCTGTTTTGAAGCCAAGCTTGTATTGAACAATTTCTGCACCAAACTCAAATAAAACTGTGTCTGCCTTCTTATTTAGCCTAAATCCACTCAGCAGAACATATAAATATGGTTGTGGGATGTTTCCTTAAAAGACAGTAAATGCATATAATTCAAGCATCTTTTATGCTCGCAAATGCCTTTTCTCAGCGAGAAAATGATGTTTTGAAGCAGAGCTTGTATTGAACAATTTCTGCACCAAACTCAAATAAAACTGTGTCTGCCTTCTTATTTAGCCTAAATCCAGTCAGCAGAACATAAAAACAAGCTTGTGGATGTTTCCTTAAAAGACAGTAAATGCATGTAATTCAAGCATTCTTTTATGCTCATAATCGCCTTTTCTCAGCGAGAAATGCTGTTTTGAAGAAAAGCTTGTATTGAACAATTTCTGCACCAAAGTCAAATAAAACTGTGTCTGCCTTCTTATTTAGCCTAAATCCAGTCAGCAGAACATAAAAACAAGCTTGTGGGATGTTTCCTTAAAATACAGTAAATGCATGTAATTCAAGCATCCTTTTATGCTCACTCGCAATCGCCTTTTCTCAGCGAAAAATGCTGTTTTGAAGCCAAGCTTGTATTGAACAATTTCTGCACCAAACTCAAATAAAACTGTGTCTGCCTTCTTATTTAGCCTAAATACACTCAGGAGAGACTGAAATAAGCTTGTGGGATGTTTCCTTAAAAGACAGTAAATGCATGTAATTCAAGCATCCTTTTATGTTCGCATTTGCTTTTTCTCAGCGAGAAAATGCTGTTTTGAAGCCAAGCTTGTATTTAACAATTTCTGTACCAAGTCAAATAAAACTGTGTCTGCCTTCTTATTTAACCTAAATCCACTCAGGAGAGACTGAAAATAAGCTTGTGGGATGTTTCCTTAAAAGACAGTAAATGCATGTAAATCAAGCATTCTTTTATGCTCATAATCGCCTTTTCTCAGCGAGAAAATGCTGTTTTGAAGCCAAGTTTGTATTGAACAATTTCTGCACCAAAGTCAAATAAAACTGTGTCTGCCTTCTTATTTAGCCTAAATCCAGTCAGCAGAACATAAAAACAGGCTTGTGGGATGTTTCCTTAAAAGACAGTAAATGCATGTAATTGAAGCATCCTTTTATGCTTGCAATCGCCTTTTCTCAGCGAGAAAATTCTGTTTTGAAGCCAAGCTTGTATTGAACAATTTCTGCACAAAACTCAAATAAAACTGTGTCTGCCTTCTTATTTAGCCTAAATCCAGTCAGCAGAACATAAAAACAAGCTTCTGGGATGTTTCCTTAAAAGACAGTAAATGCATGTAATTCAAGCATCCTTTTATGCTCGCAATTGCCTTTTCTCAGCGAGAAAATGATGTTTTGAAGCAGAGCTTGTATTGAACAATTTCTGCACCAAACTCAAATAAAACTGTGTCTGCCTTCTTATTTAGCCTAAATCCAGTCAGCAGAACATAAAAACAAGCTTGTGGGATGTTTCCTTAAAAGACAGTAAATGCATGTAATTCAAGCATTCTTTTATGCTCGCAATCGCCTTTTCTCAGCGAGAAATGCTGTTTTGAAGCATTTACAGCAAATGCATGTAAATCAAGCATCCTCTTGTGCTCGCAATCGCCTTTTCTCAGCGAGAAATGCTGTTTTGAAGCCAAGCTTGTATTGAACAATTTCTGCACTAAACTCAAATAAAACTGTGTCTGCCTTCTTATTTAGCCTAAATTCACTCAGGAGACACTGAAAATAAGCTTGTGGGATGTTTCCTTAAAAGACAGTAAATGCATGTAATTCAAGCATCCTTTTATGCTCGCAATCGCCTTTTCTCAGCGAGAAAATGTTGTATTGAAGCCAAGCTTGTATTGAACAATTTCTGCACCAAAGTCAAATAAAACTTTGTCTACCTTCTTATTTAGCCTAAATCCACTCAGGAGAGACTGAAAATAAGCTTGTGGGATGTTTCCTTAAAAGACAGTAAATGCATGTAAATCAAGCATTCTTTTATGCTCGCAATCGCCTTTTCTCAGCGAGAAAATGCTGTTTTGAAGCCCAGCTTGTATTGAACAATTTCTGCACAAAACTCAAATAAAACTGTGTCTGCCTTCTTATTTAGCCTAAATCCAGTCAGCAGAACATAAAAACAAGCTTGTGGGATGTTTCCTTAAAAGACAGTAAATGCATGTAATTGAAGCATCCTTTTATGCTCGCAATCGCCTTTTCTCAGCGAGAAAATGCTGTTTTGAAGCCAAGCTTGTATTGAACAATTTCTGCACCAAAGTCAAATAAAACTGTGTCTGCCTTCTTATTTAGCCTAAATCCAGTCAGCAGAACATAAAAACAAGCTTGTGGGATGTTTCCTTAAAAGACAGTAAATGCATGTAATTCAAGCATCCTTTTATGCTCATAATCGCCTTTTCTCAGAGAGAAAATGCTGTTTTGAAGCCAAGATTGTATTGAACAATTTCTGCACCAAAGTCAAATAAAACTGTGTCTGCCTTCTTATTTAGCCTAAATCCACTCAGGAGAGACTGAAAATAAGCTTGTGGGATGTTTCCTTAAAAGAAAGTAAATGCATGTAATTCAAGCATCCTTTTATGCTCGCAATCGCCTTTTCTCAGCGAGAAATGCTGTATTGAAGCCAAGCTTGTATTGAACAATTTCTGCACCAAACTCAAATAAAACTTTTCTCAGCGAGAAAATGCTGTTTTGAAGCCAAGCTTGTATTGAACAATTTCTGCACCAAACTCAAATAAAACTGTGTCTGCCTTCTTATTTAGCCTAAATCCACTCAGCAGAACATATAAATATGGTTTTGGGATGTTTCCTTAAAAGACAGTAAATGCATATAATTCAAGCATCTTTTATGCTCGCAAATGCCTTTTCTCAGCGAGAAAATGATGTTTTGAAGCAGAGCTTGTATTGAACAATTTCTGTACCAAACTCAAATAAAACTGTGTCTGCCTTCTTATTTAGCCTAAATCCAGTCAGCAGAACATAAAAACAAGCTTGTGGGATGTTTCCTTAAAAGACAGTAAATGCATGTAATTCAAGCATTCTTTTATGCTCGCAATCGCCTTTTCTCAGCGAGAAATGCTGTTTTGAAGAAAAGCTTGTATTGAACAATTTCTGCACCAAAGTCAAATAAAACTGTGTCTGCCTTCTTATTTAGCCTAAATCCAGTCAGCAGAACATAAAAACAAGCTTGTGGGATGTTTCCTTAAAATACAGTAAATGCATGTAATTCAAGCATCCTTTTATGCTCGCAATCGCCTTTTCTCAGCGAAAAATGCTGTTTTGAAGCCAAGCTTGTATTGAACAATTTCTGCACCAAACTCAAATAAAACTGTGTCTGCCTTCTTATTTAGCCTAAATACACTCAGGAGAGACTGAAATAAGCTTGTGGGATGTTTCCTTAAAAGACAGTAAATGCATGTAATTCAAGCATCCTTTTATGTTCGATTTGCTTTTTCTCAGCGAGAAAATGCTGTTTTGAAGCCAAGCTTGTATTTAACAATTTCTGTACCAAGTCAAATAAAACTGTGTCTGCCTTCTTATTTAACCTAAATCCACTCAGGAGAGACTGAAAATAAGCTTGTGGGATGTTTCCTTAAAAGACAGTAAATGCATGTAATTCAAGCATCCTTTTATGCTCGCAAATCGCCTTTTCTCAGCGAGAAAATGCTGTTTTGAAGCCAAGCTTGTATTGAACAATTTCTGCACCAAAGTCAAATAAAACTGTGTCTGCCTTCTTATTTAGCCTAAATCCAGTCAGCAGAACAAAAAAAAAGGCTTGTGGGATGTTTCCTTAAAAGACAGTAAATGCATGTAATTCAAGCATCCTTTTATGCTGTAATCGCCTTTTCTCAGCGAGAAAATGCTGTCTTGAAGCCATACTTGTATTGAACAATTTCTGCACCAAACTCAAATAAAACTGTGTCTGCCTTCTTATTTAGCCTAAATCCACCCAGGAGAGACTGAAAATAAGCTTGTGGGATGTTTCCTTAAAAGACAGTAAATGCATGTAATTTAAGCATCCTTTTATGCTCATAATCGCCTTTTCTCAGCGAGAAAATGCTGTTTTGAAGCCAAGATTGTATTGAACAATTTCTGCACCAAAGTCAAATAAAACTGTGTCTGCCTTCTTATTTAGCCTAAATCCACTCAGGAGAGACTGAAAATAAGCTTGTGGGATGTTTCCTGAAAAGAAAGTAAATGCATGTAATTCAAGCATCCTTTTATGCTCGCAATCGCCTTTTCTCAGCGAGAAATGCTGTATTGAAGCCAAGCTTGTATTGAACAATTTCTGCACCAAACTCAAATAAAACTGTGTCTGCCTTCCTTTTTAGCCTAAATCCACTCAGGAGAGACTGAAATAAGCTTGTGGATGTTTCCTTAAAAGACAGTAAATGCATGTAATTGAAGCATCCTTTTATGCTCATAATCGCCTTTTCTCAGCGAGAAAATGCTGTTTTGAAGCCAAGCTTGTATTGAATAATTTTTGCACAAAACTCAAATAAAACTGTGTCTGCCTTCTTATTTAGCCTAAATCCACTCAGCAGAACATATAAATATGGTTGTGGGATGTTTCCTTAAAAGACAGTAAATGCATGTAATTCAAGCATCCTTTTATGCTTTCATGCAATCGCCTTTTCTCAGCGAAAAATGCTGTTTTGAAGCCAAGCTTGTATTGAACAATTTCTGGACCAAAGTCAAATAAAACTGTGTCTGCCTTCTTATTTAGCCTAAATCCAGTCAGCAGAACATAAAAACAAGCTTGTGGGATGTTTCCTTAAAAGACAGTAAATGCATATAATTCAAGCATCTTTTTATGCTCGCAATCGCCTTTTCTCAGCGAAAAAATTTTGTATTGAAGCCAAGCTTGTATTGAACAATTTCTGCACCAAAGTCAAATAAAACTGTGTCTGCCTTCTTATTCAGCCTAAATCCAGTCAGCAGAAAAAAAAAAAGCTTGTGGATGTTTCCTTAAAAGACAGTAAATGCATGTAATTCAAGCATCCTTTTATGCTCGCAATCGCCTTTTCTCAGCGAGAAAATGCTGTTTTGAAGCCAAGGTTGTATTGAACAATTTCTGCACCAAACTCAAATAAAACTGTGTCTGCCTTCTTATTTAGCCTAAATCCACTCAGGAGAGACTGAAAATAAGCTTGTGGGATGTTTCCTTAAAGACAGTAAATGCATGTAATTCATGCATCCTTTTATGCTTTCATAATCGCCTTTTCTCAGCGAGAAAATGCTGTTTTGAAGCCAAGCATGTATTGAACAATTTCTGCACAAAACTCAAATAAAACTGTGTCTGCCTTCTTATTTAGCCTAAATCCACTCAGGAGAGACTGAAAATAAGCTTGTGGGATGTTTCCTTAAAAGACAGTAAATGCATGTAATTCAAGCATCCTTTTATGCTCGCAATCGCCTTTTCTCAGCGAGAAAATGCTGTCTTGAAGCCAAGCTTGTATTGAACAATTTCTGCACCAAACTCAAATAAAACTGTGTCTGCCTTCTTATTTAGTCTAAATCCACTCAAGGGAGACTGAAAATAAGCTTGTAGGATGTTTCCTTAAAAGACAGTAAATGCATGTAATTGAAGCATCCTTTTATGCTCGCAATCGCCTTTTCTCAGCGAGCAAATGCTGTCTTGAAGCTATACTTGTATTGAACAATTTCTGCACCAAACTCAAATAAAACTGTGTCTGCCTTCTTATTTAGCCTAAATCCACCCAGGAGAGACTGAAAATAAGCTTGTGGATGTTTCCTTAAATAACAGTAAATGCATGTAATTTAAGCATCCTTTTATGCTCGCAATCGCCTTTTCTCAGCAAGAAAATGCTGTTTTGAAGCCAAGATTGTATTGAACAATTTCTGCACCAAAGTCAAATAAAACTGTGTCTGCCTTCTTTTTTAGCCTAAATCCACTCAGGAAAGACTGAAAATAAGCTTGTGGGATTTTTTCTTTAAAAGACAGTAAATGCATGTAATTCAAGCATCCTTTTATGCTCAAATCGCCTTTTCTCAGCGAGAAAATGCTGTTTTGAAGCCAAGCTTGTATTGAACAATTTCTGCACCAAAGTCAAATAAAACTGTGTCTGCCTTCTTATTTAGCCTAAATCCAGTCAGCAGAACAAAAAAAAAAGGCTTGTGGGATGTTTCCTTAAAAGACAGTAAATGCATGTAATTCAAGCATCCTTTTATGCTCGCAATCGCCTTTTCTCAGCGAGCAAATGCTGTCTTGAAGCCATACTTGTATTGAACAATTTCTGCACCAAACTCAAATAAAACTGTGTCTGCCTTCTTATTTAGCCTAAATCCACCCAGGAGAGACTGAAAATAAGCTTGTGGGATGTTTCCTTAAAAGACAGTAAATGCATGTAATTTAAGCATCCTTTTATGCTCGCAATCGCCTTTTCTCAGCGAGAAAATGCTGTTTTGAAGCCAAGATTGTATTGAACAATTTCTGCACCAAAGTCAAATAAAACTGTGTCTGCCTTCTTATTTAGCCTAAATCCACTCAGGAGAGACTGAAAATAAGCTTGTGGATGTTTCCTGAAAAGAAAGTAAATGCATGTAATTCAAGCATCCTTTTATGCTCGCAATCGCCTTTTCTCAGCGAGAAATGCTGTATTGAAGCCAAGCTTGTATTGAACAATTTCTGCACCAAACTCAAATAAAACTGTGTCTGCCTTCCTTTTTAGCCTAAATCCACTCAGGAGAGACTGAAATAAGCTTGTGGGATGTTTCCTTAAAAGACAGTAAATGCATGTAATTGAAGCATCCTTTTATGCTCGCAATCGCCTTTTCTCAGCGAGAAAATGCTGTTTTGAAGCCAAGCTTGTATTGAAGACTTTTTGCACAAAACTCAAATAAAACTGTGTCTGCCTTCTTATTTAGCCTAAATCCACTCAGCAGAACATATAAATATGGTTGTGGGATGTTTCCTTAAAAGACAGTAAATGCATGTAATTCAAGCATCCTTTTATGCTCGCAATCGCCTTTTCTCAGCGAGAAAATGCTGTTTTGAAGCCAAGCTTGTATTGAACAATTTCTGGACCAAAGTCAAATAAAACTGTGTCTGCCTTCTTATTTAGCCTAAATCCAGTCAGCAGAACATAAAAACAAGCTTGTGGGATGTTTCCTTAAAAGACAGTAAATGCATATAATTCAAGCATCTTTTTATGCTCGCAATCGCCTTTTCTCAGCGAAAAAATTTTGTATTGAAGCCAAGCTTGTATTGAACAATTTCTGCACCAAAGTCAAATAAAACTGTGTCTGCCTTCTTATTCAGCCTAAATCCAGTCAGCAGAACATAAAAAAAAGCTTGTGGGATGTTTCCTTAAAAGACAGTAAATGCATGTAATTCAAGCATCCTTTTATGCTCGCAATCGCCTTTTCTCAGCGAGAAAATGCTGTTTTGAAGCCAAGGTTGTATTGAACAATTTCTGCACCAAACTCAAATAAAACTGTGTCTGCCTTCTTATTTAGCCTAAATCCACTCAGGAGAGACTGAAAATAAGCTTGTGGGATGTTTCCTTAAAAGACAGTAAATGCATGTAATTCATGCATCCTTTTATGCTCGCAATCGCCTTTTCTCAGCGAGAAAATGCTGTTTTGAAGCCAAGCATGTATTGAACAATTTCTGCACAAAACTCAAATAAAACTGTGTCTGCCTTCTTATTTAGCCTAAATCCACTCAGGAGAGACTGAAAATAAGCTTGTGGGATGTTTCCTTAAAAGACAGTAAATGCATGTAATTCAAGCATCCTTTTATGCTCGCAATCGTATTTTCTCAGCGAGAAAATGCTGTCTTGAAGCCAAGCTTGTATTGAACAATTTCTGCACCAAACTCAAATAAAACTGTGTCTGCCTTCTTATTTAGTCTAAATCCACTCAAGGGAGACTGAAAATAAGCTTGTAGGATGTTTCCTTAAAAGACAGTAAATGCATGTAATTGAAGCATCCTTTTATGCTCGCAATCGCCTTTTCTCAGCGAGCAAATGCTGTCTTGAAGCTATACTTGTATTGAACAATTTCTGCACCAAACTCAAATAAAACTGTGTCTGCCTTCTTATTTAGCCTAAATCCACCCAGGAGAGACTGAAAATAAGCTTGTGGGATGTTTCCTTAAATAACAGTAAATGCATGTAATTTAAGCATCCTTTTATGCTCATGTCGCCTTTTCTCAGCAAGAAAATGCTGTTTTGAAGCCAAGATTGTATTGAACAATTTCTGCACCAAAGTCAAATAAAACTGTGTCTGCCTTCTTTTTTAGCCTAAATCCACTCAGGAAAGACTGAAAATAAGCTTGTGGGATTTTTTCTTTAAAAGACAGTAAATGCATGTAATTCAAGCATCCTTTTAAGCTCGCAATCGCCTTTTCTCAGCGAGAAAATGCTGTTTTGAAGCCAAGCTTGTATTGAACAATTTCTGCACCAAACTCAAATAAAACTGTTTCTGCCTTCTTATTTAGCGTAAATCCACTCAGGAGAGACTGAAAATAAACTTGTGGGATGTTTCCTTAAAAGACAGTAAATGCATGTAATTCAAGCATCCTTTTATGCTCGCAATCGCCTATTCTCAGCGAGAAAATGCTGTTTTGAATCCAAGCTTGTATTGAACAATTTCTGCACCAAACTCAAATAAAACTGTGTCTGCCTTCTTATTTAGCCTAAATCCACTCAGGAGAGACTGAAAATAAGCTTGTGGGATGTTTCCTTAAAATACAGTAAATGCATGTAATTCAAGCATCCTTTTATGCTTTCATAATCGCCTTTTCTCAGCGAGAAAATGCTGTTTTGAAGCCAAGCTTGTATTGAACAATTTCTGCTCCAAAGTCAAATAAAACTGTGTCTGCCTTCTTATTTAGCCTAAATCCACTCAGGAAAGACTGAAAATAAGCTTGTGGGATTTTTTCTTTAAAAGACAGTAAATGCATGTAATTCAAGCATCCTTTTATGCTCGCAATCGCCTTTTCTCATCGAGAAAATGCAGTTTTGAAGCCAAGCTTGTATTGAACAATTTCTGCACCAAACTCAAATAAAACTGTGTCTGCCTTCTTATTTAGCGTAAATACACTCAGGAGAGACTGAAAATAAACTTGTGGGATGTTTCCTTAAAAGACAGTAAATGCATGTAATTCAAGCATCCTTTTATGCTCGCAATCGCCTTTTCTCAGCGAGAAAATGCTGTTTTGAAGCCAAGCTTGTATTGAACAATTTCTGCACCAAAGTCAAATAAAACTGTGTCTGCCTTCTTATTTAGCCTAAATCCTCTCAGGAGAGACTGAAAATAAGCTTGTGGGATGTTTCCTTAAAAGACAGTAAATGCATGTAATTCAAGCATCCTTTTATGCTCGCAATCGCCTTTTCTCAACGAAAAAGCTGTTTTGAAGAAAACCTTGTATTGAACAATTTCTGCACCAAACTCAAATAAAACTGTGTCTGCCTTCTTATTTAGCCTAAATCCAGTCAGCAGAACATAAAAACAAGCTTGTGGGATGTTTCCTTAAAAGACAGTAAATGCATTTAATTGAAGCATCCTTTTATGCTCGCAATCGCCTTTTCTCAGCGAGAAAATGCTGTTTTGAAGCCAAGCTTGTATTGAACAATTTGGCACCAAACTCAAATAAAACTGTGTCTGCCTTCTTATTTAGCCTAAATCCACTCAGCAGAACATATAAATATCGTTGTGGGATGTTTTCTTAAAAGAGAGTAAATGCATGTAATTCAAGCATTCTTTTATGCTCGCAATCGCCTTTTCTCAGCGAGAAAATGCGGTTTTGAAGCCAAGCTTGTATTGAACAATTTCTGCACCAAAGTCAAATAAAACTGTGTCTGCCTTCTTATTTAGCCTAAATCCAGTCAGCAGAACATAAAAACAAGCTTGTGGGATGTTTCCTTAAAAGACAGTAAATGCATGTAATTGAAGCATCCTTTTATGCTCGCAATCGCCTTTTCGCAACGAAAAAGCTGTTTTGAAGAAAACCTTGTATTGAACAATTTCTGCACCAAACTCAAATAAAACTGTGTCTGCCTTCTTATTTAGCGTAAATCCACTCAGGAGAGACTGAAAATAAACTTGTGGGATGTTTCCTTAAAAGACAGTAAATGCATGTAATTGAAACATCCTTTTATGCTCATAATCGCCTTTTCTCAGCGAAAAATGCTGTTTTGAAGCCAAGCTTGTATTGAACAATTTCTGCACCAAACTCAAATAAAACTGTGTCTGCCTTCTTATTTAGCCTAAATCCAGTCAGCAGAACATAAAAACAAGCTTGTGGGATGTTTCCTTAAAATACAGTAAATGCATGTAATTCAAGCATCCTTTTATGCTCGCAATCGCCTTTTCTCAGCGAGAAAATGCTGTTTTGAAGCAGAGCTTGTATTGAACAATTTCTGCACCAAACTCAAATAAAACTGTGTCTGCCTTCTTATTTAGCCTAAATCCACTCAGGAGACACTGAAAATAAGCTTGTGGGATGTTTCCTTAAAAGACAGTAAATGCATGTAAATCAAGCATTCTTTTATGCTCGTCGCCTTTTCTCAGCGAGAAAATGCTGTTTTGAAGCCAAGTTTGTATTGAACAATTTCTGCACCAAAGTCAAATAAAACTGTGTCTGCCTTCTTATTTAGCCTAAATCCAGTCAGCAGAACATAAAAATAGGCTTGTGGGATGTTTCCTTAAAAGACAGTAAATGCATGTAATTGAAGCATCCTTTTATGCTTGCAATCGCCTTTTCTCAGCGAGAAAATTCTGTTTTGAAGCCAAGCTTGTATTGAACAATTTCTGCACAAAACTCAAATAAAACTGTGTCTGCCTTCTTATTTAGCCTAAATCCAGTCAGCAGAACATAAAAACAAGCTTCTGGGATGTTTCCTTAAAAGACAGTAAATGCATGTAATTCAAGCATCTTTTATGCTCGCAATTGCCTTTTCTCAGCGAGAAAATGATGTTTTGAAGCAGAGCTTGTATTGAACAATTTCTGCACCAAACTCAAATAAAACTGTGTCTGCCTTCTTATTTAGCCTAAATCCAGTCAGCAGAACATAAAAACAAGCTTGTGGGATGTTTCCTTAAAAGACAGTAAATGCATGTAATTCAAGCATTCTTTTATGCTCGCAATCGCCTTTTCTCAGCGAAAATGCTGTTTTGAAGCATTTACAGCAAATGCATGTAAATCAAGCATCCTCTTGTGCTCGCAATCGCCTTTTCTCAGCGAGAAATGCTGTTTTGAAGCCAAGCTTGTATTGAACAATTTCTGCACCAAACTCAAATAAAACTGTGTCTGCCTTCTTATTTAGCCTAAATTCACTCAGGAGACACTGAAAATAAGCTTGTGGATGTTTCCTTAAAAGACAGCAAATGCATGTAATTCAAGCATCCTTTTATGCTCATAATCGCCTTTTCTCAGCGAGAAAATGTTGTATTGAAGCCAAGCTTGTATTGAACAATTTCTGCACCAAAGTCAAATAAAACTTTGTCTACCTTCTTATGTAGCCTAAATCCACTAAGGAGAGACTGAAAATAAGCTTGTGGGATGTTTCCTTAAAAGACAGTAAATGCATGTAATTCAAGCATCCTTTTATGCTGGCAATGGCCTTTTCTCAGCGAGAAAATGCTGTTTTGAAGCCAAGCTTGTATTGAACAATTTGGCACCAAACTCAAATAAAACTGTGTCTGCCTTCTTATTTAGCCTAAATCCAGTCAGCAGAACATAAAAAAAAAAAAACTTGTGGATGTTTCCTTAAAAGACAGCAAATACATGTAAATCAAGCATCCTCTTGTGCTCATAATCGCCTTTTCTCAGCGAGAAAATGCTGTTTTGAAGCCAAGCTTGTATTGAACAATTTCTGCACCAAACTCAAATAAAACTGTGTCTGCCTTCTTATTTAGCCTAAATCCAGTCAGCAGAACATAAAAACAAGCTTGTGGGATGTTTCTTTAAAAGACAGTAAATGCATGTAAATCAAGCATCCTTTTTTGCTTGCAATCGCCTTTTCTCAGCGAGAAAATGCTGTTTTGAAGCCAAGCATGTATTGAACAATTTCTGCACCAAACTCAAATAAAACTGTGTCTGCCTTCTTATGTAGCCTAAATCCACTCAGGAGACACTGAAAATGAGCTTGTGGGATGTTTCCTTAAAAGACAGTAAATGCATGTAAATCAAGCATTCTTTTATGCTCGCAATCGCCTTTTCTCAGCGAGAAAATGCTGTTTTGAAGCCAAGCTTGTATTGAACAATTTCTGCACAAAACTCAAATAAAAGTGTGTCTGCCTTCTTATTTAACCTAAATCCAGTCAGCAGAACATAAAAACAAGCTTGTGGGATGTTTCCTTAAAAGACAGTAAATGCATGTAATTGAAGCATCCTTTTATGCTCGCAATCGCCTTTTCTCAGCGAGAAAATGCTGTTTTGAAGCCAAGCTTGTATTGAACAATTTCTGCACCAAAGTCAAATAAAACTGTGTCTGCCTTCTTATTTAGCCTAAATCCAGTCAGCAGAACATAAAAACAAGTTTGTGGGATGTTTCCTTAAAAGACAGTAAATGCATGTAATTCAAGCATCCTTTTATGCTCGCAATCGCCTTTTCTCAGCGAGAAAATGCTGTTTTGAAGCCAAGATTGTATTGAACAATTTCTGCACCAAAGTCAAATAAAACTGTGTCTGCCTTCTTATTTAGCCTAAATCCACTCAGGAGAGACTGAAAATAAGCTTGTGGGATGTTTCCTTAAAAAGAAAGTAAATGCATGTAATTCAAGCATCCTTTTATGCTCGCAATCGCCTTTTCTCAGCGAGAAATGCTGTATTGAAGCCAAGCTTGTATTGAACAATTTCTGCACCAAACTCAAATAAAACTTTTCTCCGCGAAAAATGCTGTTTTGAAGCCAAGCTTGTATTGAACAATTTCTGCACCAAACTCAAATAAAACTGTGTCTGCCTTCTTATTTAGCCTAAATCCACTCAGCAGAACATATAAATATGGTTGTGGGATGTTTCCTTAAAAGACAGTAAATGCATATAATTCAAGCATCTTTTTATGCTCGCAAATGCCTTTTCTCAGCGAGAAAATGATGTTTTGAAGCAGAGCTTGTATTGAACAATTTCTGCACCAAACTCAAATAAAACTGTGTCTGCCTTCTTATTTAGCCTAAATCCAGTCAGCAGAACATAAAAACAAGCTTGTGGGATGTTTCCTTAAAAGACAGTAAATGCATGTAATTCAAGCATTCTTTTATGCTCGCAAATCGCCTTTTCTCAGCGAGAAATGCTGTTTTGAAGCAAAGCTTGTATTGAACAATTTCTGCACCAAAGTCAAATAAAACTGTGTCTGCCTTCTTATTTAGCCTAAATCCAGTCAGCAGAACATAAAAACAAGCTTGTGGATGTTTCCTTAAAATACAGTAAATGCATGTAATTCAAGCATCCTTTTATGCTCGCAATCGCCTTTTCTCAGCGAAAAAATGCTGTTTTGAAGCCAAGCTTGTATTGAACAATTTCTGCACCAAACTCAAATAAAACTGTGTCTGCCTTCTTATTTAGCCTAAATACACTAAGGAGAGACTGAAATAAGCTTGTGGATGTTTCCTTAAAAGACAGTAAATGCATGTAATTCAAGCATCCTTTTATGTTCGCATTTGTTTTTTTCTCAGCGAGAAAATGCTGTTTTGAAGCCAAGCTTGTATTGAACAATTTCTGTACCAAGTCAAATAAAACTGTGTCTGCCTTCTTATTTAACCTAAATCCACTCAGGAGAGACTGAAAATAAGCTTGTGGATGTTTCCTTAAAAGACAGTAAATGCATGTAAATCAAGCATTCTTTTATGCTCATAATCGCCTTTTCTCAGCGAGAAAATGCTGTTTTGAAGCCAAGTTTGTATTGAACAATTTCTGCACCAAAGTCAAATAAAACTGTGTCTGCCTTCTTATTTAGCCTAAATCCAGTCAGCAGAACATAAAAACAGGCTTGTGGGATGTTTCCTTAAAAGACAGTAAATGCATGTAATTGAAGCATCCTTTTATGCTTGCAATCGCCTTTTCTCAGCGAGAAAATTCTGTTTTGAAGCCAAGCTTGTATTGAACAATTTCTGCACCAAACTCAAATAAAACTGTGTCTGCCTTCTTATTTAGCCTAAATCCAGTCAGCAGAACATAAAAACAAGCTTGTGGGATGTTTCCTTAAAAGACAGTAAATGCATGTAATTCAAGCATTCTTTTATGCTCGCAATCGCCTTTTCTCAGCGAAAATGCTGTTTTGAAGCATTTACAGCAAATGCATGTAAATCAAGCATCCTCTTGTGCTCGCAATCGCCTTTTCTCAGCGAGAAATGCTGTATTGAAGCCAAGCTTGTATTGAACAATTTCTGCACCAAACTCAAATAAAACTTTTCTCAGCGAGAAAATGCTGTTTTGAAGCCAAGCTTGTATTGAACAATTTCTGCACCAAACTCAAATAAAACTGTGTCTGCCTTCTTATTTAGCCTAAATCCACTCAGCAGAACATATAAATATGGTTGTGGGATGTTTCCTTAAAAGACAGTAAATGCATATAATTCAAGCATCTTTTATGCTCGCAAATGCCTTTTCTCAGCGAGAAAATGATGTTTTGAAGCAGAGCTTGTATTGAACAATTTCTGCACCAAACTCAAATAAAACTGTGTCTGCCTTCTTATTTAGCCTAAATCCAGTCAGCAGAACATAAAAACAAGCTTGTGGATGTTTCCTTAAAATACAGTAAATGCATGTAATTCAAGCATCCTTTTATGCTCGCAATCGCCTTTTCTCAGCGAAAAATGCTGTTTTGAAGCCAAGCTTGTATTGAACAATTTCTGCACCAAACTCAAATAAAACTGTGTCTGCCTTCTTATTTAGCCTAAATACACTCAGGAGAGACTGAAATAAGCTTGTGGGATGTTTCCTTAAAAGACAGTAAATGCATGTAATTCAAGCATCCTTTTATGTTCGCATTTGCTTTTTCTCAGCGAGAAAATGCTGTTTTGAAGCCAAGCTTGTATTTAACAATTTCTGTACCAAGTCAAATAAAACTGTGTCTGCCTTCTTATTTAACCTAAATCCACTCAGGAGAGACTGAAAATAAGCTTGTAGGATGTTTCCTTAAAAGACAGTAAATGCATGTAAATCAAGCATTCTTTTATGCTTTCAAATCGCCTTTTCTCAGCGAGAAAATGCTGTTTTGAAGCCAAGTTTGTATTGAACAATTTCTGCACCAAAGTCAAATAAAACTGTGTCTGCCTTCTTATTTAGCCTAAATCCAGTCAGCAGAACATAAAAACAAGCTTGTGGGATGTTTCCTTAAAAGACAGTAAATGCATGTAATTCAAGCATTCTTTTATGCTCATAATCGCCTTTTCTCAGCGAGAAATGCTGTTTTGAAGCATTTACAGCAAATGCATGTAAATCAAGCATCCTCTTGTGCTCGCAATCGCCTTTTCTCAGCGAGAAATGCTGTTTTGAAGCCAAGCTTGTATTGAACAATTTCTGCACTAAACTCAAATAAAACTGTGTCTGCCTTCTTATTTAGCCTAAATTCACTCAGGAGACACTGAAAATAAGCTTGTGGGATGTTTCCTTAAAAGACAGCAAATGCATGTAATTCAAGCATCCTTTTATGCTCGCAATCGCCTTTTCTCAGCGAGAAAATGTTGTATTGAAGCCAAGCTTGTATTGAACAATTTCTGCACCAAAGTCAAATAAAACTTTGTCTACCTTCTTATTTAGCCTAAATCCACTCAGGAGAGACTGAAAATAAGCTTGTGGGATGTTTCCTTAAAAGACAGTAAATGCATGTAATTCAAGCATCCTTTTATGCTGGCAATGGCCTTTTCTCAGCGAGAAAATGCTGTTTTGAAGCCAAGCTTGTATTGAACAATTTGGCACCAAACTCAAATAAAACTGTGTCTGCCTTCTTATTTAGCCTAAATCCAGTCAGCAGAACATAAAAAAAAGCTTGTGGGATGTTTCCTTAAAAGACAGCAAATACATGTAAATCAAGCATCCTCTTGTGCTCGCAATCGCCTTTTCTCAGCGAGAAAATGCTGTTTTGAAGCCAAGCTTGTATTGAACAATTTCTGCACCAAACTCAAATAAAACTGTGTCTGCCTTCTTATTTAGCCTAAATCCAGTCAGCAGAACATAAAAACAAGCTTGTGGGATGTTTCCTTAAAAGACAGTAAATGCATGTAAATCAAGCATCCTTTTTTGCTTGCAATCCCTTTTTCTCAGCGAGAAAATGCTGTTTTGAAGCCAAGCATGTATTGAACAATTTCTGCACCAAACTCAAATAAAACTGTGTCTGCCTTCTTATGTAGCCTAAATCCACTCAGGAGACACTGAAAATGAGCTTGTGGGATGTTTCCTTAAAAGACAGTAAATGCATGTAAATCAAGCATTCTTTTATGCTCGCAATCGCCTTTTCTCAGCGAGAAAATGCTGTTTTGAAGCCCAGCTTGTATTGAACAATTTCTGCACAAAACTCAAATAAAACTGTGTCTGCCTTCTTATTTAGCCTAAATCCAGTCAGCAGAACATAAAAACAAGCTTGTGGGATGTTTCCTTAAAAGACAGTAAATGCATGTAATTGAAGCATCCTTTTATGCTCGCAATCGCCTTTTCTCAGCGAAAAAAAATGCTGTTTTGAAACCAGGCTTGTATTGAACAATTTCTGCACCAAAGTCAAATAAAACTGTGTCTGCCTTCTTATTTAGCCTAAATCCAGTCAGCAGAACATAAAAACAAGCTTGTGGGATGTTTCCTTAAAAGACAGTAAATGCATGTAATTCAAGCATCCTTTTATGCTACTTAATCGCCTTTTCTCAGAGAGAAAATGCTGTTTTGAAGCCAAGATTGTATTGAACAATTTCTGCACCAAAGTCAAATAAAACTGTGTCTGCCTTCTTATTTAGCCAAAATCCACTCAGGAGAGACTGAAAATAAGCTTGTGGGATGTTTCCTTACAAAGAAAGTAAATGCATGTAATTCAAGCATCCTTTTATGCTCGCAATCGCCTTTTCTCAGCGAGAAATGCTGTATTGAAGCCAAGCTTGTATTGAACAATTTCTGCACCAAACTCAAATAAAACTTTTCTCAGCGAGAAAATGCTGTTTTGAAGCCAAGCTTGTATTGAACAATTTCTGCACCAAACTCAAATAAAACTGTGTCTGCCTTCTTATTTAGCCTAAATCCACTCAGCAGAACATATAAATATGGTTGTGGATGTTTCCTTAAAAGACAGTAAATGCATATAATTCAAGCATCTTTTTATGCTCGCAAATGCCTTTTCTCAGCGAGAAAATGATGTTTTGAAGCAGAGCTTGTATTGAACAATTTCTGTACCAAACTCAAATAAAACTGTGTCTGCCTTCTTATTTAGCCTAAATCCAGTCAGCAGAACATAAAAACAAGCTTGTGGGATGTTTCCTTAAAAGACAGTAAATGCATGTAATTCAAGCATTCTTTTATGCTCGTAATCGCCTTTTCTCAGCGAGAAATGCTGTTTTGAAGAAAAGCTTGTATTGAACAATTTCTGCACCAAAGTCAAATAAAACTGTGTCTGCCTTCTTATTTAGCCTAAATCCAGTCAGCAGAACATAAAAACAAGCTTGTGGGATGTTTCCTTAAAATACAGTAAATGCATGTAATTCAAGCATCCTTTTATGCTCGCAATCGCCTTTTCTCAGCGAAAAATGCTGTTTTGAAGCCAAGCTTGTATTGAACAATTTCTGCACCAAACTCAAATAAAACTGTGTCTGCCTTCTTATTTAGCCTAAATACACTCAGGAGAGACTGAAATAAGCTTGTGGGATGTTTCCTTAAAAGACAGTAAATGCATGTAATTCAAGCATCCTTTTATGTTCGCATTTGCTTTTTCTCAGCGAGAAAATGCTGTTTTGAAGCCAAGCTTGTATTTAACAATTTCTGTACCAAGTCAAATAAAACTGTGTCTGCCTTCTTATTTAACCTAAATCCACTCAGGAGAGACTGAAAATAAGCTTGTGGGATGTTTCCTTAAAAGACAGTAAATGCATGTAAATCAAGCATTCTTTTATTATCATGCTCGCAATCGCCTTTTCTCAGCGAGAAAATGCTGTTTTGAAGCCAAGTTTGTATTGAACAATTTCTGCACCAAAGTCAAATAAAACTGTGTCTGCCTTCTTATTTAGCCTAAATCCAGTCAGCAGAACATAAAAACAGGCTTGTGGGATGTTTCCTTAAAAGACAGTAAATGCATGTAATTGAAGCATCCTTTTATGCTTGCAATCGCCTTTTCTCAGCGAGAAAATTCTGTTTTGAAGCCAAGCTTGTATTGAACAATTTCTGCACAAAACTCAAATAAAACTGTGTCTGCCTTCTTATTTAGCCTAAATCCAGTCAGCAGAACATAAAAACAAGCTTGTGGGATGTTTCCTTAAAAGACAGTAAATGCATGTAATTGAAGCATCCTTTATATGCTCATAATCGCCTTTTCTCAGCGAGAAAATGCTGTTTTGAAGCCAAGCTTGTATTGAACAATTTCTGCACCAAAGTCAAATAAAACTGTGTCTGCCTTCTTATTTAGCCTAAATCCAGGCAGCAGAACATAAAAACAAGCTTGTGGGATGTTTCCTTAAAAGACAGTAAATGCATGTAATTCAAGCATCCTTTTATGCTTTCAATCGCCTTTTCTCAGAGAGAAAATGCTGTTTTGAAGCCAAGATTGTATTGAACAATTTCTGCACCAAAGTCAAATAAAACTGTGTCTGCCTTCTTATTTAGCCTAAATCCACTCAGGAGAGACTGAAAATAAGCTTGTGGGATGTTTCCTTAAAAAGAAAGTAAATGCATGTAATTCAAGCATCCTTTTATGCTCGCAATCGCCTTTTCTCAGCGAGAAATGCTGTATTGAAGCCAAGCTTGTATTGAACAATTTCTGCACCAAACTCAAATAAAACTTTTCTCAGCGAGAAAATGCTGTTTTGAAGCCAAGCTTGTATTGAACAATTTCTGCACCAAACTCAAATAAAACTGTGTCTGCCTTCTTATTTAGCCTAAATCCACTCAGCAGAACATATAAATATGGTTGTGGGATGTTTCCTTAAAAGACAGTAAATGCATATAATTCAAGCATCTTTTTATGCTCGCAAATGCCTTTTCTCAGCGAGAAAATGATGTTTTGAAGCAGAGCTTGTATTGAACAATTTCTGTACCAAACTCAAATAAAACTGTGTCTGCCTTCTTATTTAGCCTAAATCCAGTCAGCAGAACATAAAAACAAGCTTGTGGATGTTTCCTTAAAAGACAGTAAATGCATGTAATTCAAGCATTCTTTTATGCTCGCAATCGCCTTTTCTCAGCGAGAAATGCTGTTTTGAAGCAAAGCTTGTATTGAACAATTTCTGCACCAAAGTCAAATAAAACTGTGTCTGCCTTCTTATTTAGCCTAAATCCAGTCAGCAGAACATAAAAACAAGCTTGTGGGATGTTTCCTTAAAATACAGTAAATGCATGTAATTCAAGCATCCTTTTATGCTCGCAATCGCCTTTTCTCAGCGAAAAATGCTGTTTTGAAGCCAAGCTTGTATTGAACAATTTCTGCACCAAACTCAAATAAAACTGTGTCTGCCTTCTTATTTAGCCTAAATACACTCAGGAGAGACTGAAATAAGCTTGTGGGATGTTTCCTTAAAAGACAGTAAATGCATGTAATTCAAGCATCCTTTTATGCTCGCAATCGCCTTTTCTCAGCGAGCAAATGCTGTCTTGAAGCCAAGCTTGTATTGAACAATTTCTGCACCAAACTCAAATAAAACTGTGTCTGCCTTCTTATTTAGCGTAAATCCACTCAGGAGAGACTGAAAATAAACTTGTGGGATGTTTCCTTAAAAGACAGTAAATGCATGTAATTCAAGCATCCTTTTATGCTCGCAATCGCCTTTTCTCAGCGAGAAAATGCTGTTTTGAAGCCAAGCTTGTATTGAACAATTTCTGCACCAAAGTCAAATAAAACTGTGTCTGCCTTCTTATTTAGCCTAAATCCAGTCAGCAGAACAAAAAAAAAGGCTTGTGGGATGTTTCCTTAAAAGACAGTAAATGCATGTAATTCAAGCATCCTTTTATGCTCGCAATCGCCTTTTCTCAGCGAGCAAATGCTGTCTTGAAGCCATACTTGTATTGAACAATTTCTGCACCAAACTCAAATAAAACTGTGTCTGCCTTCTTATTTAGCCTAAATCCACCCAGGAGAGACTGAAAATAAGCTTGTGGGATGTTTCCTTAAAAGACAGTAAATGCATGTAATTTAAGCATCCTTTTATGCTCGCAATCGCCTTTTCTCAGCGAAAAATGCTGTTTTGAAGCCAAGATTGTATTGAACAATTTCTGCACCAAAGTCAAATAAAACTGTGTCTGCCTTCTTATTTAGCCTAAATCCACTCAGGAGAGACTGAAAATAAGCTTGTGGGATGTTTCCTTAAAAAGAAAGTAAATGCATGTAATTCAAGCATCCTTTTATGCTCGTAATCGCCTTTTCTCAGCGAGAAATGCTGTATTGAAGCCAAGCTTGTATTGAACAATTTCTGCACCAAACTCAAATAAAACTGTGTCTGCCTTCCTTTTTAGCCTAAATCCACTCAGGAGAGACTGAAATAAGCTTGTGGGATGTTTCCTTAAAAGACAGTAAATGCATGTAATTGAAGCATCCTTTATGCTCGCAAATCGCCTTTTCTCAGCGAGAAAATGCTGTTTTGAAGCCAAGCTTGTATTGAAGAATTTTTGCACAAAACTCAAATAAAACTGTGTCTGCCTTCTTATTTAGCCTAAATCCACTCAGCAGAACATATAAATATGGTTGTGGGATGTTTCCTTAAAAGACAGTAAATGCATGTAATTCAAGCATCCTTTTATGCTATAATCGCCTTTTCTCAGCGAGAAAATGCTGTTTTGAAGCCAAGCTTGTATTGAACAATTTCTGGACCAAAGTCAAATAAAACTGTGTCTGCCTTCTTATTTAGCCTAAATCCAGTCAGCAGAACATAAAAACAAGCTTGTGGGATGTTTCCTTAAAAGACAGTAAATGCATATAATTCAAGCATCTTTTTATGCTCGCAATCGCCTTTTCTCAGCGAAAAATTTTGTATTGAAGCCAAGCTTGTATTGAACAATTTCTGCACCAAAGTCAAATAAAACTGTGTCTGCCTTCTTATTCAGCCTAAATCCAGTCAGCAGAACATAAAAAAAGCTTGTGGGATGTTTCCTTAAAAGACAGTAAATGCATGTAATTCAAGCATCCTTTTATGCTCAAATCGCCTTTTCTCAGCGAAAAATGCTGTTTTGAAGCCAAGGTTGTATTGAACAATTTCTGCACCAAACTCAAATAAAACTGTGTCTGCCTTCTTATTTAGCCTAAATCCACTCAGGAGAGACTGAAAATAAGCTTGTGGGATGTTTCCTTAAAAGACAGTAAATGCATGTAATTCATGCATCCTTTTATGCTCATAATCGCCTTTTCTCAGCGAGAAAATGCTGTTTTGAAGCCAAGCATGTATTGAACAATTTCTGCACAAAACTCAAATAAAACTGTGTCTGCCTTCTTATTTAGCCTAAATCCACTCAGGAGAGACTGAAAATAAGCTTGTGGGATGTTTCCTTAAAAGACAGTAAATGCATGTAATTCAAGCATCCTTTATGCTCGAATCGCCTTTTCTCAGCGAGAAAATGCTGTCTTGAAGCCAAGCTTGTATTGAACAATTTCTGCACCAAACTCAAATAAAACTGTGTCTGCCTTCTTATTTAGTCTAAATCCACTCAAGGGAGACTGAAAATAAGCTTGTAGGATGTTTCCTTAAAAGACAGTAAATGCATGTAATTGAAGCATCCTTTTATGCTCGCAATCGCCTTTTCTCAGCGAGCAAATGCTGTCTTGAAGCTATACTTGTATTGAACAATTTCTGCACCAAACTCAAATAAAACTGTGTCTGCCTTCTTATTTAGCCTAAATCCACCCAGGAGAGACTGAAAATAAGCTTGTGGATGTTTCCTTAAATAACAGTAAATGCATGTAATTTAAGCATCCTTTTATGTTTCGTAATCGCCTTTTCTCAGCGAGAAAATGCTGTTTTGAATCCAAGCTTGTATTGAACAATTTCTGCACCAAACTCAAATAAAACTGTGTCTGCCTTCTTATTTAGCCTAAATCCACCCAGGAGAGACTGAAAATAAGCTTGTGGGATGTTTCCTTAAATAACAGTAAATGCATGTAATTTAAGCATCCTTTTATGCTCGCAATCGCCTTTTCTCAGCGAGAAAATGCTGTTTTGAATCCAAGCTTGTATTGAACAATTTCTGCACCAAACTCAAATAAAACTGTGTCTGCCTTCTTATTTAGCCTAAATCCACTCAGCAGAACATATAAATATCGTTGTGGGATGTTTTCTTAAAAGAGAGTAAATGCATGTAATTCAAGCATTCTTTTATGCTCGCAATCGCCTTTTCTCAGCGAGAAAATGCGGTTTTGAAGCCAAGCTTGTATTGAACAATTTCTGCACCAAAGTCAAATAAAACTGTGTCTGCCTTCTTATTTAGCCTAAATCCAGTCAGCAGAACATAAAAACAAGCTTGTGGGATGTTTCCTTAAAAGACAGTAAATGCATGTAATTGAAGCATCCTTTTATGCTCGCAATCGCCTTTTCGCAACGAAAAAGCTGTTTTGAAGAAAACCTTGTATTGAACAATTTCTGCACCAAACTCAAATAAAACTGTGTCTGCCTTCTTATTTAGCGTAAATCCACTCAGGAGAGACTGAAAATAAACTTGTGGGATGTTTCCTTAAAAGACAGTAAATGCATGTAATTCAAGCATCCTTTTATGTTCGCAATCGCCTTTTCTCAGCGAGAAAATGCAGTTTTGAAGCCAAGCTTGTATTGAACAATTTCTGCACCAAACTCAAATAAAACTGTGTCTGCCTTCTTATTTAGCCTAAATCCACTCAGGAGAGACTGAAAATAAGCTTGTGGGATGTTTCCTTAAAAGACAGTAAATGCATGTAATTCAAGCATCCTTTTATGCTCATAATCGCCTTTTCTCAGCGAGAAAATGCTGTTTTGAAGCCAAGCTTGTATTGAACAATTTCTGCACCAAAGTCAAATAAAACTGTGTCTGCCTTCTTATTTAGCCTAAATCCAGTCAGCAGAACATAAAAACAAGCTTGTGGGATGTTTCCTTAAATAACAGTAAATGCATGTAATTCAAGCATCCTTTTATGCTTGCAATCGCCTTTTCTCAGCGAGAAAATGCTGTTTTGAAGCCAAGCTTGTATTGAACAATTTCTGCACCAAACTCAAATAAAACTGTGTCTGCCTTCTTATTTAGCCTAAATCCACTCAGGAGAGACTGAAAATAAGCTTGTGGGATGTTTCCTTAAAAGACAGTAAATGCATGTAATTCAAGCATCCTTTTATGCTCGCAATCGCTTTTTCTCAGCGAAAAATGCTGTTTTGAAGCCAAGCTTGTATTGAACAATTTCTGCACCAAAGTCAAATAAAACTGTGTCTGCCTTCTTATTTAGCCTAAATCCAGTCAGCAGAACATAAAAACAAGCTTGTGGGATGTTTCCTTAAAAGACAGTAAATGCATGTAATTCAAGCATCCTTTATGCTCATAATCGCCTTTTCTCAGCGAGAAAATGCTGTTTTGAAGCCAAGCTTGTATCGAACAATTTCTGCACAAAACTCAAATAAAACTGTGTCTGCCTTCTTATTTAGCCTAAATCCTCTCAGGAGAGACTGAAAATAAGCTTGTGGGATGTTTCCTTAAAAGACAGTAAATGCATGTAATTCAAGCATCCTTTTATGCTCGCAATCGCCTTTTCTCAGCGAGGAAATTCTGTCTGGAAGCCAATCTTGTATTGAACAATTTCTGCACCAAACTCAAATAAAACTGTGTCTGCCTTCTTATTTAGGCTAAATCCAGTCAGCAGAACATAAAAACAAGCTTGTGGATGTTTCCTTAAAAGACAGTAAATGCATGTAATTCAAGCATCCTTTTATGCTCGCAATCGCCTTTTCTCAGCGAAAAATGCTGTTTTGAAGCCAAGCTTGTATTGAACAATTTCTGCACCAAACTCAAATAAAACTGTGTCTGCCTTCTTATTTAGCCTAAATCCACTCAGGAGAGACTGAAAATAAGCTTGTGGGATGTTTCCTTAAAAGACAGTAAATGCATGTAATTCAAGCATCCTTTTATACTAAATCGCCTTTTCTCAGCGAGAAAATGCTGTTTTGAAGCCAAGCTTGTATTGAACAATTTCTGCACCAAACTCAAATAAAACTGTGTCTGCCTTCTTATTTAGCCTAAATCCAGTCAGCAGAACATACAAACAAGCTTGTGGGATGTTTCCTTAAAAGACAGTAAATGCATGTAATTCAAGCATCCTTTTATGTTCGCATTTGCTTTTTCTCAGCGAGAAAATGCTGTTTTGAAGCCAAGCTTGTATTGAACAATTTCTGCACCAAACTCAAATAAAACTGTGTCTGCCTTCTTATTTAGCCTAATTCCACTCAGGAGAGACTGAAAGCTTGTGGGATGTTTCCTTAAAAGACAGTAAATGCATGTAATTCAAGCATCCTTTTATGTTAATCGCCTTTTCTCAGCGAGAAAATGCTGTTTTGAAGCCAAGCTTGTATTGAACAATTTCTGCACCAAAGTCAAATAAAACTGTGTCTGCCTTCTTATTTAACCTAAATCCAGTCAGCAGAACATAAAAACAAGCTTGTGGGATGTTTCCTTAAAAGACAGTAAATGCATGTAATTCAAGCATCCTTTATGTCATAATCGCCTTTTCTCAGCGAGAAAATGCTGTTTTGAAGCCAAGATTGTATTGAACAATTTCTGCACCAAAGTCAAATAAAACTGTGTCTGCCTTCTTATTTAGCCTAAATCCACTCAGGAGAGACTGAAAATAAGCTTGTGGGATGTTTCCTTAAAATACAGTAAATGCATGTAATTCAAGCATCCTTTTATGCTCGCAATCGCCTTTTCTCAGCGAAAAATGCTGTTTTGAAGCCAAGCTTGTATTGAACAATTTCTGCACCAAAGTTAAATAAAACTGTGTCTGCCTTCTTATTTAGCCTAAATCCACTCAGGAGAGACTGAAAATAAGCTTGTGGATGTTTCCTTGAAAAGAAAGTAAATGCATGTAATTCAAGCATCCTTTTATGCTCATAATCGCCTTTTCTCAGCGAGAAAATGCTGTTTTGAAGCCAAGCTTGTATTCAACAATTTCTGCACCAAAGTCAAATAAAACTGTGTCTGCCTTCTTATTTAGCCTAAATCCACTCAGGAAAGACTGAAAATAAGCTTGTGGGATTTTTTCTTTAAAAGACAGTAAATGCATGTAATTCAAGCATCCTTTTATGCTCAGAATCGCCTTTTCTCAGCGAGAAAATGCTGTTTTGAAGCCAAGCTTGTATTGAACAATTTCTGCACCAAACTCAAATAAAACTGTGTCTGCCTTCTTATTTAGCGTAAATACACTCAGGAGAGACTGAAAATAAACTTGTGGGATGTTTCCTTAAAAGACAGTAAATGCATGTAATTCAAGCATCCTTTTATGCTCATAATCGCCTTTTCTCAGCGAGAAAATGCTGTTTTGAAGCCAAGCTTGTATTGAACAATTTCTGCACCAAACTCAAATAAAACTGTGTCTGCCTTCTTATTTAGCCTAAATCCACTCAGGAGAGACTGAAAATAAACTTGTGGGATGTTTCCTTAAAAGACAGTAAATGCATGTAATTCAAGCATCCTTTTATGCTCGCAAATCGCCTTTTGTCAGCGAGAAAATGCTGTTTTGAAGCCAAGCTTGTATTGAAGAATTTCTGCACCAAACTCAAATAAAACTGTGTCTGAATTCTTATTTAGCCTAAATCCAGTCAGCAGAACATACAAACAAGCTTGTGGGATGTTTCCTTAAAAGACAGTAAATGCATGTAATTCAAGCATCCTTTTATGCTCATAATCGCCTTTTCTCAGCGAAAAATGCTGTTTTGAAGCCAAGCTTGTATTGAACAATTTCTGCACCAAACTCAAACAAAACTGTGTCTGCCTTCTTATTTAGCCTAAATCCACTCAGCAGAACATATAAATATGGTTGTGGGATGTTTCCTTAAAAGACAGTAAATGCATGTAATTCAAGGATCCTTTTATGCTCGCAATCGCCTTTTCTCAGCGAGAAAATGCTGTTTTGAAGCCAAGCTTGTATTGAACAATTTCTGCACCAAAGTCAAATAAAACTGTGTCTGCCTTCTTATTTAGCCTAAATCCACTCAGGAGAGACTGAAAATAAGCTTGTGGGATGTTTCCTTAAAAAGAAAGTAAATGCATGTAATTCAAGCATCCTTTTATGCTCGCACTCGCCTTTTCTCAGCGAGAAAATGCTGTTTTGAAGCCAAGCTTGTATTGAACAATTTCTGCACCAAACTCAAATAAAACTGTGTCTGCCTTCTTATTTAGCCTAAATCCACTCAGCAGAACATATAAATATGGTTGTGGGATGTTTCCTTAAAAGACAGTAAATGCATGTAATTGAAGCATCCTTTTATGCTCGCAATCACCTTTTCTCAGCGAGAAAATGCTGTTTTGAAGCCAAGCTTGTATTGAACAATTTCTGCACCAAAGTCAAATAAAACTGTGTCTGCCTTCTTATTTAGCCTAAATCCAGTCAGCAGAACATAAAAACAAGCTTGTGGGATGTTTCCTTAAAAGACAGTAAATGCATGTAATTCAAGCATCCTTTTATGCTCGCAATCGCCTTTTCTCAGCGAGAAAATGCTGTTTTGAAGCCAAGCTTGTATCGAACAATTTCTGCACAAAACTCAAATAAAACTGTGTCTGCCTTCTTATTTAGCCTAAATCCTCTCAGGAGAGACTGAAAATAAGCTTGTGGGATGTTTCCTTAAAAGACAGTAAATGCATGTAATTCAAGCATCCTTTTATGCTCGCAATCGCCTTTTCTCAGCGAGGAAATTCTGTCTGGAAGCCAATCTTGTATTGAACAATTTCTGCACCAAACTCAAATAAAACTGTGTCTGCCTTCTTATTTAGGCTAAATCCAGTCAGCAGAACATAAAAACAAGCTTGTGGGATGTTTCCTTAAAAGACAGTAAATGCATGTAATTCAAGCATCCTTTTATGCTCATAATCGCCTTTTCTCAGCGAGAAAATGCTGTTTTGAAGCCAAGCTTGTATTGAACAATTTCTGCACCAAACTCAAATAAAACTGTGTCTGCCTTCTTATTTAGCCTAAATCCACTCAGGAGAGACTGAAAATAAGCTTGTGGGATGTTTCCTTAAAAGACAGTAAATGCATGTAATTCAAGCATCCTTTTATACTCGCAATCGCCTTTTCTCAGCGAGAAAATGCTGTTTTGAAGCCAAGCTTGTATTGAACAATTTCTGCACCAAACTCAAATAAAACTGTGTCTGCCTTCTTATTTAGCCTAAATCCAGTCAGCAGAACATACAAACAAGCTTGTGGGATGTTTCCTTAAAGACAGTAAATGCATGTAATTCATGCATCCTTTTATGCTTTCATAATCGCCTTTTCTCAGCGAGAAAATGCTGTTTTAAGCCAAGCTTGTATTGAACAATTTCTGCACCAAACTCAAATAAAACTGTGTCTGCCTTCTTATTTAGCCTAATTCCACTCAGGAGAGACTGAAAAAGCTTGTGGATGTTTCCTTAAAAGACAGTAAATGCATGTAATTCAAGCATCCTTTTATGTTACAGAATCGCCTTTTCTCAGCGAGAAAATGCTGTTTTGAAGCCAAGCTTGTATTGAACAATTTCTGCACCAAAGTCAAATAAAACTGTGTCTGCCTTCTTATTTAACCTAAATCCAGTCAGCAGAACATAAAAACAAGCTTGTGGGATGTTTCCTTAAAAGACAGTAAATGCATGTAATTCAAGCATCCTTTTATGCTCGCAATCGCCTTTTCTCAGCGAGAAAATGCTGTTTTGAAGCCAAGATTGTATTGAACAATTTCTGCACCAAAGTCAAATAAAACTGTGTCTGCCTTCTTATTTAGCCTAAATCCACTCAGGAGAGACTGAAAATAAGCTTGTGGGATGTTTCCTTAAAATACAGTAAATGCATGTAATTCAAGCATCCTTTTATGCTCATAATCGCCTTTTCTCAGCGAGAAAATGCTGTTTTGAAGCCAAGCTTGTATTGAACAATTTCTGCACCAAAGTTAAATAAAACTGTGTCTGCCTTCTTATTTAGCCTAAATCCACTCAGGAGAGACTGAAAATAAGCTTGTGGGATGTTTCCTTGAAAAGAAAGTAAATGCATGTAATTCAAGCATCCTTTTATGCTCGCAATCGCCTTTTCTCAGCGAGAAAATGCTGTTTTGAAGCCAAGCTTGTATTCAACAATTTCTGCACCAAAGTCAAATAAAACTGTGTCTGCCTTCTTATTTAGCCTAAATCCACTCAGGAAAGACTGAAAATAAGCTTGTGGGATTTTTTTCTTTAAAAGACAGTAAATGCATGTAATTCAAGCATCCTTTTATGCTCTTAATCGCCTTTTCTCAGCGAGAAAATGCTGTTTTGAAGCCAAGCTTGTATTGAACAATTTCTGCACCAAACTCAAATAAAACTGTGTCTGCCTTCTTATTTAGCGTAAATACACTCAGGAGAGACTGAAAATAAACTTGTGGGATGTTTCCTTAAAAGACAGTAAATGCATGTAATTCAAGCATCCTTTTATGCTCACAATCGCCTTTTCTCAGCGAGAAAATGCTGTTTTGAAGCCAAGCTTGTATTGAACAATTTCTGCACCAAACTCAAATAAAACTGTGTCTGCCTTCTTATTTAGCCTAAATCCACTCAGGAGAGACTGAAAATAAACTTGTGGGATGTTTCCTTAAAAGACAGTAAATGCATGTAATTCAAGCATCCTTTTATGCTCGCAATCGCCTTTTGTCAGCGAGAAAATGCTGTTTTGAAGCCAAGCTTGTATTGAAGAATTTCTGCACCAAACTCAAATAAAACTGTGTCTGAATTCTTATTTAGCCTAAATCCAGTCAGCAGAACATACAAACAAGCTTGTGGGATGTTTCCTTAAAAGACAGTAAATGCATGTAATTCAAGCATCCTTTTATGCTCGCAAATCGCCTTTTCTCAGCGAGAAAATGCTGTTTTGAAGCCAAGCTTGTATTGAACAATTTCTGCACCAAACTCAAACAAAACTGTGTCTGCCTTCTTATTTAGCCTAAATCCACTCAGCAGAACATATAAATATGGTTGTGGGATGTTTCCTTAAAAGACAGTAAATGCATGTAATTCAAGGATCCTTTTATGCTCGCAAACGCCTTTTCTCAGCGAGAAAATGCTGTTTTGAAGCCAAGCTTGTATTGAACAATTTCTGCACCAAAGTCAAATAAAACTGTGTCTGCCTTCTTATTTAGCCTAAATCCACTCAGGAGAGACTGAAAATAAGCTTGTGGGATGTTTCCTTAAAAAGAAAGTAAATGCATGTAATTCAAGCATCCTTTTATGCTCACTTTTCGCCTTTTCTCAGCGAGAAAATGCTGTTTTGAAGCCAAGCTTGTATTGAACAATTTCTGCACCAAACTCAAATAAAACTGTGTCTGCCTTCTTATTTAGCCTAAATCCACTCAGCAGAACATATAAATATGGTTGTGGATGTTTCCTTAAAAGACAGTAAATGCATGTAATTGAAGCATCCTTTTATGCTCATAATCACCTTTTCTCAGCGAGAAAATGCTGTTTTGAAGCCAAGCTTGTATTGAACAATTTCTGCACCAAAGTCAAATAAAACTGTGTCTGCCTTCTTATTTAGCCTAAATCCAGTCAGCAGAACATAAAAACAAGCTTGTGGGATGTTTCCTTAAAAGACAGTAAATGCATGTAATTGAAGCATTCTTTTATGTTCGCAATCGCCTTTTCTCAACGAAAAAGCTGTTTTGAAGACAAGCTTGTATTGAACAATTTCTGCACCAAACTCAAATAAAACTGTGTCTGCCTTCTTATTTAGCGTAAATCCACTCAGGAGAGACTGAAAATAAGCTTGTGGGATGTTTCCTTAAAAGACAGTAAATGCATGTAATTCAAGCATCCTTTTATGCTCGCAATCGCCTTTTCTCAGCGAGAAAATGCTGTTTTGAAGTCAAGCTTGTATTGAACAATTTCTGCAACAAAGTAAAATAAAACTGTGTCTGCCTTCTTATTTAGCCTAAATCTTGTCAGCAGAACATAAAAACAAGCTTGTGGGATGTTTCCTTAAAAGACAGTAAATGCATGTAATTCAAGCATCCTTTTATGCTCGCAATCGCCTTTTCTCAGCGAGAAAATGCTGTTTTGAAGCCAAGCTTGTATTGAACAATTTCTGCACCAAAGTCAAATAAAACTGTGTCTGCCTTCTTATTTAGCCTAAATCCAGTCAGCAGAACATAAAAACAAGCTTGTGGGATGTTTCCTTAAAAGACAGTAAATGCATGTAATTGAAGCATCCTTTTATGCTCGCAATCGCCTTTTCTCAGTGAGAAAATGCTGTTTTGAAGCCAAGCTTGTATTGAACAATTTCTACACCAAACTCAAATAAAACTGTGTCTGCCTTCTTATTTAGCCTAAATCCACTCAGGAGAGACTGAAAATAAGCTTGTGGGATGTTTCCTTAAAAGACAGTAAATGCATGTAATTCAAGCATCCTTTTATGCTCGCAATCGCCTTTTCTCAGCGAGAAAATGCTGTCTTGAAGCCAAGCTTGTATTGAACAATTTCTGCACCAAACTCAAATAAAACTGTGTCTGCCTTCTTATTTAGCCTAAATCCAGTCAGCAGAACATAAAAACAAGCTTGTGGGATGTTTCCTTAAAAGACAGTAAATGCATGTAATTCAACCATACTTTTATGCTCGCAATCGCCTTTTCTCAGCGAGAAAATGCTGTTTTGAAGCCAAGCTTGTATTGAACAATTTCTGCACCAAAGTCAAATAAAACTGTGTATGCCTTCTTATTTAGCCTAAATCCAGTCAGCAGAACATAAAAACAAGCTTGTGGGATGTTTCCTTAAAAGACAGTAAATGCATGTAATTGAAGCATCCTTTTATGCTACAGAATCGCCTTTTCTCAGCGAGAAAATGCTGTTTTGAAAGCAGAGCTTGTATTGAACAATTTCTTCACCAAACTCAAATAAAACTGTGTCTGCCTTCTTATTTAGCCTAAATCCAGTCAGCAGAACATAAAAAAAGCTTGTGGGATGTTTCCTTAAAAGACAGCAAATGCATGTAAATCAAGCATCCTCTTGTGTCATAATCGCCTTTTCTCAGCGAGAAAATGCTGTTTTTTAACCAAGCTTGTATTGAACAATTTCTGCACCAAAGTCAAATAAAACTGTGTCTGCCTTCTTATTAAGCCTAAATCCAGTCAGCAGAACATAAAAACAAGCTTGTGGGATGTTTCCTTAAAAGACAGCAAATGCATGTAAATCAAGCATCCTTTTATGCTGCAATGGCCTTTTCTCAGCGAAAAATGCTGTTTTGAAGCCAAGCTTGTATTGAACAATTTCTGCACCAAACTCAAATAAAACTGTGTCTGCCTTCTTATTTAGCGTAAATCCACTCAGGAGAGACTGAAAATAAGCTTGTGGATGTTCAAGCATGTTTCCTTAAAGGACAGTAAATGCATGTAATTCAAGCATATTTTTATGCTCAAATCGCCTTTTCTCAGCGAGAAAATGTTGTATTGAAGCCAAGCCAAGCTTGTATTGAACAATTTCTGCACCAAACTCAAATAAAACTGTGTCTGCCTTCTTATTTAGCCTAAATCCAGTCAACAGAACATTAAAAAAAAAAAAAAAAAAAGCTTGTGGATGTTTCCTTAAAAGACAGCCAATGCATGTTAATCAAGCATCCTCTTGTGCTGCAATCGCCTTTTCTCAGCGAGAAAATGCTGTTTTGAAGCCAAGCTTGTATTGAACAATTTCTGCACCAAACTCAAATAAAACTGTGTCTGCCTTCTTATTTAGCCTAAATCCAGTCAGCAGGACATAAAAACAAGCTTGTGGGATGTTTCCTGAAAGGACAGCAAATGCATGTAAATCAAGCATCCTCTTGTGCTGTAATCGCCTTTTCTCAGCGAGAAAATGCTGTTTGAAGCCAAGCTTGTATTGAACAATTTCTGCACCAAACTCAAATAAAACTGTGTCTGCCTTCTTATTTAGCCTAAATCCAGTCAGCAGAACATAAAAACAAGCTTGTGGGATGTTTCCTTAAAAGACAGTAAATGCATGTAATTCAAGCATCCTTTATGCTCATAATGGCCTTTTCTCAGCGAGAAAATGCCGTTTTTGAAGCCAAGCTTGTATTGAACAATTTCTTCACCAAACTCAAATAAAACTGTGTCTGCCTGCTTATTTAGCCTAAATCCAGTCAGCAGAACATAAAACAAGCTTGTGGATGTTTCCTTAAAAGACAGCAAATGCATGTAATTCAAGCATCCTTTTATGCTCAATGGCCTTTTCTCAGCGAGAAAATGCTGTTTTGAAGCCAAGCTTGTATTGAACAATTTCTTCACCAAAGTCAAATAAAACTGTGTCTGCCTTCTTATTTAGCCTAAATCCAGTCAGCAGAACATAAAAACAAGGTTGTGGGATGTTTCCTTAAAAGACAGTAAATGCATGTAATTCAAGCATCCTTTTATGCTCGCAATGGCCTTTTCTCAGCAAGAAAATGCTGTTTTGAAGCCAAGCTTGTATTGAACAATTTCTGCACCAAACTCAATTAAAACTGTGTCTGCCTTCTTATTTAGCGTAAATCCACTCAGGAGAGACTTAAAATAAACTTGTGGGATGTTTCCTTAAAAGACAGTAAATGCATGTAATTCAAGCATCCTTTATGCTCGCAATCGCCTTTTGTCAGCGAGAAAATGCTGTTTTGAAGCCAAGCTTGTATTGAACAATTTCTGCACCAAACTCAAATAAAACTGTGTCTGCCTTCTTATTTAGCCTAAATCCACTCAGGAGAGACTGAAAATAAGCTTGTGGGATGTTTCCTTAAAAGACAGTAAATGCATGTAATTCATGCATCCTTTTATGCTTTCAAATCGCCTTTTCTCAGCGAGAAAATGCTGTTTTGAAGCCAAGCTTGTATTGAAAAATTTCTGCACAAAACTCAAATAAAACTGTGTCTGCCTTCTTATTTAGCCTAAATCCACTCAGGAGAGACTGAAAATAAGCTTGTGGGATGTTTCCTTAAAAGACAGTAAATGCATGTAATTCAAGCATCCTTTTATGTTATGAATCGCCTTTTCTCAGCGAGAAAATGCTGTTTTGAAGCCAAGCTTGTATTGAACAATTTCTGCACCAAAGTCAAATAAAACTGTGTCTGCCTTCTTATTTAGCCTAAATCCAGTCAGCAGAACATAAAAACAAGCTTGTGGGATGTTTCCTTAAAAGACAGTAAATGCATGTAATTCAAGCATCCTTTTATGCTCATAATCGCCTTTTCTCAGCGAGAAAATGCTGTTTTGAAGCCAAGCTTGTATTGAACAATTTCTGCACCAAAGTTAAATAAAACTGTGTCTGCCTTCTTATTTAGCCTAAATCCACTCAGGAGAGACTGAAAATAAGCTTGTGGGATGTTTCCTTAAAAAGAAAGTAAATGCATGTAATTCAAGCATCCTTTTATGCATGTTTCCTTAAAGGACAGTAAATGCATGTAATTCAAGCATATTTTTATGCTCGTCAATCTTTTTCTCAGCGAGAAAATGTTGTATTGAAGCCAAGCCAAGCTTGTATTGAACAATTTCTGCACCAAACTCAAATAAAACTGTGTCTGCCTTCTTATTTAGCCTAAATCCAGTCAACAGAACATTAAAAAAAGCTTGTGGGATGTTTCCTTAAAAGACAGCCAATGCATGTTAATCAAGCATCCTCTTGTGCTTTCATAATCGCCTTTTCTCAGCGAGAAAATGCTGTTTTGAAGCCAAGCTTGTATTGAACAATTTCTGCACCAAACTCAAATAAAACTGTGTCTGCCTTCTTATTTAGCCTAAATCCAGTCAGCAGGACATAAAAACAAGCTTGTGGGATGTTTCCTGAAAGGACAGCAAATGCATGTAAATCAAGCATCCTCTTGTGCTCATAATCGCCTTTTCTCAGCGAGAAAATGCTGTTTTGAAGCCAAGCTTGTATTGAACAATTTCTGCACCAAACTGAAATAAAACTGTGTCTGCCTTCTTATTTAGCCTAAATCCAGTCAGCAGAACATAAAAACAAGCTTGGGATGTTTCCTTAAAAGACAGTAAATGCATGTAATTCAAGCATCCTTTTATGCTCAGAATGGCCTTTTCTCAGCGAGAAAATGCTGTTTTGAAGCCAAGCTTGTATTGAACAATTTCTTCACCAAACTCAAATAAAACTGTGTCTGCCTGCTTATTTAGCCTAAATCCAGTCAGCAGAACATAAAAACAAGCTTGTGGATGTTTCCTTAAAAGACAGCAAATGCATGTAAATCAAGCATCCTCTTGTGCTGACTTTTCGCCTTTTCTCAGCGAGAAAATGCTGTTTTGAAGCCAAGCTTGTATTGAACAATTTCTGCACCAAACTCAAATAAAACTGTGTCTGCCTTCTTATTTAGCGTAAATCCACTCAGGAGAGACTGAAAATAAGCTTGTGTGATGTTGCCTTAAAAGACAGTAAATGCATGTAATTGAAGCATCCTTTTATACTCGAAATCGCCTTTTCTCAGCGAGAAAATGCAGTTTTGGAGAAAAGCTTGTATTGAATAATTTCTGCACCAAACTCAAATAAAACTGTGTCTGCCTTCTTATTTAGCCTAAATCCACTGAGAAGAGACTGAAAATAAGCTTGTGGGATGTTTCCTTAAAAGACAGTAAATGCATGTAAATCAAGCATCCTTTTATGCTGTAATCGCTTTTCTCAGCGAGAAAATGCAGTTTTGAAGAAAAGCTTGTATTGAACAATTTCTGCACCAAAATCAAATAAAACTGTGTCTGCCTTCTTATTTAGCCTAAATCCAGTCAGCAGAACATAAAAACAAGCTTGTGGGATGTTTCCTTAAAAGACAGTAAATGCATGTAATTCAAGCATCATTTTATGCTCGCAATCGCCTTTCTCAGCGAGAAAATGCAGTTTTGAGGCCAAGCTTGTATTGAACAATTTCTGCACCAAACTCAAATAAAACTGTGTCTGCCTTCTTATTTAGCCTAAATCCAGTCAACAGAACATTAAAAAAAGCTTGTGGGATGTTTCCTTAAAAGACAGCCAATGCATGTTAATCAAGCATCCTCTTGTGCTCATAATCGCCTTTTCTCAGCGAGAAAATGCTGTTTTGAAGCCAAGCTTGTATTGAACAATTTCTGCACCAAACTCAAATAAAACTGTGTCTGCCTTCTTATTTAGCCTAAATCCAGTCAGCAGGACATAAAAACAAGCTTGTGGATGTTTCCTGAAAGGACAGCAAATGCATGTAAATCAAGCATCCTCTTGTGCTCGTAATCGCCTTTTCTCAGCGAGAAAATGCTGTTTTGAAGCCAAGCTTGTATTGAACAATTTCTGCACCAAACTCAAATAAAACTGTGTCTGCCTTCTTATTTAGCCTAAATCCAGTCAGCAGAACATAAAAACAAGCTTGTGGGATGTTTCCTTAAAAGACAGTAAATGCATGTAATTCAAGCATCCTTTTATGCTCGCAATGGCCTTTTCTCAGCGAAAAATGCCGTTTTGAAGCCAAGCTTGTATTGAACAATTTCTTCACCAAACTCAAATAAAACTGTGTCTGCCTGCTTATTTAGCCTAAATCCAGTCAGCAGAACATAAAAACAAGCTTGTGGGATGTTTCCTTAAAAGACAGCAAATGCATGTAATTCAAGCATCCTTTTATGCTTTCAATGGCCTTTTCTCAGCGAGAAAATGCTGTTTTGAAGCCAAGCTTGTATTGAACAATTTCTTCACCAAAGTCAAATAAAACTGTGTCTGCCTTCTTATTTAGCCTAAATCCAGTCAGCAGAACATAAAAACAAGGTTGTGGGATGTTTCCTTAAAAGACAGTAAATGCATGTAATTCAAGCATCCTTTTATGCTCGTAATGGCCTTTTCTCAGCAAGAAAATGCTGTTTTGAAGCCAAGCTTGTATTGAACAATTTCTGCACCAAACTCAATTAAAACTGTGTCTGCCTTCTTATTTAGCGTAAATCCACTCAGGAGAGACTTAAAATAAACTTGTGGGATGTTTCCTTAAAAGACAGTAAATGCATGTAATTCAAGCATCCTTTTATGCTCGCAATCGCCTTTTGTCAGCGAGAAAATGCTGTTTTGAAGCCAAGCTTGTATTGAACAATTTCTGCACCAAACTCAAATAAAACTGTGTCTGCCTTCTTATTTAGCCTAAATCCACTCAGGAGAGACTGAAAATAAGCTTGTGGGATGTTTCCTTAAAAGACAGTAAATGCATGTAATTCATGCATCCTTTTATGCTTCATAATCGCCTTTTCTCAGCGAGAAAATGCTGTTTTTGAAGCCAAGCTTGTATTGAAAAATTTCTGCACAAAACTCAAATAAAACTGTGTCTGCCTTCTTATTTAGCCTAAATCCACTCAGGAGAGACTGAAAATAAGCTTGTGGGATGTTTCCTTAAAGACAGTAAATGCATGTAATTCAAGCATCCTTTTATGTTAATCGCCTTTTCTCAGCGAGAAAATGCTGTTTTGAAGCCAAGCTTGTATTGAACAATTTCTGCACCAAAGTCAAATAAAACTGTGTCTGCCTTCTTATTTAGCCTAAATCCAGTCAGCAGAACATAAAAACAAGCTTGTGGGATGTTTCCTTAAAAGACAGTAAATGCATGTAATTCAAGCATCCTTTTATGCTCAGAATCGCCTTTTCTCAGCGAGAAAATGCTGTTTTGAAGCCAAGCTTGTATTGAACAATTTCTGCACCAAAGTTAAATAAAACTGTGTCTGCCTTCTTATTTAGCCTAAATCCACTCAGGAGAGACTGAAAATAAGCTTGTGGATGTTTCCTTAAAAAGAAAGTAAATGCATGTAATTCAAGCATCCTTTTATGCATGTTTCCTTAAAGGACAGTAAATGCATGTAATTCAAGCATATTTTTATGCTTTTTATGCAATTTCTGCACCAAACTCAAATAAAACTGTGTCTTTTTATTTAGCTAAATCAGCAAAAAATGTTGTATGTTTCCTTAAAAGACAGACAGCCAATGCATGTTAATCAAGCATTGTATTGAACAATTTCTGCACCAAACTCAAATAAAACTGTGTCTGCCTTCTTATTTAGCCTAAATCCAGTCAACAGAACATTAAAAAAGCTTGTGGATGTTTCCTTAAAAGACAGCCAATGCATGTTAATCAAGCATCCTTTTGTGCTGAAATCGCCTTTTCTCAGCGAGAAAATGCTGTTTTGAAAAAAGCTTGTATTGAACAATTTCTGCACCAAACTCAAATAAAACTGTGTCTGCCTTCTTATTTAGCCTAAATCCACTCAGGAGAGACTGAAAATAAGCTTGTGGATGTTTCCTTAAAAGACAGTAAATGCATGTAAATGAAGCATCCTTTTATACTCATAAATCGCCTTTTCTCAGCGAGAAAATGCAGTTTTGGAGAAAAGCTTGTATTGAACAATTTCTGCACCAAACTCAAATAAAACTGTGTCTGCCTTCTTATTTAGCCTAAATCCAGTCAGAAGAACATAAAAATAAGCTTGGATGTTTCCTTAAAAGACAGTAAATGCATGTAATTCAAGCATCATTTTATGCTACATAATCGCCTTTTCTCAGCGAGAAAATGCAGTTTTGAAGAAAAGCTTGTATTGAACAATTTCTGCACCAAACTCAAATAAAACTGTGTCTGCCTCTTATTTAGCCTAAATCCAGTCAGCAGAACATAAAAACAAGCTTGTGGGATGTTTCCTTAAAAGACAGTAAATGCATGTAATTCAAGCATCATTTTTATACTTTCGCAATCGCCTTTTCTCAGCGAGAAAATGTTGTTTTGAAAGCCAAGCTTGTATTGAACAATTTCTGCACAAACTCAAATAAACTGTGTCTGCCTTCTTATTTAGCCTAAATCCAGTCAGGAGAACTAAAAACAAGCTTGTGGGATGTTTCCTTAAAAGACAGTAAATGCATGTAATTCAAGCATCCTTTTATGCTCAATGCCTTTTCTCAGCGAGAAAATGCAGTTTTGAAGCCAAGCTTGTATTGAACAATTTCTGCACCAAACTCAAATAAAACTGTGTCTGCCTTCTTATTTAGCCTAAATCCAGTCAGCAGAACATAAAACAAGCTTGTGGGATGTTTCCTTAAAAGACAGTAAATGCATGTAATTCAAGCATCCTTTATTTATGCTCGTAATCGCCTTTTCTCAGCGAGAAAATGCAGTTTTGAAAAAAAGCTTGTATTGAACAATTTCTGCACCAAACTCAAATAAAACTGTGTCTGCCTTCTTATTTAGCCTAAATCCACTCAGGAGAACTAAAAATAAGCTTGTGGGATGTTTCCTTAAAAGACAGTAAATGCATGTAATTCAAGCATCCTTTTTTGCTCATTAATCGCCTTTTCTCAGCGAAAAATGCAGTTTTGAAAAAAGCTTGTATTGAACAATTTCTGCACCAAACTCAAATAAAACTGTGTCTGCCTTCTTATTTAGCCTAAATCCACTCAGAGAGACTGAAAATAAGCTTGTGGAATGTTTCCTTAAAAGACAGTAAATGCATGTAATTCAAGCATCCTTTTATGCTTTCAAATCGCCTTTTCTCAGCGAAAAATGCTGTTTTGAAGCCAAGCTTGTATTGAACAATTTCTGCACAAAACTCAAATAAAACTGTGTCTGCCTTCTTATTTAGCCTAAATCCAGTCAGCAGAGACTGAAAATAAGCTTGTGGATGTTTCCTTAAAAGACAGTAAATGCATGTAATTCAAGCATCCTTTTATGCCAAATCGCCTTTTCTCAGCGAGAAAATGCAGTTTTGAAACCAAGCTTGTATTGAACAATTTCTGCACCAAACTCAAATAAAACTGTGTCTGCCTTCTTATTTAGCCTAAATCCACTCAGGAGAACTGAAAATAAAGCTTGTGGGATGTTTCCTTAAAAGACAGTAAATGCATGTAATTTAAGCATCCTTTTATGCTGCAATCGCCTTTTCTCAGCGAGAAAATGCTGTTTTGAAACCAAGCTTGTATTGAACAATTTCTGCACCAAACTCAAATAAAACTGTGTCTGCCTTCTTATTTAGCCTAAATCCACTCAGAAGAGACATAAAAATAAGCTTGGGAATGTTTCCTTAAAAGACAGTAAATGCATGTAATTCAAGCATCCTTTTATGCTTTCAAATCGCCTTTTCTCAGCGAGAAAATGCTGTTTTGAAGCCAAGCTTGTATTGAACAATTTCTGCACCAAACTCAAAAAAACTGTGTCTGCCTTCTTATTTAGCCTAAATCCACTCAGGAGAACATAAAATAAGCTTGTGGGATGTTTCCTTAAAAGACAGTAAATGCATGTAATTCAAGCATCCTTTTATGCTCGCAATCGCCTTTCTCAGCGAGAAAATGCTGTTTTGAAGCCAAGCTTGTATTGAACAATTTCTGCACCAAACTCAAATAAAACTGTGTCTGCCTTCTTATTTAGCCTAAATCCACTCAGCAGAACTAAAAACAAGCTTGTGGGATGTTTCCTTAAAAGACAGTAAATGCATGTAATTCAAGCATCCTTTTATGCTGCAAATCGGCTTTTCTCAGCGAGAAAATGCAGTTTTAAGCCAAGCTTGTATTGAACAATTTCTTCTCCAAACTCAAATAAAACTGTGTCTGCCTTCTTATTTAGCCTAAATCCACTCAGAAGAACTAAAAATAAGCTTGTGGATGTTTCCTTAAAAGACAGTAAATGCATGTAATTCAAGCATCCTTTTATGCTTAATCGCCTTTTCTCAGCGAGAAAATGCTGTTTTGAAGCCAAGCTTGTATTGAACAATTTCTGCACCAAACTCAAATAAAACTGTGTCTGCCTTCTTATTTAGCCTAAATCCAGTCAGCAGAACATAAAAACAAGCTTGTGGGATGTTTCCTTAAAAGACAGTAAATGCATGTAATTCAAGCATCCTTTTATGCTTGCAATCGCCTTTTCTCAGCGAGAAAATGCTGTTTTGAAGAAAAGCTTGTATTGAACAATTTCTGCACCAAACTCAAATAAAACTGTGTCTGCCTTCTTATTTAGCCTAAATCCACCCAGGAGAGACTGAAAATAAGCTTGTGGGATGTTTTCTTAAAAGACAGTAAATGCATGTAATTCAAGCATCCTTTTATGCTCGCAATCGCCTTTTCTCAGCGAAAAATGCTGTTTTGAAGAAAAGCTTGTATTGAACAATTTCTGCACCAAACTCAAATAAAACTGTGTCTGCCTTCTTATTTAGCGTAAATCCACTCAGGAGAGACTGAAAATAAGCTTGTGGGATGTTTCCTTAAAAGACAGTAAATGCATGTAATTCAAGCATCCTTTTATGCTCATAATCGCCTTTTCTCAGCGAGAAAATGCTGTTTTGAAGCCAAGCTTGTATTGAACAATTTCTGCACCAAACTCAAATAAAACTGTGTCTGCCTTCTTATTTAGCCTAAATCCACTCAGCAGAACATAAAAACAAGCTTGTGGGATGTTTCCTTAAAAGACAGTAAATGCATGTAATTCAAGCATCCTTTTATGCTCAATCGCTTTTCTCAGCGAAAAATGCTGTTTTGAAACCAAGCTTGTATTGAACAATTTCTGCACCAAACTCAAATAAAACTGTGTCTGCCTTCTTATTTAGCCTAAATCCACTCAGAAGAGACTGAAAAACAAGCTTGGGGATGTTTCCTTAAAAGACAGTAAATGCATGTAATTCAAGCATCCTTTTATGCTCGCATAATCGCCTTTTCTCAGCGAGAAAATGCTGTTTTGAAGCCAAGCTTGTATTGAACAATTTCTGCACCAAACTCAAATAAAACTGTGTCTGCCTTCTTATTTAGCCTAAATCCACTCAGCAGAACATAAAAACAAGCTTGTGGGATGTTTCCTTAAAAGACAGTAAATGCATGTAATTCAAGCATCCTTTTATGTTTCATAATCGCCTTTTCTCAGCGAGAAAATGCTGTTTTGAAGCCAAGCTTGTATTGAACAATTTCTGCACCAAACTCAAATAAAACTGTGTCTGCCTTCTTATTTAGCCTAAATCCACTCAGGAGAACTAAAACAAGCTTGTGGGATGTTTCCTTAAAAGACAGTAAATGCATGTAATTCAAGCATCCTTTTATGCTCATGTCGCCTTTTCTCAGCGAGAAAATGCTGTTTTTAAGAAAGCTTGTATTGAACAATTTCTGCACCAAACTCAAATAAAACTGTGTCTGCCTTCTTATTTAGCCTAAATCCACTCAGGAGAGACTGAAAAATAAGCTTGTGGGATGTTTCCTTAAAGACAGTAAATGCATGTAATTCAAGCATCCTTTTATGCTCATAATCGCCTTTTCTCAGCGAGAAAATGCTGTTTTGAAGCCAAGCTTGTATTGAACAATTTCTGCACCAAACTCAAATAAAACTGTGTCTGCCTTCTTATTTAGCCTAAATCCACTCAGCAGAACATAAAAACAAGCTTGTGGGATGTTTCCTTAAAGACAGTAAATGCATGTAATTCAAGCATCCTTTTATGCTCGCAATCGCCTTTTCTCAGCGAGAAAATGCAGTTTTGAACCAAGCTTGTATTTAACAATTTCTGCACAAACTCAAATAAAACTGTGTCTGCCTTCTTATTTAGCCTAAATCCACTCAGAAGAGACTGAAAATAAGCTTGTGGGATGTTTCCTTAAAGACAGTAAATGCATGTAATTCAAGCATCCTTTTATGCTCATAATCGCCTTTTCTCAGCGAGAAAATGCTGTTTTAAATAGCTTGTATTTAACAATTTCTGCACCAAACTCAAATAAAACTGTGTCTGCCTTCTTATTTAGCCTAAATCCACTCAGCAGAACATATAAACAAGCTTGTGGATGTTTCCTTAAAAGACAGTAAATGCATGTAATTCAAGCATCCTTTTATGCTCGCAAAAAACTCGCCTTTTCTCAGCGAGAAAATGCTGTTTTGAAACCAAACTTGTATTTAACAATTTCTGCACCAAACTCAAATAAAACTGTGTCTGCCTTCTTATTTAGCCTAAATCCACTCAGAAGAGACTGAAAATAAGCTTGTGGGATGTTTCCTTAAAGACAGTAAATGCATGTAATTCAAGCATCCTTTTATGCTATAATCGCCTTTTTCTCAGCGAGAAAATGCTGTTTGAAGCCAAGCTTGTATTTAACAATTTCTGCACCAAACTCAAATAAAACTGTGTCTGCCTTCTAATTTAGCCTAAATCCACTCAGCAGAACATATAAACAAGCTTGTGGATGTTTCCTTAAAAGACAGTAAATGCATGTAATTCAAGCATCCTTTTATGCTCATTCGCCTTTTCTCAGCGAGAAAATGCTGTTTTGAAACCAAGCTTGTATTTAACAATTTCTGCACCAAACTCAAATAAAACTGTGTCTGCCTTCTTAATTTAGCCTAAATCCACTCAGCAGAACTGAAAACAAGCTTGTGGATGTTTCCTTAAAAGACAGTAAATGCATGTAATTCAAGCATCCTTTTATGCTCTCATTCGCCTTTTCTCAGCGAGAAAATGCTGTTTTGAAACAAGCTTGTATTTAACAATTTCTGCACCAAACTCAAATAAAACTGTGTCTGCCTTCTAATTTAGCCTAAATCCACTCAGCAGAACATATAAAAAAGCTTGTGTGGATGTTTCCTTAAAAGACAGTAAATGCATGTAATTCAAGCATCCTTTTATGCTCGCAATCGCCTTTTCTCAGCGAGAAAATGCTGTTTTAAAAAGCTTGTATTTAACAATTTCTGCACCAAACTCAAATAAAACTGTGTCTGCCTTCTAATTTAGCCTAAATCCACTCAGGAGAGACTATAAATAAGCTTGTGGGATGTTTCCTTAAAGACAGTAAATGCATGTAATTCAAAGCAAGCATCCTTTTATGCTCAAACTAATCGCCTTTTCTCAGCGAGAAAATGCTGTTTTGAAAGCAAGCTTGTATTTAACAATTTCTGCACCAAACTCAAATAAAACTGTGTCTGCCTTCTAATTTAGCCTAAATCCACTCCAGAGAACATATAAACAAGCTTGTGGGATGTTTCCTTAAAAGACAGTAAATGCATGTAATTCAAGCATCCTTTTATGCTCGCAATCGCCTTTTCTCAGCGAGAAAATGCTGTTTTGAAACCAAGCTTGTATTTAACAATTTCTGCACCAAACTCAAATAAAACTGTGTCTGCCTTCTAATTTAGCCTAAATCCACTCAGCAGAACTAAAACAAGCTTGTGGGATGTTTCCTTAAAAGACAGTAAATGCATGTAATTCAAGCATCCTTTTATGCTCGTAATCGCCTTTTCTCAGCGAAAAATGCTGTTTTGAAGCCAAGCTTGTATTTAACAATTTCTGCACCAAACTCAAATAAAACTGTGTCTGCCTTCTAATTTAGCCTAAATCCACTCAGCAGAACATATAAAACAAGCTTGTGGGATGTTTCCTTAAAAGACAGTAAATGCATGTAATTCAAGCATCCTTTATATCGTAATCGCCTTTTCTCAGCGAAAAATGCTGTTTTGAAACCAAGCTTGTATTTAACAATTTCTGCACCAAACTCAAATAAAACTGTGTCTGCCTTCTTAATTTAGCCTAAATCCACTCAGGAGAGACTGAAAATAAGCTTGTGGATGTTTCCTTAAAGACAGTAAATGCATGTAATTCAAGCATCCTTTTATGCTCAAATCGCCTTTTCTCAGCGAGAAAATGCTGTTTTGAAACCAAGCTTGTATTTAACAATTTCTGCACCAAACTCAAATAAAACTGTGTCTGCCTTCTAATTTAGCCTAAATCCACTCAGGAGAGACTGAAAAATAAGCTTGTGGGATGTTTCCTTAAAAGACAGTAAATGCATGTAATTCAAGCATCCTTTTTATGCATCGCAATCGCCTTTTCTCAGCGAGAAAATGCTGTTTTGAAACCAAGCTTGTATTTAACAATTTCTGCACCAAACTCAAATAAAACTGTGTCTGCCTTCTAATTTAGCCTAAATCCACTCAGGAGAACTGAAAATAAGCTTGTGGGATGTTTCCTTTAAAGACAGTAAATGCATGTAATTCAAGCATCCTTTTATGCTGCGAATCGCCTTTTCTCAGCGAGAAAATGCTGTTTTGAAACCAAGCTTGTATTTAACAATTTCTGCACCAAACTCAAATAAAACTGTGTCTGCCTTCTAATTTAGCCTAAATCCACTCAGCAGAACATATAAACAAGCTTGTGGGATGTTTCCTTAAAAGACAGTAAATGCATGTAATTCAAGCATCCTTTTATGCTCGCAATCGCCTTTTCTCAGCGAGAAAATGCTGTTTTGAAGCCAAGCTTGTATTTAACAATTTCTGCACCAAACTCAAATAAAACTGTGTCTGCCTTCTAATTTAGCCTAAATCCACTCAGCAGAACATATAAACAAGCTTGTGGGATGTTTCCTTAAAAGACAGTAAATGCATGTAATTCAAGCATCCTTTTATGCTCGCAAATCGCCTTTTCTCAGCGAGAAAATGCTGTTTTTAAAGCCAAGCTTGTATTTAACAATTTCTGCACCAAACTCAAATAAAACTGTGTCTGCCTTCTAATTTAGCCTAAATCCACTCAGGAGAGACTGAAAATAAGCTTGTGGGATGTTTCCTTAAAAGACAGTAAATGCATGTAATTCAAGCATCCTTTTATGTCGCAATCGCTTTTCTCAGCGAGAAAATGCTGTTTTGAAGCCAAGCTTGTATTTAACAATTTCTGCACCAAACTCAAATAAAACTGTGTCTGCCTTCTAATTTAGCCTAAATCCACTCAGCAGAACATATAAAATAAGCTTGTGGGATGTTTCCTTAAAAGACAGTAAATGCATGTAATTCAAGCATCCTTTTATGCTCAATCGCCTTTTCTCAGCGAGAAAATGCTGTTTTGAAACCAAGCTTGTATTTAACAATTTCTGCACCAAACTCAAATAAAACTGTGTCTGCCTTCTAATTTAGCCTAAATCCACTCAGAGAGAGACTGAAAATAAGCTTGTGGATGTTTCCTTAAAAGACAGTAAATGCATGTAATTCAAGCATCCTTTTATGCTCAGAATCGCCTTTTCTCAGCGAGAAAATGCTGTTTTGAAACCAAGCTTGTATTTAACAATTTCTGCACAAACTCAAATAAAACTGTGTCTGCCTTCTAATTTAGCCTAAATCCACTCAGGAGAGACTGAAAATAAGCTTGTGGATGTTTCCTTAAAGACAGTAAATGCATGTAATTCAAGCATCCTTTATGCTGCAAATCGCCTTTTCTCAGCGAGAAAATGCTGTTTTGAAGCCAAGCTTGTATTTAACAATTTCTGCACCAAACTCAAATAAAACTGTGTCTGCCTTCTAATTTAGCCTAAATCCACTCAGCAGAACATATAAACAAGCTTGTGGGATGTTTCCTTAAAAGACAGTAAATGCATGTAATTAAAGCATCCTTTTATGCTCATAATCGCTTTTCTCAGCGAAAAATGCTGTTTTGAAGCCAAGCTTGTATTTAACAATTTCTGCACCAAACTCAAATAAAACTGTGTCTGCCTTCTAATTTAGCCTAAATCCACTCAGGAGAGACTGAAAATAAGCTTGTGGGATGTTTCCTTAAAAGACAGTAAATGCATGTAATTCAAGCATCCTTTTATAAGCTCATAATCGCCTTTTCTCAGCGAGAAAATGCTGTTTTGAAGCCAAGCTTGTATTTAACAATTTCTGCACCAAACTCAAATAAAACTGTGTCTGCCTTCTAATTTAGCCTAAATCCACTCAGCAGAACATATAAACAAGCTTGTGGGATGTTTCCTTAAAAGACAGTAAATGCATGTAATTCAAGCATCCTTTTATGCTCGCAATCGCCTTTTCTCAGCGAGAAAATGCTGTTTTGAAGCCAAGCTTGTATTTAACAATTTCTGCACCAAACTCAAATAAAACTGTGTCTGCCTTCTAATTTAGCCTAAATCCACTCAGCAGAACATATAAACAAGCTTGTGGATGTTTCCTTAAAAGACAGTAAATGCATGTAATTCAAGCATCCTTTTATGCTCAGAATCGCCTTTTCTCAGCGAAAAATGCTGTTTTGAAACCAAGCTTGTATTTAACAATTTCTGCACCAAACTCAAATAAAACTGTGTCTGCCTTCTAATTTAGCCTAAATCCACTCAGCAGAACATATAAACAAGCTTGTGGGATGTTTCCTTAAAGACAGTAAATGCATATAATTCAAGCATCCTTTTATGCTCGCAATCGCCTTTTCTCAGCGAGAAAATGCTGTTTTGAAGCCAAGCTTGTATTTAACAATTTCTGCACCAAACTCAAATAAAACTGTGTCTGCCTTCTTATTTAGCCTAAATCCACTCAGCAGAACATATAAACAAGCTTGGGATGTTTCCTTAAAAGACAGTAAATGCATGTAATTCAAGCATCCTTTTATGCTCAGAATCGCCTTTTCTCAGCGAGAAAATGCTGTTTTGAAATAAGCTTGTATTTAACAATTTCTGCACCAAACTCAAATAAAACTGTGTCTGCCTTCTAATTTAGCCTAAATCCACTCAGCAGAACATATAAAAAGCTTGTGGGATGTTTCCTTAAAAGACAGTAAATGCATGTAATTAAAGCATCCTTTTATGCTCAGAATCGCCTTTTCTCAGCGAGAAAATGCTGTTTTGAAGCCAAGCTTGTATTTTAACAATTTCTGCACCAAACTCAAATAAAACTGTGTCTGCCTTCTTATTTAGCCTAAATCCACTCAGGAGAGACTGAAAATAAGCTTGTGGGATCTTTCCTTTAAAGACAGTAAATGCATATAATTCAAGCATCCTTTTATGCTTTTAATCGCCTTTTCTCAGCGAGAAAATGCTGTTTTGAAGCCAAGCTTGTATTTAACAATTTCTGCACCAAACTCAAATAAAACTGTGTCTGCCTTCTAATTTAGCCTAAATCCACTCAGCAGAACTGAAACAAGCTTGTGGGATGTTTCCTTAAAAGACAGTAAATGCATGTAATTCAAGCAGCATCCTTTTATGTTCATGCTTTTCTCAGCGAGAAAATGCTGTTTTGAATCGCCTTTTCTCAGCAAACTCAGAAAAAACTGCTGTTTTGAAACCAAGCTTGTATTTAAAGACAATTTCTGCACCAAACTCAAATAAAACTGTGTCTGCCTTCTAATTTAGCCTAAATCCACTCAGGAGAGACTGAAAATAAGCTTGTGGATGTTTCCTTAAAGACAGTAAATGCATGTAATTCAAGCATCCTTTTATGCTGCAATCGCCTTTTCTCAGCGAAAAATGCTGTTTGAAGCCAAGCTTGTATTTAACAATTTCTGCACCAAACTCAAATAAAACTGTGTCTGCCTTCTAATTTAGCCTAAATCCACTCAGCAGAACATATAAACAAGCTTGTGGGATGTTTCCTTAAAAGACAGTAAATGCATGTAATTCAAGCATCCTTTTATGCTCAGCAATCGCCTTTTCAGCGAGAAAATGCTGTTTTGAAACCAAGCTTGTATTTAACAATTTCTGCACCAAACTCAAATAAAACTGTGTCTGCCTTCTAATTTAGCCTAAATCCACTCAGGAGAGACTGAAAATAAAGCTTGTGGGATGTTTCCTTAAAAGACAGTAAATGCATGTAATTCAAGCATCCTTTTATGCTCATAAATCGCCTTTTCTCAGCGAGAAAATGCTGTTTTGAAGCCAAGCTTGTATTTAACAATTTCTGCACCAAACTCAAATAAAACTGTGTCTGCCTTCTAATTTAGCCTAAATCCACTCAGCAGAACATATAAACAAGCTTGTGGGATGTTTCCTTAAAAGACAGTAAATGCATGTAATTCAAGCATCCTTTTATATGCTCAGAATCGCCTTTTCTCAGCGAGAAAATGCTGTTTTGAAGCCAAGCTTGTATTTAACAATTTCTGCACCAAACTCAAATAAAACTGTGTCTGCCTTCTAATTTAGCCTAAATCCACTCAGCAGAACATATAAACAAGCTTGTGGGATGTTTCCTTAAAAGACAGTAAATGCATGTAATTCAAGCATCCTTTTATGCTCGCAATCGCCTTTTCTCAGCGAGAAAATGCTGTTTTGAAGCCAAGCTTGTATTTAACAATTTCTGCACCAAACTCAAATAAAACTGTGTCTGCCTTCTAATTTAGCCTAAATCCACTCAGAAGAGACTGAAAATAAGCTTGTGGATCTTTCCTTAAAAGACAGTAAATGCATGTAATTCAAGCATCCTTTTTATGCTCACAATCGCCTTTTCTCAGCGAGAAAATGCTGTTTTGAAGCCAAGCTTGTATTTAACAATTTCTGCACCAAACTCAAATAAAACTGTGTCGGCCTTCTAATTTAGCCTAAATCCACTCAGCAGAACATATAAACAAGCTTGTGGATGTTTCCTTAAAAGACAGTAAATGCATGTAATTAAAGCATCCTTTATGTCGCAATCGCCTTTTCTCAGCGAGAAAATGCTGTTTTGAAGCCAAGCTTGTATTTTAACAATTTCTGCACCAAACTCAAATAAAACTGTGTTTGCCTTCTTATTTAGCCTATATCCACTCAGGAGAGACTGAAAATAAGCTTGTGGGATCTTTCCTTAAAGACAGTAAATGCATATAATTCAAGCATCGCTTTATGCAGAATCGCTTTTTCTCAGCGAGAAAATGCTGTTTTGAAGCCAAGCTTGTATTTAACAATTTCTGCACCAAACTCAAATAAAACTGTGTCTGCCTTCTAATTTAGCCTAAATCCACTCAGCAGAACATATAAACAAGCTTGTGGGATGTTTCCTTAAAAGACAGTAAATGCATGTAATTCAAGCATCCTTTTATGTCGCAATCGCCTTTTCTCAGCGAGAAAATGCTGTTTTGAAGCCAAGCTTGTATTTAACAATTTCTGCACCAACGTCAAATAAAATGGTGTCTGCCTTCTAATTTAGCCTAAATCCACTCAGGAGTGACTGAAAATAAGCTTGTGTGATGTTTCCTTAAAAGACAGTAAATGCATGTAATTCAAGGATCCTTTTATGCTTTCGCAATCGCCTTTTCTCAGCGAGAAAATGCTGTTTTGAAGCCAAGCTTGTATTTAACAATTTCTGCACCAAACTCAAATAAAACTGTGTCTGCCTTCTAATTTAGCCTAAATCCACTCAGCAGAACATATAAACAAGCTTGTGGGATGTTTCCTTAAAAGACAGTAAATGCATGTAATTCAAGCATCCTTTTATGCTCAGAATCGCCTTTTCTCAGCGAGAAAATGCTGTTTTGAAGCCAAGCTTGTATTTAACAATTTCTGCACCAAACTCAAATAAAATTGTGTCTGCCTTCTAATTTAGCCTAAATCCACTCAGGAGAGACTGAAAATAAGCTTGTGGGATGTTTCTTTTAAAGACAGTAAATGCATATAATTCAAGCATCCTTTATGCAATCGCCTTTTCTCAGCGAGAAAATGCTGTTTTGAAGCCAAGCTTGTATTTAACAATTTCTGCACCAAACTCAAATAAAACTGTGTCTGCCTTCTAATTTAGCCTAAATCCACTCAGCAGAACATATAAACAAGCTTGTGGATGTTTCCTTAAAAGACAGTAAATGCATGTAATTCAAGCATCCTTTTATGCTCGCAATCGCTTTTTCTCAGCGAGAAAATGCTGTTTTGAAGCCAAGTTTGTATTTAACAATTTCTGCACCAAACTCAAATAAAACTGTGTCTGCCTTCTAATTTAGCCTAAATCCACTCAGTAGAACATATAAACAAGCTTGTGGGATGTTTCCTTAAAAGACAGTAAATGCATGTAATTAAAGCATCCTTTTATGTTCAGAATCGCTTTTTCTCAGCGAGAAAATGCTGTTTTGAAGCCAAGCTTGTATTTAACAATTTCTGCACCAAACTCAAATAAAATTGTGTCTGCCTTCTAATTTAGCCTAAATCCACTCAGGAGAGACTGAAAATAAGCTTGTGGGATGTTTCCTTAAAAGACAGTAAATGCATGTAATTCAAGGATCCTTTATGTCAGAACGCTTTTCTCAGCGAAAAAAATGCTGCTGTTTTGAAGCCAAGCTTGTATTTAACAATTTCTGCACCAAACTCAAATAAAACTGTGTCTGCCTTCTAATTTAGCCTAAATCCACTCAGCAGAACATATAAACAAGCTTGTGGGATGTTTCCTTAAAAGACAGTAAATGCATGTAATTCAAGCATCCTTTATGCTCAATCGCTTTTCTCAGCGAGAAAAATGCTGTTTTGAAGCCAAGCTTGTATTTAACAATTTCTGCACCAAACTCAAATAAAACTGTGTCTGCCTTCTAATTTAGCCTAAATCCACTCAGCAGAACATATAAACAAGCTTGTGGATGTTTCCTTAAAAGACAGTAAATGCATGTAATTCAAGCATCCTTTTATGCTCGAATCGCTTTTCTCAGCGAGAAAATGCTGTTTTGAAGCCAAGCTTGTATTTAACAATTTCTGCACCAAACTCAAATAAAACTGTGTCTGCCTTCTAATTTAGCCTAAATCCACTCAGAGAGACTGAAAATAAGCTTGTGGGATGTTTCCTTAAAAGACAGTAAATGCATGTAATTCAAGCATCCTTTTATGTCAGAAACGCCTTTTCTCAGCGAGAAAATGCTGTTTTGAAGCCAAGCTTGTATTTAACAATTTCTGCACCAAACTCAAATAAAATTGTGTCTGCCTTCTAATTTAGCCTAAATCCACTCAGAAGAGACTGAAAATAAGCTTGTGGGATGTTTCCTTAAAAGACAGTAAATGCATGTAATTCAAGCATCCTTTATAATCGCGCCTTTTCTCAGCGAGAAAATGCTGTTTTGAAGCCAAGCTTGTATTTAACAATTTCTGCACCAAACTCAAATAAAACTGTGTCTGCCTTCTAATTTAGCCTAAATCCACTCAGCAGAACATATAAAACAAGCTTGTGGGATGTTTCCTTAAAAGACAGTAAATGCATGTAATTCAAGCATCCTTTTATGCTCGCAAATCGCCTTTTCTCAGCGAGAAAATGCTGTTTTGAAGCCAAGCTTGTATTTAACAATTTCTGCACCAAACTCAAATAAAACTGTGTCTGCCTTCTAATTTAGCCTAAATCCACTCAGAAGAGACTGAAAATAAGCTTGTGGGATGTTTCCTTAAAAGACAGTAAATGCATGTAATTCAAGCATCCTTTTATGCTCAGAAACGCCTTTTCTCAGCGAGAAAATGCTGTTTTGAAGCCAAGCTTGTATTTAACAATTTCTGCACCAAACTCAAATAAAACTGTGTCTGCCTTCTAATTTAGCCTAAATCCACTCAGCAGAACATATAAACAAGCTTGTGGGATGTTTCCTTAAAAGACAGTAAATGCATGTAATTCAAGCATCCTTTTATGCTCAGAATCGCTTTTCTCAGCGAAAAATGCTGTTTTGAAGCCAAGCTTGTATTTAACAATTTCTGCACCAAACTCAAATAAAACTGTGTCTGCCTTCTAATTTAGCCTAAATCCACTCAGCAGAACATATAAACAAGCTTGTGGGATGTTTCCTTAAAAGACAGTAAATGCATGTAATTCAAGCATCCTTTTATGCTCAGATTCGCCTTTTCTCAGCGAGAAAATGCTGTTTTGAAGCCAAGCTTGTATTTAACAATTTCTGCACCAAACTCAAATAAAACTGTGTCTGCCTTCTTATTTAGCCTATATCCACTCAGGAGAGACTGAAAATAAGCTTGTGGGATCTTTCCTTTAAAGACAGTTAATGCATATAATTCAAGCATCGCTCGAATCGCCTTTTCTCAGCGAGAAAATGCTGTTTTGAAGCCAAGCTTGTATTTAACAATTTCTGCACCAAACTCAAATAAAACTGTGTCTGCCTTCTAATTTAGCCTAAATCCACTCAGCAGAACATATAAACAAGCTTGTGGGATGTTTCCTTAAAAGACAGTAAATGCATGTAATTAAAGCATCCTTTATATGCTCAGAATCGCCTTTTCTCAGCGAAAATGCTGTTTTGAAGCCAAGCTTGTATTTTAACAATTTCTGCACCAAACTCAAATAAAACTGTGTCTGCCTTCTTATTTAGCCTATATCCACTCAGGAGAGACTGAAAATAAGCTTGTGGATCTTTCCTTTAAAGACAGTAAATGCATATAATTCAAGCATCGCTTTATGAATCGCTTTTCTCAGCGAGAAAATGCTGTTTTGAAGCCAAGCTTGTATTTAACAATTTCTGCACCAAACTCAAATAAAACTGTGTCTGCCTTCTAATTTAGCCTAAATCCACTCAGCAGAACATATAAACAAGCTTGTGGGATGTTTCCTTAAAAGACAGTAAATGCATGTAATTCAAGGATCCTTTTGTTGCTCGCAATCGCCTTTTCTCAGCGAAAAATGCTGTTTTGAAGCCAAGCTTGTATTTAACAATTTCTGCACCAAACTCAAATAAAACTGTGTCTGCCTTCTAATTTAGCCTAAATCCACTCAGCAGAACATATAAACAAGCTTGTGGATGTTTCCTTAAAAGACAGTAAATGCATGTAATTAAAGCATCCTTTTATGCTCAGATCGCAATCGCCTTTTCTCAGCGAGAAAATGCTGTTTTGAAGCCAAGCTTGTATTTAACAATTTCTGCACCAAACTCAAATAAAACTGTGTCTGCCTTCTAATTTAGCCTAAATCCACTCAGGAGAGACTGAAAATAAGCTTGTGGATGTTTCCTTAAAAGACAGTAAATGCATGTAATTCAAGGATCCTTTTATGTCAGTAATCGCTTTTCTCAGCGAGAAAATGCTGTTTTGAAGCCAAGCTTGTATTTAACAATTTCTGCACCAAACTCAAATAAAACTGTGTCTGCCTTCTAATTTAGCCTAAATCCACTCAGCAGAACATATAAACAAGCTTGTGGGATGTTTCCTTAAAAGACAGTAAATGCATGTAATTCAAGCATCCTTTTATGTCAGAATCGCCTTTTCTCAGCGAGAAAATGCTGTTTTGAAGCCAAGCTTGTATTTAACAATTTCTGCACCAAACTCAAATAAAACTGTGTCTGCCTTCTAATTTAGCCTAAATCCACTCAGAAGAGACTGAAAATAAGCTTGTGGGATGTTTCCTTAAAAGACAGTAAATGCATGTAATTCAAGCATCCTTTATGCTCATAAACGCTTTTCTCAGCGAGAAAATGCTGTTTTGAAGCCAAGCTTGTATTTAACAATTTCTGCACCAAACTCAAATAAAACTGTGTCTGCCTTCTAATTTAGCCTAAATCCACTCAGAAGAGACTGAAAATAAGCTTGTGGGATGTTTCCTTAAAAGACAGTAAATGCATGTAATTCAAGCATCCTTTTATGCTCGATTCGCTTTTCTCAGCGAAAAATGCTGTTTTGAAGCCAAGCTTGTATTTAACAATTTCTGCACCAAACTCAAATAAAACTGTGTCTGCCTTCTTATTTAGCCTATATCCACTCAGGAGAGACTGAAAATAAGCTTGTGGATCTTTCCTTTAAAGACAGTAAATGCATATAATTCAAGCATCCTTTTATGCTCGCCTTTTTTCAGCGAGAAAATGCTGTTTTGAAGCCAAGCTTGTATTTAACAATTTCTGCACCAAACTCAAATAAAACTGTGTCTGCCTTCTAATTTAGCCTAAATCCACTCAGCAGAACATATAAACAAGCTTGTGGATGTTTCCTTAAAAGACAGTAAATGCATGTAATTCAAGGATCCTTTTATGCTCGATTCGCCTTTTCTCAGCGAGAAAATGCTGTTTTGAAGCCAAGCTTGTATTTAACAATTTCTGCACCAAACTCAAATAAAATTGTGTCTGCCTTCTAATTTAGCCTAAATCCACTCAGGAGAGACTGAAAATAAGCTTGTGGATGTTTCCTTAAAAGACAGTAAATGCATGTAATTCAAGGATCCTTTTATGTCAAAAGCAATCGCCTTTTCTCAGCGAGAAAATGCTGTTTTGAAGCCAAGCTTGTATTTAACAATTTCTGCACCAAACTCAAATAAAACTGTGTCTGCCTTCTAATTTAGCCTAAATCCACTCAGCAGAGCATATAAACAAGCTTGTGGGATGTTTCCTTAAAAGACAGTAAATGCATGTAATTCAAGCATCCTTTATGTTGCAATCGCTTTTTTACTCAGCGAGAAAATGCTGTTTTGAAGCCAAGCTTGTATTTAACAATTTCTGCACCAAACTCAAATAAAACTGTGTCTGCCTTCTAATTTAGCCTAAATCCACTCAGCAGAACATATAAACAAGCTTGTGGGATGTTTCCTTAAAAGACAGTAAATGCATGTAATTCAAGCATCCTTTTATGTCTCGAATCGCTTTTCTCAGCGAGAAAATGCTGTTTTGAAGCCAAGCTTGTATTTAACAATTTCTGCACCAAACTCAAATAAAACTGTGTCTGCCTTCTAATTTAGCCTAAATCCACTCAGAAGAGACTGAAAATAAGCTTGTGGATGTTTCCTTAAAAGACAGTAAATGCATGTAATTCAAGCATCCTTTTATGCGAATCGCCTTTTCTCAGCGAAAAATGCTGTTTTGAAGCCAAGCTTGTATTTAACAATTTCTGCACCAAACTCAAATAAAACTGTGTCTGCCTTCTAATTTAGCCTAAATCCACTCAGCAGAACATATAAACAAGCTTGTGGATGTTTCCTTAAAAGACAGTAAATGCATGTAATTAAAGCATCCTTTTATGTTAAATCGCCTTTTCTCAGCGAAAAATGCTGTTTTGAAGCCAAGCTTGTATTTTAACAATTTCTGCACCAAACTCAAATAAAACTGTGTTTGCCTTCTTATTTAGCCTATATCCACTCAGGAGAGACTGAAAATAAGCTTGTGGGATCTTTCCTTTAAAGACAGTAAATGCATATAATTCAAGCATCGCTTTTATGAATCGCCTTTTCTCAGCGAGAAAATGCTGTTTTGAAGCCAAGCTTGTATTTAACAATTTCTGCACCAAACTCAAATAAAACTGTGTCTGCCTTCTAATTTAGCCTAAATCCATTCAGTAGAACACATAAACAAGCTTGTGGGATGTTTCCTTAAAAGACAGTAAATGCATGTAATTCAAGCATCCTTTATGCTCGTGATTCGCCTTTTCTCAGAGAAAATGCTGTTTTGAAGCCAAGCTTGTATTTAACAATTTCTGCACCAAACTCAAATAAAACTGTGTCTGCCTTCTAATTTAGCCTAAATCCACTCAGCAGAACATATAAACAAGCTTGTGGATGTTTCTAAAAGACAGTAAATGCATGTAATTCAAGGATCCTTTTATGCTCGCAATCGCTTTTCTCAGCGAAAAATGCTGTTTTGAAGCCAAGCTTGTATTTAACAATTTCTGCACCAAACTCAAATAAAACTGTGTCTGCCTTCTAATTTAGCCTAAATCCACTCAGAGAACATAAAACAAGCTTGTGGATGTTTCCTTAAAAGACAGTAAATGCATGTAATTCAAGCATCCTTTATATGAATCGCTTTTCTCAGCGAGAAAATGCTGTTTTGAAGCCAAGCTTGTATTTAACAATTTCTGCACCAAACTCAAATAAAACTGTGTCTGCCTTCTAATTTAGCCTAAATCCACTCAGCAGAACATATAAACAAGCTTGTGGGATGTTTCCTTAAAAGACAGTAAATGCATGTAATTCAAGCATCCTTTTATGTCGCAATCGCTTTTCTCAGCGAGAAAATGCTGTTTTGAAGCCAAGCTTGTATTTAACAATTTCTGCACCAAACTCAAATAAAACTGTGTCTGCCTTCTAATTTAGCCTAAATCCACTCAGAAGAGACTGAAAATAAAGCTTGTGGATGTTTCCTTAAAAGACAGTAAATGCATGTAATTCAAGCATCCTTTTATGTCGCATTCGCCTTTTCTCAGCGAGAAAATGCTGTTTTGAAGCCAAGCTTGTATTTAACAATTTCTGCACCAAACTCAAATAAAACTGTGTCTGCCTTCTAATTTAGCCTAAATCCACTCAGCAGAGACTGAAAATAAGCTTGTGGGATGTTTCCTTTAAAGACAGTAAATGCATGTAATTCAAGCATCCTTTATGCTCAGAATCGCCTTTTCTCAGCGAGAAAATGCTGTTTTGAAGCCAAGCTTGTATTTAACAATTTCTGCACCAAACTCAAATAAAACTGTGTCTGCCTTCTAATTTAGCCTAAATCCACTCAGCAGAACATATAAACAAGCTTGTGGATGTTTCCTTAAAAGACAGTAAATGCATGTAATTCAAGCATCCTTTTATGCTCGCAAATCGCTTTTCTCAGCGAGAAAATGCTGTTTTGAAGCCAAGCTTGTATTTAACAATTTCTGCACCAAACTCAAATAAAACTGTGTCTGCCTTCTAATTTAGCCTAAATCCACTCAGCAGAACATATAAACAAGCTTGTGGATGTTTCCTTAAAAGACAGTAAATGCATGTAATTCAAGCATCCTTTATGTCTCAAATGCTAATCGCCTTTTCTCAGCGAAAAATGCTGTTTTGAAGCCAAGCTTGTATTTAACAATTTCTGCACCAAACTCAAATAAAACTGTGTCTGCCTTCTAATTTAGCCTAAATCCACTCAGCAGAACATATAAACAAGCTTGTGGGATGTTTCCTTAAAAGACAGTAAATGCATGTAATTCAAGCATCCTTTTATGCCAGAATCGCTTTTCTCAGCGAGAAAATGCTGTTTTGAAGCCAAGCTTGTATTTAACAATTTCTGCACCAAACTCAAATAAAACTGTGTCTGCCTTCTAATTTAGCCTAAATCCACTCAGCAGAACATATAAACAAGCTTGTGGGATGTTTCCTTAAAAGACAGTAAATGCATGTAATTCAAGCATCCTTTTATGCTCGCAATCGCCTTTTTCAGCGAGAAAATGCTGTTTTGAAGCCAAGCTTGTATTTAACAATTTCTGCACCAAACTCAAATAAAACTGTGTCTGCCTTCTAATTTAGCCTAAATCCACTCAGCAGAACATATAAACAAGCTTGTGGGATGTTTCCTTAAAAGACAGTAAATGCATGTAATTCAAGCATCCTTTATGCTTCGCAATCGCCTTTTCTCAGCGAGAAAATGCTGTTTTGAAGCCAAGCTTGTATTTAACAATTTCTGCACCAAACTCAAATAAAACTGTGTCTGCCTTCTAATTTAGCCTAAATCCACTCAGCAGAACATATAAACAAGCTTGTGGGATGTTTCCTTAAAAGACAGTAAATGCATGTAATTCAAGCATCCTTTTATGCTCAAAAGACAGTAATCGCTTTTCTCAGCGAGAAAATGCTGTTTTGAAGCCGAGCTTGTATTTAACAATTTCTGCACCAAACTCAAATAAAACTGTGTCTGCCTTCTAATTTAGCCTAAATCCACTCAGCAGAACATATAAACAAGCTTGTGGGATGTTTCCTTAAAAGACAGTAAATGCATGTAATTAAAGCATCCTTTTATGTCAAGAATCGCTTTTCTCAGCGAGAAAATGCTGTTTTGAAGCCAAGCTTGTATTTTAACAATTTCTGCACCAAACTCAAATAAAACTGTGTTTGCCTTCTAATTTAGCCTAAATCCACTCAGGAGAGACTGAAAATAAGCTTGTGGGATCTTTCCTTTAAAGACAGTAAATGCATATAATTCAAGCATCCTTTTATGCTCAAATCGCTTTTCTCAGCGAGAAAATGCTGTTTTGAAGCCAAGCTTGTATTTAACAATTTCTGCACCAAACTCAAATAAAACTGTGTCTGCCTTCTAATTTAGCCTAAATCCACTCAGTAGAACATATAAACAAGCTTGTGGATGTTTCCTTAAAAGACAGTAAATGCATGTAATTCAAGCATCCTTTTATGCTCGAATTCGCTTTTCTCAGCGAAAAAATGCTGTTTTGAAAGCCAAGCTTGTATTTAACAATTTCTGCACCAAACTCAAATAAAACTGTGTCTGCCTTCTAATTTAGCCTAAATCCACTCAGCAGAACATATAAACAAGCTTGTGGGATGTTTCCTTAAAAGACAGTAAATGCATGTAATTCAAGGATCCTTTTATGCTCAGATTCGCTTTTCTCAGCGAGAAAATGCTGTTTTGAAGCCAAGCTTGTATTTAACAATTTCTGCACCAAACTCAAATAAAATTGTGTCTGCCTTCTAATTTAGCCTGAATCCACTCAGAGAGACTGAAAATAAGCTTGTGGATGTTTCCTTTAAAAGACAGTAAATGCATGTAATTCAAGGATCCTTTTATGTCAGAATCGCTTTTCTCAGCGAGAAAATGCTGTTTTGAAGCCAAGCTTGTATTTAACAATTTCTGCACCAAACTCAAATAAAACTGTGTCTGCCTTCTAATTTAGCCTAAATCCACTCAGCAGAACATATAAACAAGCTTGTGGGATGTTTCCTTAAAAGACAGTAAATGCATGTAATTCAAGCATCCTTTATGCTCGAATCGCCTTTACTCAGCGAGAAAATGCTGTTTTGAAGCCAAGCTTGTATTTAACAATTTCTGCACCAAACTCAAATAAAACTGTGTCTGCCTTCTAATTTAGCCTAAATCCACTCAGCAGAACATATAAACAAGCTTGTGGGATGTTTCCTTAAAAGACAGTAAATGCATGTAATTCAAGCATCCTTTTATGCTTTCGCAATCGCCTTTTCTCAGCGAAAAATGCTGTTTTGAAGCCAAGCTTGTATTTAACAATTTCTGCACCAAACTCAAATAAAACTGTGTCTGCCTTCTAATTTAGCCTAAATCCACTCAGAAGAGACTGAAAATAAGCTTGTGGGATGTTTCCTTAAAAGACAGTAAATGCATGTAATTCAAGCATCCTTTTATGCTCAGATTCGCCTTTTCTCAGCGAGAAAATGCTGTTTTGAAGCCAAGCTTGTATTTAACAATTTCTGCACCAAACTCAAATAAAACTGTGTCTGCCTTCTTATTTAGCCTATATCCACTCAGGAGAGACTGAAAATAAGCTTGTGGGATCTTTCCTTAAAGACAGTAAATGCATGTAATTCAAGCATCGCCATAATCGCTTTTCTCAGCGAGAAAATGCTGTTTTGAAGCCAAGCTTGTATTTAACAATTTCTGCACCAAACTCAAATAAAACTGTGTCTGCCTTCTAATTTAGCCTAAATCCACTCAGCAGAACATATAAAACAAGCTTGTGGGATGTTTCCTTAAAAGACAGTAAATGCATGTAATTCAAGCATCCTTTTATGTCGCAATCGCCTTTTCTCAGCGAGAAAATGCTGTTTTGAAGCCAAGCTTGTATTTAACAATTTCTGCACCAAACTCAAATAAAACTGTGTCTGCCTTCTAATTTAGCCTAAATCCACTCAGCAGAACATATAAACAAGCTTGTGGGATGTTTCCTTAAAAGACAGTAAATGCATGTAATTCAAGGATCCTTTTATGCTCAGCAATCGCCTTTTCTCAGCGAGAAAATGCTGTTTTGAAGCCAAGCTTGTATTTAACAATTTCTGCACCAAACTCAAATAAAACTGTGTCTGCCTTCTAATTTAGCCTAAATCCACTCAGGAGAACTGAAAATAAGCTTGTGGGATGTTTCCTTTAAAGACAGTAAATGCATATAATTCAAGCATCCTTTTATGCGAAAAATGCTGTTTTGAAGCCAAGCTTGTATTTTTTCTCAGCAAACTCAAAAAAACTGCTGTTTTTTAGAAGCCAAGCTTGTATTTAACAATTTCTGCACCAAACTCAAATAAAACTGTGTCTGCCTTTCTAATTTAGCCTAAATCCACTCAGTAGAACATATAAACAAGCTTGTGGATGTTTCCTTAAAAGACAGTAAATGCATGTAATTAAAGCATCCTTTATGTTTGAATCGCTTTTCTCAGCGAGAAAATGCTGTTTTGAAACCAAGCTTGTATTTAACAATTTCTGCACCAAACTCAAATAAAACTGTGTCTGCCTTCTAATTTAGCCTAAATCCACTCAGCAGAACATATAAACAAGCTTGTGGGATGTTTCCTTAAAAGACAGTAAATGCATGTAATTCAAGCATCCTTTTATGCTCGAATCGCTTTTTCTCAGCGAGAAAATGCTGTTTTGAAACCAAGCTTGTATTTAACAATTTCTGCACCAAACTCAAATAAAACTGTGTCTGCCTTCTAATTTAGCCTAAATCCACTCAGCAGAACATATAAACAAGCTTGTGGGATGTTTCCTTAAAAGACAGTAAATGCATGTAATTCAAGCATCCTTTTATGCCAAGCTTGTATTTAACAATTTCTGCACCAAACTTTCTCAGCGAGAAAATGCTGTTTTGACAGTAGCCAAGCTTGTATTTAACAATTTCTGCACCAAACTCAAATAAAACTGTGTCTGCCTTCTAATTTAGCCTAAATCCACTCAGTAGAACATATAAACAAGCTTGTGGATGTTTCCTTAAAAGACAGTAAATGCATGTAATTCAAAGCATCCTTTTATGCTCGCAATCGCTTTTTCTCAGCGAGAAAATGCTGTTTTGAAGCCAAGCTTGTATTTAACAATTTCTGCACCAAACTCAAATAAAACTGTGTCTGCCTTCTTATTTAGCCTATATCCACTCAGGAGAGACTGAAAATAAGCTTGTGGGATGTTTCCTTTAAAGACAGTAAATGCATATAATTCAAGCATCGCTTTATGTATTTTAACAATTTCTGCAAAATAAAACTGTGTCGCCTTTTCTCAGCGAGAAAATGCTGTTTTGAAGCCAAGCTTGTATTTAACAATTTCTGCACCAAACTCAAATAAAACTGTGTCTGCCTTCTAATTTAGCCTAAATCCACTCAGCAGAACATATAAACAAGCTTGTGGGATGTTTCCTTAAAAGACAGTAAATGCATGTAATTCAAGCATCCTTTTATGCTTGCAATCGCCTTTTCTCAGCGAGAAAATGCTGTTTTGAAGCCAAGCTTGTATTTAACAATTTCTGCACCAACGTCAAATAAAATGGTGTCTGCCTTCTAATTTAGCCTAAATCCACTCAGGAGTGACTGAAAATAAGCTTGTGGATCTTTCCTTAAAGACAGTAAATGCATATAATTCAAGCATCCTTTTTATGCTCAAATCGCCTTTTCTCAGCGAGAAAATGCTGTTTTGAAGCCAAGCTTGTATTTAACAATTTCTGCACCAAACTCAAATAAAACTGTGTCTGCCTTCTAATTTAGCCTAAATCCACTCAGCAGAACATATAAACAAGCTTGTGGGATGTTTCCTTAAAAGACAGTAAATGCATGTAATTCAAGCATCCTTTTATGCTCGCAATCGCCTTTTCTCAGCGAGAAAATGCTGTTTTGGAGCCAAGTTTGTATTTAACAATTTCTGCACCAAACTCAAATAAAACTGTGTCTGCCTTCTAATTTAGCCTAAATCCACTCAGAGAACATATAAACAAGCTTGTGGGATGTTTCCTTAAAAGACAGTAAATGCATGTAATTAAAGCATCCTTTTATGCTACAATAATCGCCTTTTCTCAGCGAGAAAATGCTGTTTTGAAGCCAAGCTTGTATTTAACAATTTCTGCACCAAACTCAAATAAAACTGTGTCTGCCTTCTAATTTAGCCTAAATCCACTCAGCAGAACATATAAACAAGCTTGTGGGATGTTTCCTTAAAAGACAGTAAATGCATGTAATTCAAGCATCCTTTATGCTCATAATCGCCTTTTCTCAGCGAGAAAATGCTGTTTTGAAACCAAGCTTGTATTTAACAATTTCTGCACCAAACTCAAATAAAACTGTGTCTGCCTTCTAATTTAGCCTAAATCCACTCAGAGAGACTGAAAATACGCTTGTGGGATGTTTCCTTAAAAGACAGTAAATGCATGTAATTCAAGGATCCTTTTATGCTCATGCAATCGCCTTTTCTCAGCGAGAAAATGCTGTTTTGAAGCCAAGCTTGTATTTAACAATTTCTGCACCAAACTCAAATAAAACTGTGTCTGCCTTCTTATTTAGCCTATATCCACTCAGGAGAGACTGAAAATAAGCTTGTGGGATCTTTCCTTTAAAGACAGTAAATGCATATAATTCAAGCATCCTTTTATGCTCGCAATCGCCTTTTCTCAGCGAGAAAATGCTGTTTTGAAGCCAAGCTTGTATTTAACAATTTCTGCACCAAACTCAAATAAAACTGTGTCTGCCTTCTAATTTAGCCTAAATCCACTCAGCAGAACATATAAACAAGCTTTTGGGATGTTTCCTTAAAAGACAGTAAATGCATGTAATTCAAGGATCCTTTTATGCTCAGATTCGCCTTTTCTCAGCGAGAAAATGCTGTTTTGAAGCCAAGCTTGTATTTAACAATTTCTGCACCAAACTCAAATAAAACTTGTGTCTGCCTTCTAATTTAGCCTAAATCCACTCAGGAGAGACTGAAAATAAGCTTGTGGATGTTTCCTTTAAAGACAGTAAATGCATGTAATTCAAGGATCCTTTTATGCTGCAATCGCCTTTTCTCAGCGAGAAAATGCTGTTTTGAAACCAAGCTTGTATTTAACAATTTCTGCACCAAACTAAAATAAAACTGTGTCTGCCTTCTAATTTAGCCTAAATCCACTCAGCAGAACATATAAACAAGCTTGTGGGATGTTTCCTTAAAAGACAGTAAATGCATGTAATTCAAGCATCCTTTTATGTCGCCGCCTTTTCTCAGCGAGAAAATGCTGTTTTGAAGCCAAGCTTGTATTTAACAATTTCTGCACCAAACTCAAATAAAACTGTGTCTGCCTTCTAATTTAGCCTAAATCCACTCAGCAGAACATATAAACAAGCTTGTGGGATGTTTCCTTAAAAGACAGTAAATGCATGTAATTCAAGCATCCTTTTATGCTCAGCAATCGCCTTTTCTCAGCGAGAAAATGCTGTTTTGAAGCCAAGCTTGTATTTAACAATTTCTGCACCAAACTCAAATAAAACTGTGTCTGCCTTCTAATTTAGCCTAAATCCACTCAGAAGAGACTGAAAATAAGCTTGTGGGATGTTTCCTTAAAAGACAGTAAATGCATGTAATTCAAGCATCCTTTTATGCTCATAAACGCCTTTTCTCAGCGAGAAAATGCTGTTTTGAAGCCAAGCTTGTATTTTAACAATTTCTGCACCAAACTCAAATAAAACTGTGTCTGCCTTCTTATTTAGCCTATATCCACTCAGGAGAGACTGAAAATAAGCTTGTGGATCTTTCCTTTAAAGACAGTAAATGCATATAATTCAAGCATCCTTTTATGCTCAGCAATCGCCTTTTCTCAGCGAGAAAATGCTGTTTTGAAGCCAAGCTTGTATTTAACAATTTCTGCACCAAACTCAAATAAAACTGTGTCTGCCTTCTAATTTAGCCTAAATCCACTCAGCAGAACATATAAACAAGCTTGTGGGATGTTTCCTTAAAAGACAGTAAATGCATGTAATTCAAGCATCCTTTTATGCTCAATCGAATCGCCTTTTCTCAGCGAGAAAATGCTGTTTTGAAGCCAAGCTTGTATTTAACAATTTCTGCACCAACGTCAAATAAAATGGTGTCTGCCTTCTAATTTAGCCTAAATCCACTCAGGAGTGACTGAAAATAAGCTTGTGTGATGTTTCCTTAAAAGACAGTAAATGCATGTAATTCAAGGATCCTTTTATGCTCATAATCGCCTTTTCTCAGCGAGAAAATGCTGTTTTGAAGCCAAGCTTGTATTTAACAATTTCTGCACCAAACTCAAATAAAACTGTGTCTGCCTTCTAATTTAGCCTAAATCCACTCAGAAGAGACTGAAAATAAGCTTGTGGGATGTTTCCTTAAAAGACAGTAAATGCATGTAATTCAAGCATCCTTTTATGCTCAAATCGCCTTTTCTCAGCGAGAAAATGCTGTTTTGAAGCCAAGCTTGTATTTAACAATTTCTGCACCAAACTCAAATAAAACTGTGTCTGCCTTCTAATTTAGCCTAAATCCACACAGCAGAGACATATAAACAAGCTTGTGGGATGTTTCCTTAAAAGAAAGTAAATGCATGTAATTCAAGCATCCTTTTATGCTCAATCGCCTTTTCTCAGCGAGAAAATGCTGTTTTGAAGCCAAGCTTGTATTTAACAATTTCTGCACCAAACTCAAATAAAATTGTGTCTGCCTTCTAATTTAGCCTAAATCCACTCAGGAGAGACTGAAAATAAGCTTGTGGATGTTTCCTTAAAAGACAGTAAATGCATGTAATTCAAGCATCCTTTTATGCTCGCAATCGCCTTTTCTCAGCGAGAAAATGCTGTTTTGAAGCCAAGCTTGTATTTAACAATTTCTGCACCAACTCAAATAAAATGGTGTCTGCCTTCTAATTTAGCCTAAATCCACTCAGGAGAACTGAAAATAAGCTTGTGGGATGTTTTCCTTAAAGACAGTAAATGCATATAATTCAAGCATCCTTTTATGCTCAAATCGCCTTTTCTCAGCGAGAAAATGCTGTTTTGAAGCCAAGCTTGTATTTAACAATTTCTGCACCAAACTCAAATAAAACTGTGTCTGCCTTCTAATTTAGCCTAAATCCACTCAGCAGAACATATAAACAAGCTTGTGGGATGTTTCCTTAAAAGACAGTAAATGCATGTAATTCAAGCATCCTTTTATGCTCGCAATCGCCTTTTCTCAGCGAGAAAATGCTGTTTTGGAGCCAAGTTTGTATTTAACAATTTCTGCACCAAACTCAAATAAAACTGTGTCTGCCTTCTAATTTAGCCTAAATCCACTCAGTAGAACATATAAACAAGCTTGTGGGATGTTTCCTTAAAAGACAGTAAATGCATGTAATTAAAGCATCCTTTTATGCTCGCAATCGCCTTTTCTCAGCGAGAAAATGCTGTTTTGAAGCCAAGCTTGTATTTAACAATTTCTGCACCAAACTCAAATAAAACTGTGTCTGCCTTCTAATTTAGCCTAAATCCACTCAGCAGAACATATAAACAAGCTTGTGGGATGTTTCCTTAAAAGACAGTAAATGCATGTAATTCAAGCATCCTTTTATGCTCAGCATTCGCCTTTTCTCAGCGAGAAAATGCTGTTTTGAAACCAAGCTTGTATTTAACAATTTCTGCACCAAACTCAAATAAAACTGTGTCTGCCTTCTAATTTAGCCTAAATCCACTCAGAGAGACTGAAAATAAGCTTGTGGGATGTTTCCTTAAAAGACAGTAAATGCATGTAATTCAAGGATCCTTTTATGCTCATAAATCGCCTTTTCTCAGCGAGAAAATGCTGTTTTGAAGCCAAGCTTGTATTTAACAATTTCTGCACCAAACTCAAATAAAACTGTGTCTGCCTTCTTATTTTGCCTATATCCACTCAGGAGAGACTGAAAATAAGCTTGTGGGATCTTTCCTTTAAAGACAGTAAATGCATATAATTCAAGCATCCTTTTATGCTGCAATCGCCTTTTCTCAGCGAAAAATGCTGTTTTGAAGCCAAGCTTGTATTTAACAATTTCTGCACCAAACTCAAATAAAACTGTGTCTGCCTTCTAATTTAGCCTAAATCCACTCAGCAGAACATATAAACAAGCTTGTGGGATGTTTCCTTAAAAGACAGTAAATGCATGTAATTCAAGCATCCTTTTATGCTCATGCTAATCGCCTTTTCTCAGCGAGAAAATGCTGTTTTGAAACCAAGCTTGTATTTAACAATTTCTGCACCAACGTCAAATAAAATGGTGTCTGCCTTCTAATTTAGCCTAAATCCACTCAGGAGTGACTGAAAATAAGCTTGTGGGATCTTTCGTTTAAAGACAGTAAATGCATATAATTCAAGCATCCTTTTATGCTAATCGCCTTTTCTCAGCGAGAAAATGCTGTTTTGAAGCCAAGCTTGTATTTAACAATTTCTGCACCAAACTCAAATAAAACTGTGTCTGCCTTCTAATTTAGCCTAAATCCACCACTCAGCAGAACATATAAACAAGCTTGTGGGATGTTTCCTTAAAAGACAGTAAATGCATGTAATTCAAGCATCCTTTTATGCTCGCAATCGCCATTTTCTCAGCGAGAAAATGCTGTTTTGGAGCCAAGTTTGTATTTAACAATTTCTGCACCAAACTCAAATAAAACTGTGTCTGCCTTCTAATTTAGCCTAAATCCACTCAGTAGAACATATAAACAAGCTTGTGGGATGTTTCCTTAAAAGACAGTAAATGCATGTAATTAAAGCATCCTTTTATGCTCAATCGCCTTTTCTCAGCGAGAAAATGCTGTTTTGAAGCCAAGCTTGTATTTAACAATTTCTGCACCAAACTCAAATAAAACTGTGTCTGCCTTCTAATTTAGCCTAAATCCACTCAGCAGAACATATAAACAAGCTTGTGGGATGTTTCCTTAAAAGACAGTAAATGCATGTAATTCAAGCATCCTTTTATGCTCGCAATCGCCTTTTCTCAGCGAGAAAATGCTGTTTTGAAACCAAGCTTGTATTTAACAATTTCTGCACCAAACTCAAATAAAACTGTGTCTGCCTTCTAATTTAGCCTAAATCCACTCAAGAGAGACTGAAAATAAGCTTGTGGGATGTTTCCTTAAAAGACAGTAAATGCATGTAATTCAAGGATCCTTTTATGCTCATGCAATCGCCTTTTCTCAGCGAGAAAATGCTGTTTTGAAGCCAAGCTTGTATTTAACAATTTCTGCACCAAACTCAAATAAAACTGTGTCTGCCTTCTTATTTAGCCTATATCCACTCAGGAGAGACTGAAAATAAGCTTGTGGGATCTTTCCTTTAAAGACAGTAAATGCATATAATTCAAGCATCCTTTTATGTAATCGCCTTTTCTCAGCGAGAAAATGCTGTTTTGAAGCCAAGCTTGTATTTAACAATTTCTGCACCAAACTCAAATAAAACTGTGTCTGCCTTCTAATTTAGCCTAAATCCACTCAGCAGAACATATAAACAAGCTTGTGGGATGTTTCCTTAAAAGACAGTAAATGCATGTAATTCAAGCATCCTTTTATGCTCAAATCGCCTTTTCTCAGCGAGAAAATGCTGTTTTGGAGCCAAGTTTGTATTTAACAATTTCTGCACCAAACTCAAATAAAACTGTGTCTGCCTTCTAATTTAGCCTAAATCCACTCAGTAGAACATATAAACAAGCTTGTGGGATGTTTCCTTAAAAGACAGTAAATGCATGTAATTCAAGCATCCTTTTATGCTCGCAATCGCCTTTTCTCAGCGAGAAAATGCTGTTTTGAAACCAAGCTTGTATTTAACAATTTCTGCACCAAACTCAAATAAAACTGTGTCTGCCTTCTAATTTAGCTAAATCCACTCAGCAGAACATATAAACAAGCTTGTGGGATGTTTCCTTAAAAGACAGTAAATGCATGTAATTCAAGCATCCTTTATGCTCGCATTATTCGCCTTTTCTCAGCGAGAAAATGCTGTTTTGAAACCAAGCTTGTATTTAACAATTTCTGCACCAAACTCAAATAAAATGTGTCTGCCTTCTAATTTAGCCTAAATCCACTCAGGAGAGACTGAAAATAAGCTTGTGAGATGTTTCCTTAAAAGACAGTAAATGCATGTAATTCAAGGATCCTTTTATGCTCGCAAATCGCCTTTTCTCAGCGAGAAAATGCTGTTTTGAAGCCAAGCTTGTATTTAACAATTTCTGCACCAAACTCAAATAAAACTGTGTCTGCCTTCTAATTTAGCCTAAATCCACTCAGCAGAACATATAAACAAGCTTGTGGGATGTTTCCTTAAAAGACAGTAAATGCATGTAATTAAAGCATCCTTTTATGCTCGCAATCGCCTTTTCTCAGCGAGAAAATGCTGTTTTGAAGCCAAGCTTGTATTTAACAATTTCTGCACCAAACTCAAATAAAACTGTGTCTGCCTTCTAATTTAGCCTAAATCCACTCAGCAGAACATATAAACAAGCTTGTGGGATGTTTCCTTAAAAGACAGTAAATGCATGTAATTCAAGCATCCTTTTATGCTCGCAATCGCCTTTTCTCAGCGAGAAAATGCTGTTTTGAAGCCAAGCTTGTATTTAACAATTTCTGCACCAACGTCAAATAAAATGGTGTCTGCCTTCTAATTTAGCCTAAATCCACTCAGGAGTGACTGAAAATAAGCTTGTGTGATGTTTCCTTAAAAGACAGTAAATGCATGTAATTCAAGGATCCTTTTATGCTCATGCAATCGCCTTTTCTCAGCGAGAAAATGCTGTTTTGAAGCCAAGCTTGTATTTAACAATTTCTGCACCAAACTCAAATAAAACTGTGTCTGCCTTCTAATTTAGCCTAAATCCACTCAGCAGAACATATAAACAAGCTTGTGGGATGTTTCCTTAAAAGACAGTAAATGCATGTAATTAAAGCATCCTTTTATGCTCATAATCGCCTTTTCTCAGCGAGAAAATGCTGTTTTGAAGCCAAGCTTGTATTTAACAATTTCTGCACCAAACTCAAATAAAATTGTGTCTGCCTTCTAATTTAGCCTGAATCCACTCAGGAGAGACTGAAAATAAGCTTGTGGGATGTTTCCTTAAAAGACAGTAAATGCATGTAATTCAAGGATCCTTTTATGCTCAGCAATCGCCTTTTCTCAGCGAGAAAATGCTGTTTTGAAACCAAGCTTGTATTTAACAATTTCTGCACCAAACTCAAATAAAACTGTGTCTGCCTTCTAATTTAGCCTAAATCCACTCAGGAGAGACTGAAAAACAAGCTTGTGGGATGTTTCCTTAAAAGACAGTAAATGCATGTAATTCAAGCATCCTTTTATGCTCGCATTAATCGCCTTTTCTCAGCGAGAAAATGCTGTTTTGAAACCAAGCTTGTATTTAACAATTTCTGCACCAAACTCAAATAAAACTGTGTCTGCCTTCTAATTTAGCCTAAATCCACTCAGGAGAGACTGAAAATAAGCTTGTGGGATCTTTCCTTTAAAAGACAGTAAATGCATATAATTCAAGCATCCTTTTATGCAGAATCGCTTTTCTCAGCGAGAAAATGCTGTTTTGAAGCCAAGCTTGTATTTAACAATTTCTGCACCAAACTCAAATAAAACTGTGTCTGCCTTCTAATTTAGCCTAAATCCACTCAGCAGAACATATAAACAAGCTTGTGGGATGTTTCCTTAAAAGACAGTAAATGCATGTAATTCAAGCATCCTTTTATGCTCGCAATCGCCTTTTCTCAGCGAGAAAATGCTGTTTTGAAGCCAAGCTTGTATTTAACAATTTCTGCACCAACGTCAAATAAAATGGTGTCTGCCTTCTAATTTAGCCTAAATCCACTCAGGAGTGACTGAAAATAAGCTTGTGGATGTTTCCTTAAAAGACAGTAAATGCATGTAATTCAAGGATCCTTTTATGCTTTTTCTCAGCGAGAAAATGCTGTTTTGAAAGCCAAGCTTGTATTTAACAATTTCTGCACCAAACTCAAATAAAACTGTGTCTGCCTTCTAATTTAGCCTAAATCCACTCAGGAGAGACTGAAAATAAGCTTGTGGGATGTTTCGACAGTAAATGCATGTAATTCAAGCATCCTTTTATGCTCGCTTTTCTCAGCGAGAAAATGCTGTTTTGAAGCCAAGCTTGTATTTAACAATTTCTGCACCAAACTCAAATAAAACTGTGTCTGCCTTCTAATTTAGCCTAAATCCACTCAGCAGAACATATAAACAAGCTTGTGGGATGTTTCCTTAAAAGACAGTAAATGCATGTAATTCAAGCATCCTTTTATGCTCATAAATCGCCTTTTCTCAGCGAGAAAATGCTGTTTTGAAGCCAAGCTTGTATTTAACAATTTCTGCACCAAACTCAAATAAAACTGTGTCTGCCTTCTAATTTAGCCTAAATCCACTCAGAAGAGACTGAAAATAAGCTTGTGGGATGTTTCCTTAAAAGACAGTAAATGCATGTAATTCAAGCATCCTTTTATGCTCATAAACGCCTTTTCTCAGCGAGAAAATGCTGTTTTGAAGCCAAGCTTGTATTTAACAATTTCTGCACCAAACTCAAATAAAACTGTGTCTGCCTTCTAATTTAGCCTAAATCCACTCAGCAGAACATATAAACAAGCTTGTGGGATGTTTCCTTAAAAGACAGTAAATGCATGTAATTCAAGCATCCTTTTATGCTCAGCAATCGCCTTTTCTCAGCGAGAAAATGCTGTTTTGAAGCCAAGCTTGTATTTAACAATTTCTGCACCAACGTCAAATAAAATGGTGTCTGCCTTCTAATTTAGCCTAAATCCACTCAGGAGAGACTGAAAATAAGCTTGTGTGATGTTTCCTTAAAAGACAGTAAATGCATGTAATTCAAGGATCCTTTTATGCTCATAATCGCCTTTTCTCAGCGAGAAAATGCTGTTTTGAAACCAAGCTTGTATTTAACAATTTCTGCACCAAACTCAAATAAAACTGTGTCTGCCTTCTAATTTAGCCTAAATCCACTCAGCAGAACATATAAACAAGCTTGTGGGATGTTTCCTTAAAAGACAGTAAATGCATATAATTAAAGCATCCTTTTATGCTCGAATCGCCTTTTCTCAGCGAGAAAATGCTGTTTTGAAGCCAAGCTTGTATTTAACAATTTCTGCACCAAACTCAAATAAAATTGTGTCTGCCTTCTAATTTAGCCTAAATCCACTCAGGAGAGACTGAAAATAAGCTTGTGGGATGTTTCCTTAAAAGACAGTAAATGCATGTAATTCAAGCATCCTTTTATGCTCAGAATCGCCTTTTCTCAGCGAGAAAATGCTGTTTTGAAACCAAGCTTGTATTTAACAATTTCTGCACCAAACTCAAATAAAACTGTGTCTGCCTTCTAATTTAGCCTAAATCCACTCAGGAGAGACTGAAAATAAGCTTGTGGATGTTTCCTTAAAAGACAGTAAATGCATGTAATTCAAGCATCCTTTTATGCTCATAATCGCCTTTTCTCAGCGAGAAAATGCTGTTTTGAAGCCAAGCTTGTATTTAACAATTTCTGCACCAAACTCAAATAAAACTGTGTCTGCCTTCTTATTTAGCCTAAATCCACTCAGGAGAGACTGAAAATAAGCTTGTGGGATGTTTCCTTAAAAGACAGTAAATGCATATAATTCAAGCATCCTTTTATGCTCGCAATCGCCTTTTCTCAGCGAGAAAATGCTGTTTTGAAGCCAAGCTTGTATTTAACAATTTCTGCACCAAACTCAAATAAAACTGTGTCTGCCTTCTAATTTAGCCTAAATCCACTCAGCAGAACATATAAACAAGCTTGTGGGATGTTTCCTTAAAAGACAGTAAATGCATGTAATTCAAGCATCCTTTTATGCTCACAATCGCCTTTTCTCAGCGAGAAAATGCTGTTTTGGAGCCAAGTTTGTATTTAACAATTTCTGCACCAAACTCAAATAAAACTGTGTCTGCCTTCTAATTTAGCCTAAATCCACTCAGTAGAACATATAAACAAGCTTGTGGGATGTTTCCTTAAAAGACAGTAAATGCATGTAATTCAAGCATCCTTTTATGCTCGATTCGCCTTTTCTCAGCGAGAAAATGCTGTTTTGAAACCAAGCTTGTATTTAACAATTTCTGCACCAAACTCAAATAAAACTGTGTCTGCCTTCTAATTTAGCCTAAATCCACTCAGCAGAACATATAAACAAGCTTGTGGGATGTTTCCTTAAAAGACAGTAAATGCATGTAATTCAAGCATCCTTTATGCTCGATTCGCCTTTTCTCAGCGAGAAAATGCTGTTTTGAAACCAAGCTTGTATTTAACAATTTCTGCACCAAACTCAAATAAAATTGTGTCTGCCTTCTAATTTAGCCTAAATCCACTCAGGAGAGACTGAAAATAAGCTTGTGGATGTTTCCTTAAAAGACAGTAAATGCATGTAATTCAAGGATCCTTTTATGCTCAATCGCCTTTTCTCAGCGAGAAAATGCTGTTTTGAAGCCAAGCTTGTATTTAACAATTTCTGCACCAAACTCAAATAAAACTGTGTCTGCCTTCTAATTTAGCCTAAATCCACTCAGCAGAACATATAAACAAGCTTGTGGGATGTTTCCTTAAAAGACAGTAAATGCATGTAATTCAAGCATCCTTTTATGCTCGCAATCGCCTTTTCTCAGCGAGAAAATGCTGTTTTGAAGCCAAGCTTGTATTTAACAATTTCTGCACCAAACTCAAATAAAACTGTGTCTGCCTTCTTATTTAGCCTAAATCCACTCAGGAGAGACTGAAAATAAGCTTGTGGGATGTTTCCTTTAAAGACAGTAAATGCATATAATTCAAGCATCCTTTTATGCTCAATCGCCTTTTCTCAGCGAGAAAATGCTGTTTTGAAGCCAAGCTTGTATTTAACAATTTCTGCACCAAACTCAAATAAAACTGTGTCTGCCTTCTAATTTAGCCTAAATCCACTCAGAAGAGACTGAAAATAAGCTTGTGGGATGTTTCCTTAAAAGACAGTAAATGCATGTAATTCAAGCATCCTTTTATGCTGCATAATCGCCTTTTCTCAGCGAGAAAATGCTGTTTTGAAGCCAAGCTTGTATTTAACAATTTCTGCACCAAACTCAAATAAAACTGTGTCTGCCTTCTAATTTAGCCTAAATCCACTCAGCAGAACATATAAACAAGCTTGTGGGATGTTTCCTTAAAAGACAGTAAATGCATGTAATTAAAGCATCCTTTTATGCTCATAATCGCCTTTTCTCAGCGAGAAAATGCTGTTTTGAAGCCAAGCTTGTATTTTAACAATTTCTGCACCAAACTCAAATAAAACTGTGTCTGCCTTCTTATTTAGCCTAATCCACTCAGGAGAGACTGAAAATAAGCTTGTGGGATCTTTCCTTTAAAGACAGTAAATGCATATAATTCAAGCATCCTTTTATGCTCAAATCGCCTTTTCTCAGCGAGAAAATGCTGTTTTGAAGCCAAGCTTGTATTTAACAATTTCTGCACCAAACTCAAATAAAACTGTGTCTGCCTTCTAATTTAGCCTAAATCCACTCAGCAGAACATATAAACAAGCTTGTGGGATGTTTCCTTAAAAGACAGTAAATGCATGTAATTCAAGCATCCTTTTATGCTCGCAAATCGCCTTTTCTCAGCGAGAAAATGCTGTTTTGAAGCCAAGCTTGTATTTAACAATTTCTGCACCAACGTCAAATAAAATGGTGTCTGCCTTCTAATTTAGCCTAAATCCACTCAGGAGTGACTGAAAATAAGCTTGTGTGATGTTTCCTTAAAAGACAGTAAATGCATGTAATTCAAGGATCCTTTTATGCTCGCAATCGCCTTTTCTCAGCGAGAAAATGCTGTTTTGAAGCCAAGCTTGTATTTAACAATTTCTGCACCAAACTCAAATAAAACTGTGTCTGCCTTCTAATTTAGCCTAAATCCACTCAGCAGAACATATAAACAAGCTTGTGGGATGTTTCCTTAAAAGACAGTAAATGCATGTAATTCAAGCATCCTTTTATGCTTTTCAAATCGCCTTTTCTCAGCGAGAAAATGCTGTTTTGAAGCCAAGCTTGTATTTAACAATTTCTGCACCAAACTCAAATAAAACTGTGTCTGCCTTCTAATTTAGCCTAAATCCACTCAGAAGAGACTGAAAATAAGCTTGTGGGATGTTTCCTTAAAAGACAGTAAATGCATGTAATTCAAGCATCCTTTTATGCTCATAATCGCCTTTTCTCAGCGAGAAAATGCTGTTTTGAAGCCAAGCTTGTATTTAACAATTTCTGCATCAAACTCAAATAAAACTGTGTCTGCCTTCTAATTTAGCCTAAATCCACTCAGTAGAACATATAAACAAGCTTGTGGGATGTTTCCTTAAAAGAAAGTAAATGCATGTAATTCAAGCATCCTTTTATGCTCAGCAATTCGCCTTTTCTCAGCGAGAAAATGCTGTTTTGAAGCCAAGCTTGTATTTAACAATTTCTGCACCAAACTCAAATAAAACTGTGTCTGCCTTCTAATTTAGCCTAAATCCACTCAGGAGAGACTGAAAATAAGCTTGTGGGATGTTTCCTTAAAAGACAGTAAATGCATGTAATTCAAGCATCCTTTTATGCTCGCATTCGCTTTTCTCAGCGAGAAAATGCTGTTTTGAAGTCAAGCTTGTATTTAACAATTTCTGCACCAAACTCAAATAAAACTGTGTCTGCCTTCTAATTTAGCCTAAATCCACTCAGCAGAACATATAAACAAGCTTGTGGATGTTTCCTTAAAAGACAGTAAATGCATGTAATTAAAGCATCCTTTTATGCTCACAAATCGCCTTTTCTCAGCGAGAAAATGCTGTTTTGAAGCCAAGCTTGTATTTAACAATTTCTGCACCAAACTCAAATAAAATTGTGTCTGCCTTCTAATTTAGCCTGAATCCACTCAGGAGAGACTGAAAATACGCTTGTGGGATGTTTCCTTAAAAGACAGTAAATGCATTTAATTCAAGGATCCTTTTATGCTCACCAAACTCAAATAAAACTGTGTCGCCTTTTCTCAGCGAGAAAATGCTGTTTTAAAAATGCAAGCTTGTATTTAACAATTTCTGCACCAAACTCAAATAAAACTGTGTCTGCCTTCTAATTTAGCCTAAATCCACTCAGCAGAACATATAAACAAGCTTGTGGGATGTTTCCTTAAAAGACAGTAAATGCATATAATTAAAGCATCCTTTTATGCTCACAATCGCCTTTTCTCAGCGAGAAAATGCTGTTTTGAAGCCAAGCTTGTATTTAACAATTTCTGCACCAAACTCAAATAAAACTGTGTCTGCCTTCTAATTTAGCCTAAATCCACTCAGGAGAGAACTGAAAATACAAGCTTGTGGGATGTTTCCTTAAAAGACAGTAAATGCATGTAATTCAAGGATCCTTTTATGCTTTCAAATCGCCTTTTCTCAGCGAGAAAATGCTGTTTTGAAACCAAGCTTGTATTTAACAATTTCTGCACCAAACTCAAATAAAACTGTGTCTGCCTTCTAATTTAGCCTAAATCCACTCAGGAGAGACTGAAAATACGCTTGTGGGATGTTTCCTTAAAAGACAGTAAATGCATGTAATTCAAGGATCCTTTTATGCTCATAATCGCCTTTTCTCAGCGAGAAAATGCTGTTTTGAAGCCAAGCTTGTATTTAACAATTTCTGCACCAAACTCAAATAAAACTGTGTCTGCCTTCTTATTTAGCCTATATCCACTCAGGAGAGACTGAAAATAAGCTTGTGGGATCTTTCCTTTAAAGACAGTAAATGCATATAATTCAAGCATCCTTTTATGCTCGCATCGCCTTTTCTCAGCGAGAAAATGCTGTTTTGAAGCCAAGCTTGTATTTAACAATTTCTGCACCAAACTCAAATAAAACTGTGTCTGCCTTCTAATTTAGCCTAAATCCACTCAGCAGAACATATAAACAAGCTTGTGGGATGTTTCCTTAAAAGACAGTAAATGCATGTAATTCAAGCATCCTTTTATGCTCGCAATCGCCTTTTCTCAGCGAGAAAATGCTGTTTTGGAGCCAAGTTTGTATTTAACAATTTCTGCACCAAACTCAAATAAAACTGTGTCTGCCTTCTAATTTAGCCTAAATCCACTCAGTAGAACATATAAACAAGCTTGTGGGATGTTTCCTTAAAAGACAGTAAATGCATGTAATTCAAGCATCCTTTTATGCTCGCATCCTTTATGCTATTCGCCTTTTCTCAGCGAGAAAATGCTGTTTTGAAACCAAGCTTGTATTTAACAATTTCTGCACCAAACTCAAATAAAACTGTGTCTGCCTTCTAATTTAGCCTAAATCCACTCAGCAGAACATATAAACAAGCTTGTGGGATGTTTCCTTAAAAGACAGTAAATGCATGTAATTCAAGCATCCTTTATGCTCGCATTCGCCTTTTCTCAGCGAGAAAATGCTGTTTTGAAACCAAGCTTGTATTTAACAATTTCTGCACCAAACTCAAATAAAACTGTGTCTGCCTTCTAATTTAGCCTAAATCCACTCAGGAGAGACTGAAAATAAGCTTGTGGATGTTTCCTTAAAAGACAGTAAATGCATGTAATTCAAGGATCCTTTTATGCTCATAATCGCCTTTTCTCAGCGAGAAAATGCTGTTTTGAAGCCAAGCTTGTATTTAACAATTTCTGCACCAAACTCAAATAAAACTGTGTCTGCCTTCTAATTTAGCCTAAATCCACTCAGCAGAACATATAAACAAGCTTGTGGGATGTTTCCTTAAAAGACAGTAAATGCATGTAATTCAAGCATCCTTTTATGCTCGCATTCGCCTTTTCTCAGCGAGAAAATGCTGTTTTGAAACCAAGCTTGTATTTAACAATTTCTGCACCAAACTCAAATAAAACTGTGTCTGCCTTCTTATTTAGCCTATATCCACTCAGGAGAGACTGAAAATAAGCTTGTGGGATCTTTCCTTTAAAGACAGTAAATGCATATAATTCAAGCATCCTTTATGCTCATGTCGCCTTTTCTCAGCGAGAAAATGCTGTTTTGAAGCCAAGCTTGTATTTAACAATTTCTGCACCAAACTCAAATAAAACTGTGTCTGCCTTCTAATTTAGCCTAAATCCACTCAGAAGAGACTGAAAATAAGCTTGTGGGATGTTTCCTTAAAAGACAGTAAATGCATGTAATTCAAGCATCCTTTTATGCTCATAATCGCCTTTTCTCAGCGAGAAAATGCTGTTTTGAAGCCAAGCTTGTATTTAACAATTTCTGCACCAAACTCAAATAAAACTGTGTCTGCCTTCTAATTTAGCCTAAATCCACTCAGCAGAACATATAAACAAGCTTGTGGGATGTTTCCTTAAAAGACAGTAAATGCATGTAATTAAAGCATCCTTTTATGCTCATAATCGCCTTTTCTCAGCGAGAAAATGCTGTTTTGAAACCAAGCTTGTATTTTAACAATTTCTGCACCAAACTCAAATAAAACTGTGTCTGCCTTCTTATTTAGCCTATATCCACTCAGGAGAGACTGAAAATAAGCTTGTGGGATCTTTCCTTTAAAGACAGTAAATGCATATAATTCAAGCATCGCTTTTATGCAATCGCCTTTTCTCAGCGAGAAAATGCTGTTTTGAAGCCAAGCTTGTATTTAACAATTTCTGCACCAAACTCAAATAAAACTGTGTCTGCCTTCTAATTTAGCCTAAATCCACTCAGCAGAACATATAAACAAGCTTGTGGGATGTTTCCTTAAAAGACAGTAAATGCATGTAATTCAAGCATCCTTTTATGCTCATAATCGCCTTTTCTCAGCGAGAAAATGCTGTTTTGAAGCCAAGCTTGTATTTAACAATTTCTGCACCAACGTCAAATAAAATGGTGTCTGCCTTCTAATTTAGCCTAAATCCACTCAGGAGTGACTGAAAATAAGCTTGTGTGATGTTTCCTTAAAAGACAGTAAATGCATGTAATTCAAGGATCCTTTTATGCTCAATAATCGCCTTTTCTCAGCGAGAAAATGCTGTTTTGAAGCCAAGCTTGTATTTAACAATTTCTGCACCAAACTCAAATAAAACTGTGTCTGCCTTCTAATTTAGCCTAAATCCACTCAGCAGAACATATAAACAAGCTTGTGGGATGTTTCCTTAAAAGACAGTAAATGCATGTAATTCAAGCATCCTTTTATGCTCAGCAAATCGCCTTTTCTCAGCGAGAAAATGCTGTTTTGAAGCCGAGCTTGTATTTAACAATTTCTGCACCAAACTCAAATAAAACTGTGTCTGCCTTCTAATTTAGCCTAAATCCACTCAGAAGAGACTGAAAATAAGCTTGTGGGATGTCTCCTTAAAAGACAGTAAATGCATGTAATTCAAGCATCCTTTTATGCTCGCAATCGCCTTTTCTCAGCGAGAAAATGCTGTTTTGAAGCCAAGCTTGTATTTAACAATTTCTGCATCAAACTCAAATAAAACTGTGTCTGCCTTCTAATTTAGCCTAAATCCACTCAGTAGAACATATAAACAAGCTTGTGGGATGTTTCCTTAAAAGAAAGTAAATGCATGTAATTCAAGCATCCTTTTATGCTCGCATTCGCCTTTTCTCAGCGAGAAAATGCTGTTTTGAAGCCAAGCTTGTATTTAACAATTTCTGCACCAAACTCAAATAAAATTGTGTCTGCCTTCTAATTTAGCCTAAATCCACTCAGAAGAGACTGAAAATAAGCTTGTGGGATGTTTCCTTAAAAGACAGTAAATGCATGTAATTCAAGCATCCTTTTATGCTCGCATTCGGCTTTTCTCAGCGAGAAAATGCTGTTTTGAAGTCAAGCTTGTATTTAACAATTTCTGCACCAAACTCAAATAAAACTGTGTCTGCCTTCTAATTTAGCCTAAATCCACTCAGCAGAACATATAAACAAGCTTGTGGGATGTTTCCTTAAAAGACAGTAAATGCATGTAATTAAAGCATCCTTTTATGCTCATTCAATCGCCTTTTCTCAGCGAGAAAATGCTGTTTTGAAGCCAAGCTTGTATTTAACAATTTCTGCACCAAACTCAAATAAAATTGTGTCTGCCTTCTAATTTAGCCTGAATCCACTCAGGAGAGACTGAAAATACGCTTGTGGGATGTTTCCTTAAAAGACAGTAAATGCATTTAATTCAAGGATCCTTTTATGCTCATAATCGCCTTTTCTCAGCGAGAAAATGCTGTTTTGAAACCAAGCTTGTATTTAACAATTTCTGCACCAAACTCAAATAAAACTGTGTCTGCCTTCTAATTTAGCCTATATCCACTCAGGAGAGACTGAAAATAAGCTTGTGGGATCTTTCCTTTAAAGACAGTAAATGCATATAATTCAAGCATCGCTTTTATGCTCGCAATCGCCTTTTCTCAGCGAGAAAATGCTGTTTTGAAACCAAGCTTGTATTTAACAATTTCTGCACCAAACTCAAATAAAACTGTGTCTGCCTTCTAATTTAGCCTAAATCCACTCAGCAGAACATATAAACAAGCTTGTGGATGTTTCCTTAAAAGACAGTAAATGCATGTAATTCAAGGATCCTTTTATGCTGCAATCGCCTTTTCTCAGCGAGAAAATGCTGTTTTGAAGCCAAGCTTGTATTTAACAATTTCTGCACCAAACTCAAATAAAACTGTGTCTGCCTTCTAATTTAGCCTAAATCCACTCAGTAGAACATATTAACAAGCTTGTGGGATGTTTCCTTAAAAGACAGTAAATGCATGTAATTCAAGCATCCTTTTATGCTCGCATTCGCCTTTTCTCAGCGAGAAAATGCTGTTTTGAAACCAAGCTTGTATTTAACAATTTCTGCACCAAACTCAAATAAAACTGTGTCTGCCTTCTTATTTAGCCTATATCCACTCAGGAGAGACTGAAAATAAGCTTGTGGGATGTTTCCTTAAAAGACAGTAAATGCATGTAATTCAAGCATCCTTTTATGCTCGCAATCGCCTTTTCTCAGCGAGAAAATGCTGTTTTGAAGCCAAGCTTGTATTTAACAATTTCTGCACCAACGTCAAATAAAATGGTGTCTGCCTTCTAATTTAGCCTAAATCCACTCAGGAGTGACTGAAAATAAGCTTGTGTGATGTTTCCTTAAAAGACAGTAAATGCATGTAATTCAAGGATCCTTTTATGCTCGCAATCGCCTTTTCTCAGCGAGAAAATGCTGTTTTGAAGCCAAGCTTGTATTTAACAATTTCTGCACCAAACTCAAATAAAACTGTGTCTGCCTTCTAATTTAGCCTAAATCCACTCAGCAGAACATATAAACAAGCTTGTGGGATGTTTCCTTAAAAGACAGTAAATGCATGTAATTCAAGCATCCTTTTATGCTCATAAACGCCTTTTCTCAGCGAGAAAATGCTGTTTTGAAGCCAAGCTTGTATTTAACAATTTCTGCACCAAACTCAAATAAAACTGTGTCTGCCTTCTAATTTAGCCTAAATCCACTCAGCACAACATATAAACAAGCTTGTGGGATGTTTCCTTAAAAGAAAGTAAATGCATGTAATTCAAGCATCCTTTTATGCTCGATTCGCCTTTTCTCAGCGAGAAAATGCTGTTTTGAAACCAAGCTTGTATTTAACAATTTCTGCACCAAACTCAAATAAAACTGTGTCTGCCTTCTAATTTAGCCTAAATCCACTCAGCAGAACATATAAACAAGCTTGTGGGATGTTTCCTTAAAAGACAGTAAATGCATGTAATTCAAGCATCCTTTATGCTCGCATCGCCTTTTCTCAGCGAGAAAATGCTGTTTTGAAACCAAGCTTGTATTTAACAATTTCTGCACCAAACTCAAATAAAATTGTGTCTGCCTTCTAATTTAGCCTAAATCCACTCAGGAGAGACTGAAAATAAGCTTGTGAGATGTTTCCTTAAAAGACAGTAAATGCATGTAATTCAAGGATCCTTTTATGCTCGCATTCGCTTTTCTCAGCGAGAAAATGCTGTTTTGAAGCCAAGCTTGTATTTAACAATTTCTGCACCAAACTCAAATAAAACTGTGTCTGCCTTCTAATTTAGCCTATATCCACTCAGGAGAGACTGAAAATAAGCTTGTGGGATCTTTCCTTTAAAGACAGTTAATGCATATAATTCAAGCATCGCTTTTATGCTCAATCGCCTTTTCTCAGCGAGAAAATGCTGTTTTGAAGCCAAGCTTGTATTTAACAATTTCTGCACCAAACTCAAATAAAACTGTGTCTGCCTTCTAATTTAGCCTAAATCCACTCAGAAGAGACTGAAAATAAGCTTGTGGGATGTTTCCTTAAAAGACAGTAAATGCATGTAATTCAAGCATCGCTTTTATGCAATCGCCTTTTCTCAGCGAGAAAATGCTGTTTTGAAGCCAAGCTTGTATTTAACAATTTCTGCACCAAACTCAAATAAAACTGTGTCTGCCTTCTAATTTAGCCTAAATCCACTCAGCAGAACATATAAACAAGCTTGTGGGATGTTTCCTTAAAAGACAGTAAATGCATGTAATTAAAGCATCCTTTTATGCTCATAATCGCCTTTTCTCAGCGAGAAAATGCTGTTTTGAAGCCAAGCTTGTATTTTAACAATTTCTGCACCAAACTCAAATAAAACTGTGTCTGCCTTCTTATTTAGCCTATATCCACTCAGGAGAGACTGAAAATAAGCTTGTGGGATCTTTCCTTTAAAGACAGTAAATGCATATAATTCAAGCATCGCTACAATCGCCTTTTCTCAGCGAGAAAATGCTGTTTTGAAGCCAAGCTTGTATTTAACAATTTCTGCACCAAACTCAAATAAAACTGTGTCTGCCTTCTAATTTAGCCTAAATCCACTCAGCAGAACATATAAACAAGCTTGTGGGATGTTTCCTTAAAAGACAGTAAATGCATGTAATTCAAGCATCCTTTTATGCTACTAATCGCCTTTTCTCAGCGAGAAAATGCTGTTTTGAAGCCAAGCTTGTATTTAACAATTTCTGCACCAACGTCAAATAAAATGGTGTCTGCCTTCTAATTTAGCCTAAATCCACTCAGGAGTGACTGAAAATAAGCTTGTGTGATGTTTCCTTAAAAGACAGTAAATGCATGTAATTCAAGGATCCTTTTATGCTCGCAATCGCCTTTTCTCAGCGAGAAAATGCTGTTTTGAAGCCAAGCTTGTATTTAACAATTTCTGCACCAAACTCAAATAAAACTGTGTCTGCCTTCTAATTTAGCCTAAATCCACTCAGCAGAACATATAAACAAGCTTGTGGGATGTTTCCTTAAAAGACAGTAAATGCATGTAATTAAAGCATCCTTTTATGCTCAGAATCGCCTTTTCTCAGCGAGAAAATGCTGTTTTGAAGCCAAGCTTGTATTTAACAATTTCTGCACCAAACTCAAATAAAATTGTGTCTGCCTTCTAATTTAGCCTGAATCCACTCAGGAGAGACTGAAAATACGCTTGTGGGATGTTTCCTTAAAAGACAGTAAATGCATGTAATTAAAGCATCCTTTTATGCTCATAATCGCCTTTTCTCAGCGAGAAAATGCTGTTTTGAAGCCAAGCTTGTATTTAACAATTTCTGCACCAAACTCAAATAAAATTGTGTCTGCCTTCTAATTTAGCCTGAATCCACTCAGGAGAGACTGAAAATAAGCTTGTGGGATCTTTCGTTTAAAGACAGTAAATGCATATAATTTAAGCATCGCTAGCAATCGCCTTTTCTCAGCGAGAAAATGCTGTTTTGAAGCCAAGCTTGTATTTAACAATTTCTGCACCAAACTCAAATAAAACTGTGTCTGCCTTCTAATTTAGCCTAAATCCACTCAGCAGAACATATAAACAAGCTTGTGGGATGTTTCCTTAAAAGACAGTAAATGCATGTAATTCAAGCATCCTTTATGCTCGCAATCGCCTTTTCTCAGCGAGAAAATGCTGTTTTGGAGCCAAGTTTGTATTTAACAATTTCTGCACCAAACTCAAATAAAACTGTGTCTGCCTTCTAATTTAGCCTAAATCCACTCAGTAGAACATATAAACAAGCTTGTGGGATGTTTCCTTAAAAGACAGTAAATGCATGTAATTAAAGCATCCTTTTATGCTCGCAATCGCCTTTTCTCAGCGAGAAAATGCTGTTTTGAAGCCAAGCTTGTATTTAACAATTTCTGCACCAAACTCAAATAAAACTGTGTCTGCCTTCTAATTTAGCCTAAATCCACTCAGCAGAACATATAAACAAGCTTGTGGGATGTTTCCTTAAAAGACAGTAAATGCATATAATTCAAGCATCGCTTTTATGCTAATCGCCTTTTCTCAGCGAGAAAATGCTGTTTTGAAGCCAAGCTTGTATTTAACAATTTCTGCACCAAACTCAAATAAAACTGTGTCTGCCTTCTAATTTAGCCTAAATCCACTCAGCAGAACATATAAACAAGCTTGTGGGATGTTTCCTTAAAAGACAGTAAATGCATGTAATTCAAGGATCCTTTTATGCTCGCAATCGCCTTTTCTCAGCGAGAAAATGCTGTTTTGAAGCCAAGCTTGTATTTAACAATTTCTGCACCAAACTCAAATAAAACTGTGTCTGCCTTCTAATTTAGCCTAAATCCACTCAGTAGAACATATTAACAAGCTTGTGGGATGTTTCCTTAAAAGACAGTAAATGCATGTAATTCAAGCATCCTTTTATGCTCGATTCGCTTTTCTCAGCGAGAAAATGCTGTTTTGAAACCAAGCTTGTATTTAACAATTTCTGCACCAAACTCAAATAAAACTGTGTCTGCCTTCTAATTTAGCCTAAATCCACTCAGAAGAGACTGAAAATAAGCTTGTGGGATGTTTCCTTAAAAGACAGTAAATGCATGTAATTCAAGCATCCTTTTATATGCTCAGATTCGCCTTTTCTCAGCGAGAAAATGCTGTTTTGAAGCCAAGCTTGTATTTAACAATTTCTGCACCAAACTCAAATAAAACTGTGTCTGCCTTCTTATTTAGCCTATATCCACTCAGGAGAGACTGAAAATAAGCTTGTGGATCTTTCCTTTAAAGACAGTAAATGCATATAATTCAAGCATCGCTCGCAATCGCCTTTTCTCAGCGAGAAAATGCTGTTTTGAAGCCAAGCTTGTATTTAACAATTTCTGCACCAAACTCAAATAAAACTGTGTCTGCCTTCTAATTTAGCCTAAATCCACTCAGCAGAACATATAAACAAGCTTGTGGGATGTTTCCTTAAAAGACAGTAAATGCATGTAATTAAAGCATCCTTTTATGCTCGCATTCGCCTTTTCTCAGCGAGAAAATGCTGTTTTGAAGCCAAGCTTGTATTTAACAATTTCTGCACCAAACTCAAATAAAACTGTGTCTGCCTTCTAATGTAGCCTAAATCCACTCAGCAGAACATATAAACAAGCTTGTGGGATGTTTCCTTAAAAGACAGTAAATGCATGTAATTCAAGCATCGCTTTTATGCAATTGCCTTTTCTCAGCGAGAAAATGCTGTTTTGAAGCCAAGCTTGTATTTAACAATTTCTGCACCAAACTCAAATAAAACTGTGTCTGCCTTCTTATTTAGCCTATATCCACTCAGGACAGACTGAAAATAAGCTTATGGGATGTTTCCTTAAAAGACAGTAAATGCATGTAATTCAAGCATCCTTTTATGCTACGCAATCGCCTTTTCTCAGCGAGAAAATGCTGTTTTGAAACCAAGCTTGTATTTAACAATTTCTGCACCAAACTCAAATAAAACTGTGTCTGCCTTCTAATTTAGCCTAAATCTACTCAGTAGAACATATAAACAAGCTTGTGGGATGTTTCCTTAAAAGAAAGTAAATGCATGTAATTCAAGCATCCTTTTATGCTCGATTCGCCTTTTCTCAGCGAGAAAATGCTGTTTTGAAACCAAGCTTGTATTTAACAATTTCTGCACCAAACTCAAATAAAATTGTGTCTGCCTTCTAATTTAGCCTAAATCCACTCAGGAGAGACTGAAAATAAGCTTGTGAGATGTTTCCTTAAAAGACAGTAAATGCATGTAATTCAAGGATCCTTTTATGCTCGCAATCGCCTTTTCTCAGCGAGAAAATGCTGTTTTGAAGCCAAGCTTGTATTTAACAATTTCTGCACCAAACTCAAATAAAACTGTGTCTGCCTTCTAATTTAGCCTAAATCCACTCAGCAGAACATATAAACAAGCTTGTGGGATGTTTCCTTAAAAGACAGTAAATGCATGTAATTCAAGCATCCTTTTATGCTCAATCGCCTTTTCTCAGCGAGAAAATGCTGTTTTGAAGCCAAGCTTGTATTTAACAATTTCTGCACCAAACTCAAATAAAACCGTGTCTGCCTTCTTATTTAGCCTATATCCACTCAGGAGAGACTGAAAATAAGCTTGTGGGATCTTTCCTTTAAAGACAGTTAATGCATATAATTCAAGCATCGCTATTAATCGCCTTTTCTCAGCGAAAAATGCTGTTTTGAAGCCAAGCTTGTATTTAACAATTTCTGCACCAAACTCAAATAAAACTGTGTCTGCCTTCTAATTTAGCCTAAATCCACTCAGAAGAGACTGAAAATAAGCTTGTGGGATGTTTCCTTAAAAGACAGTAAATGCATGTAATTCAGCATCGCTCAATCGCCTTTTCTCAGCGAGAAAATGCTGTTTTGAAGCCAAGCTTGTATTTAACAATTTCTGCACCAAACTCAAATAAAACTGTGTCGGCCTTCTAATTTAGCCTAAATCCACTCAGCAGAACATATAAACAAGCTTGTGGGATGTTTCCTTAAAAGACAGTAAATGCATGTAATTAAAGCATCCTTTTATGCTCAATCGCCTTTTCTCAGCGAGAAAATGCTGTTTTGAAGCCAAGCTTGTATTTTAACAATTTCTGCACCAAACTCAAATAAAACTGTGTCTGCCTTCTTATTTAGCCTATATCCACTCAGGAGAGACTGAAAATAAGCTTGTGGGATCTTTCCTTTAAAGACAGTAAATGCATATAATTCAAGCATCGCTCGCAATCGCCTTTTCTCAGCGAGAAAATGCTGTTTTGAAGCCAAGCTTGTATTTAACAATTTCTGCACCAAACTCAAATAAAACTGTGTCTGCCTTCTAATTTAGCCTAAATCCACTCAGCAGAACATATAAACAAGCTTGTGGGATGTTTCCTTAAAAGACAGTAAATGCATGTAATTCAAGCATCCTTTTATGCTCGCAATCGCCTTTTCTCAGCGAGAAAATGCTGTTTTGAAGCCAAGCTTGTATTTAACAATTTCTGCACCAACGTCAAATAAAATGGTGTCTGCCTTCTAATTTAGCCTAAATCCACTCAGGAGTGACTGAAAATAAGCTTGTGTGATGTTTCCTTAAAAGACAGTAAATGCATGTAATTCAAGGATCCTTTTATGCTCGCAATCGTCTTTTCTCAGCGAGAAAATGCTGTTTTGAAACCAAGCTTGTATTTAACAATTTCTGCACCAAACTCAAATAAAACTGTGTCTGCCTTCTAATTTAGCCTAAATCCACTCAGCAGAACATATAAACAAGCTTGTGGGATGTTTCCTTAAAAGACAGTAAATGCATGTAATTAAAGCATCCTTTTATGCTCATAATCGCTTTTCTCAGCGAGAAAATGCTGTTTTGAAGCCAAGCTTGTATTTAACAATTTCTGCACCAAACTCAAATAAAATTGTGTCTGCCTTCTAATTTAGCCTGAATCCACTCAGGAGAGACTGAAAATACGCTTGTGGGATGTTTCCTTAAAAGACAGTAAATGCATGTAATTAAAGCATCCTTTTATGCTCATAATCGCCTTTTCTCAGCGAGAAAATGCTGTTTTGAAGCCAAGCTTGTATTTAACAATTTCTGCACCAAACTCAAATAAAATTGTGTCTGCCTTCTAATTTAGCCTGAATCCACTCAGGAGAGACTGAAAATAAGCTTGTGGGATCTTTCGTTTAAAGACAGTAAATGCATATAATTTAAGCATCGCTAGCAATCGCCTTTTCTCAGCGAAAAATGCTGTTTTAAGCCAAGCTTGTATTTAACAATTTCTGCACCAAACTCAAATAAAACTGTGTCTGCCTTCTAATTTAGCCTAAATCCACTCAGCAGAACATATAAACAAGCTTGTGGGATGTTTCCTTAAAAGACAGTAAATGCATGTAATTCAAGCATCCTTTTATGCTCCCAATCGCCTTTTCGCAGCGAGAAAATGCTGTTTTGGAGCCAAGTTTGTATTTAACAATTTCTGCACCAAACTCAAATAAAACTGTGTCTGCCTTCTAATTTAGCCTAAATCCACTCAGTAGAACATATAAACAAGCTTGTGGGATGTTTCCTTAAAAGACAGTAAATGCATGTAATTAAAGCATCCTTTTATGCTTAATCGCCTTTTCTCAGCGAGAAAATGCTGTTTTGAAGCCAAGCTTGTATTTAACAATTTCTGCACCAAACTCAAATAAAACTGTGTCTGCCTTCTAATTTAGCCTAAATCCACTCAGCAGAACATATAAACAAGCTTGTGGGATGTTTCCTTAAAAGACAGTAAATGCATATAATTCAAGCATCCTTTTATCTTCAATCGCTTTTCTCAGCGAGAAAATGCTGTTTTGAAGCCAAGCTTGTATTTCACAATTTCTGCACCAAACTCAAATAAAACTGTGTCTGCCTTCTAATTTAGCCTAAATCCACTCAGCAGAACATATAAACAAGCTTGTGGGATGTTTCCTTAAAAGACAGTAAATGCATGTAATTCAAGGATCCTTTTATGCTCAGTAATCGCCTTTTCTCAGCGAGAAAATGCTGTTTTGAAGCCAAGCTTGTATTTAACAATTTCTGCACCAAACTCAAATAAAACTGTGTCTGCCTTCTAATTTAGCCTAAATCCACTCAGTAGAACATATAAACAAGCTTGTGGGATGTTTCCTTAAAAGACAGTAAATGCATGTAATTCAAGCATCCTTTTATGCTCGCATTCGCCTTTTCTCAGCGAGAAAATGCTGTTTTGAAGCCAAGCTTGTATTTAACAATTTCTGCACCAAACTCAAATAAAACTGTGTCTGCCTTCTTATTTAGCCTATATCCACTCAGGAGAGACTGAAAATAAGCTTGTGGGATCTTTCCTTTAAAGACAGTAAGTGCATATAATTCAAGCATCGCTCAGAATCGCCTTTTCTCAGCGAGAAAATGCTGTTTTGAAGCCAAGCTTGTATTTAACAATTTCTGCACCAAACTCAAATAAAACTGTGTCTGCCTTCTAATTTAGCCTAAATCCACTCAGTAGAACATATAAACAAGCTTGTGGGATGTTTCCTTAAAAGAAAGTAAATGCATGTAATTCAAGCATCCTTTTATGCTCGCATTCGCCTTTTCTCAGCGAGAAAATGCTGTTTTGAAACCAAGCTTGTATTTAACAATTTCTGCACCAAACTCAAATAAAATTGTGTCTGCCTTCTAATTTAGCCTAAATCCACTCAGGAGAGACTGAAAATAAGCTTGTGAGATGTTTCCTTAAAAGACAGTAAATGCATGTAATTCAAGGATCCTTTTATGCTCAAATCGCCTTTTCTCAGCGAGAAAATGCTGTTTTGAAGCCAAGCTTGTATTTAACAATTTCTGCACCAAACTCAAATAAAACTGTGTCTGCCTTCTAATTTAGCCTAAATCCACTCAGCAGAACATATAAACAAGCTTGTGGGATGTTTCCTTAAAAGACAGTAAATGCATGTAATTCAAGCATCCTTTTATGCTCGCAATCGCCTTTTCTCAGCGAGAAAATGCTGTTTTGAAGCCAAGCTTGTATTTAACAATTTCTGCACCAAACTCAAATAAAACCGTGTCTGCCTTCTTATTTAGCCTATATCCACTCAGGAGAGACTGAAAATAAGCTTGTGGGATCTTTCCTTTAAAGACAGTTAATGCATATAATTCAAGCATCGCTCGCAATCGCCTTTTCTCAGCGAGAAAATGCTGTTTTGAAGCCAAGCTTGTATTTAACAATTTCTGCACCAAACTCAAATAAAACTGTGTCTGCCTTCTAATTTAGCCTAAATCCACTCAGAAGAGACTGAAATAAAGCTTGTGGGATGTTTCCTTAAAAGACAGTAAATGCATGTAATTCAAGCATCGCTCATAATCGCCTTTTCTCAGCGAGAAAATGCTGTTTTGAAGCCAAGCTTGTATTTAACAATTTCTGCACCAAACTCAAATAAAACTGTGTCGGCCTTCTAATTTAGCCTAAATCCACTCAGCAGAACATATAAACAAGCTTGTGGGATGTTTCCTTAAAAGACAGTAAATGCATGTAATTAAAGCATCCTTTTAAGCTCGCAAATCGCCTTTTCTCAGCGAGAAAATGCTGTTTTGAAGCCAAGCTTGTATTTTAACAATTTCTGCACCAAACTCAAATAAAACTGTGTCTGCCTTCTTATTTAGCCTATATCCACTCAGGAGAGACTGAAAATAAGCTTGTGGGATCTTTCCTTTAAAGACAGTAAATGCATATAATTCAAGCATCGCTCATAATCGCCTTTTCTCAGCGAGAAAATGCTGTTTTGAAGCCAAGCTTGTATTTAACAATTTCTGCACCAAACTCAAATAAAACTGTGTCTGCCTTCTAATTTAGCCTAAATCCACTCAGCAGAACATATAAACAAGCTTGTGGGATGTTTCCTTAAAAGACAGTAAATGCATGTAATTCAAGCATCCTTTTATGCTCGCAAATCGCCTTTTCTCAGCGAGAAAATGCTGTTTTGAAGCCAAGCTTGTATTTAACAATTTCTGCACCAACGTCAAATAAAATGGTGTCTGCCTTCTAATTTAGCCTAAATCCACTCAGGAGTGACTGAAAATAAGCTTGTGTGATGTTTCCTTAAAAGACAGTAAATGCATGTAATTCAAGGATCCTTTTATGCTCATAATCGCCTTTTCTCAGCGAGAAAATGCTGTTTTGAAGCCAAGCTTGTATTTAACAATTTCTGCACCAAACTCAAATAAAACTGTGTCTGCCTTCTAATTTAGCCTATATCCACTCAGGAGAGACTGAAAATAAGCTTGTGGGATCTTTCCTTTAAAGACAGTAAATGCATATAATTCAAGCATCGCTTTTAATCGCTAATCGCCTTTTCTCAGCGAGAAAATGCTGTTTTAAACCAAGCTTGTATTTAACAATTTCTGCACCAAACTCAAATAAAACTGTGTCTGCCTTCTTATTTAGCCTATATCCACTCAGGACAGACTGAAAATAAGCTTGTGGGATGTTTCCTTAAAAGACAGTAAATGCATGTAATTCAAGGATCCTTTTATGCTCAAATCGCCTTTTCTCAGCGAGAAAATGCTGTTTTGAAGCCAAGCTTGTATTTAACAATTTCTGCACCAAACTCAAATAAAACTGTGTCTGCCTTCTAATTTAGCCTAAATCCACTCAGGAGAGACTGAAAATAAGCTTGTGGGATGTTTTCTTAAAAGACAGTAAATGCATGTAATTAAAGCATCCTTTTATGCTCGCAGATTCGCCTTTTCTCAGCGAGAAAATGCTGTTTTGAAACCAAGCTTGTATTTAACAATTTCTGCACCAAACTCAAATAAAACTGTGTCTGCCTTCTAATTTAGCCTAAATCCACTCAGCAGAACATATAAACAAGCTTGTGGGATGTTTCCTTAAAAGACAGTAAATGCATATAATTCAAGCATCGCTCGAATCGCCTTTTCTCAGCGAGAAAATGCTGTTTTGAAGCCAAGCTTGTATTTAACAATTTCTGCACCAAACTCAAATAAAACTGTGTCTGCCTTCTAATTTAGCCTAAATCCACTCAGTAGAACATATAAACAAGCTTGTGGGATGTTTCCTTAAAAGAAAGTAAATGCATGTAATTCAAGCATCCTTTTATGCTCGCATTCGCCTTTTCTCAGCGAGAAAATGCTGTTTTGAAGCCAAGCTTGTATTTAACAATTTCTGCACCAAACTCAAATAAAATTGTGTCTGCCTTCTAATTTAGCCTAAATCCACTCAGGAGAGACTGAAAATAAGCTTGTGGGATGTTTCCTTAAAAGACAGTAAATGCATGTAATTCAAAGATCCTTTTATGCTCATAATCGCCTTTTCTCAGCGAGAAAATGCTGTTTTGAAGCCAAGCTTGTATTTAACAATTTCTGCACCAAACTCAAATAAAACTGTGTCTGCCTTCTTATTTAGCCTATATCCACTCAGGACAGACTGAAAATAAGCTTGTGGGATGTTTCCTTAAAAGACAGTAAATGCATGTAATTCAAGGATCCTTTTATGCTCATAATCGCCTTTTCTCAGCGAGAAAATGCTGTTTTGAAGCCAAGCTTGTATTTAACAATTTCTGCACCAAACTCAAATAAAACTGTGTCTGCCTTCTAATTTAGCCTAAATCCACTCAGCAGAACATATAAACAAGCTTGTGGGATGTTTCCTTAAAAGACAGTAAATGCATATAATTCAAGCATCGCTAATCGCCTTTTCTCAGCGAGAAAATGCTGTTTTGAAGCCAAGCTTGTATTTAACAATTTCTGCACCAAACTCAAATAAAACTGTGTCTGCCTTCTAATTTAGCCTAAATCCACTCAGTAGAACATATTAACAAGCTTGTGGGATGTTTCCTTAAAAGACAGTAAATGCATGTAATTCAAGCATCCTTTTATGCTCGCATTCGCCTTTTCTCAGCGAGAAAATGCTGTTTTGAAACCAAGCTTGTATTTAACAATTTCTGCACCAAACTCAAATAAAACTGTGTCTGCCTTCTAATTTAGCCTAAATCCACTCAGTAGAACATATTAACAAGCTTGTGGGATGTTTCCTTAAAAGACAGTAAATGCATGTAATTCAAGCATCCTTTTATGCTCGCATTCGGCTTTTCTCAGCGAGAAAATGCTGTTTTGAAACCAAGCTTGTATTTAACAATTTCTGCACCAAACTCAAATAAAACTGTGTCTGCCTTCTAATTTAGCCTAAATCCACTCAGAAGAGACTGAAAATAAGCTTGTGGGATGTTTCCTTAAAAGACAGTAAATGCATGTAATTCAAGCATCCTTTTATGCTCGCATTCGCCTTTTCTCAGCGAGAAAATGCTGTTTTGAAGCCAAGCTTGTATTTAACAATTTCTGCACCAAACTCAAATAAAACTGTGTCTGCCTTCTTATTTAGCCTATATCCACTCAGGAGAGACTGAAAATAAGCTTGTGGATCTTTCCTTTAAAGACAGTAAATGCATATAATTCAAGCATCGCTTTATGCTCAATCGCCTTTTCTCAGCGAGAAAATGCTGTTTTGAAGCCAAGCTTGTATTTAACAATTTCTGCACCAAACTCAAATAAAACTGTGTCTGCCTTCTAATTTAGCCTAAATCCACTCAGCAGAACATATAAACAAGCTTGTGGATGTTTCCTTAAAAGACAGTAAATGCATGTAATTAAAGCATCCTTTTATGCTCGCATTCGCCTTTTCTCAGCGAGAAAATGCTGTTTTGAAGCCAAGCTTGTATTTAACAATTTCTGCACCAAACTCAAATAAAACTGTGTCTGCCTTCTTATTTAGCCTATATCCACTCAGGACAGACTGAAAATAAGCTTATGGGATGTTTCCTTAAAAGACAGTAAATGCATGTAATTCAAGCATCCTTTTATGCTCGCAATCGCCTTTTCTCAGCGAGAAAATGCTGTTTTGAAGCCAAGCTTGTATTTAACAATTTCTGCACCAAACTCAAATAAAACTGTGTCTGCCTTCTAATTTAGCCTAAATCCACTCAGTAGAACATATAAACAAGCTTGTTGGATGTTTCCTTAAAAGAAAGTAAATGCATGTAATTCAAGCATCCTTTTATGCTCGCATTCGCCTTTTCTCAGCGAGAAAATGCTGTTTTGAAACCAAGCTTGTATTTAACAATTTCTGCACCAATCTCAAATAAAACTGTGTCTGCCTTCTAATTTAGCCTAAATCCACTCAGCAGAACATATAAACAAGCTTGTGGGATGTTTCCTTAAAAGACAGTAAATGCATGTAATTCAAGCATCCTTTTATGCTCGCATTCGCCTTTTCTCAGCGAGAAAATGCTGTTTTGAAGCCAAGCTTGTATTTAACAATTTCTGCACCAAACTCAAATAAAACTGTGTCTGCCATCTTATTTAGCCTATATCCACTCAGGAGAGACTGAAAATAAGCTTGTGGGATCTTTCCTTTAAAGACAGTAAATGCATATAATTCAAGCATCGCTTTATAATCGCCTTTTCTCGGCGAGAAAATGCTGTTTTGAAGCCAAGCTTGTATTTAACAATTTCTGCACCAAACTCAAATAAAACTGTGTCTGCCTTCTAATTTAGCCTAAATCCACTCAGCAGAACATATAAACAAGCTTGTGGGATGTTTCCTTAAAAGACAGTAAATGCATGTAATTCAAGCATCCTTTTATGCTCACTAATCGCCTTTTCTCAGCGAGAAAATGCTGTTTTGAAGCCAAGCTTGTATTTAACAATTTCTGCACCAAACTCAAATAAAATTGTGTCTGCCTTCTAATTTAGCCTGAATCCACTCAGGAGAGACTGAAAATACGCTTGTGGGATGTTTCCTTAAAAGACAGTAAATGCATGTAATTCAAGCATCCTTTTATGCTCGCATTCGCCTTTTCTCAGCGAGAAAATGCTGTTTTGAAGCCAAGCTTGTATTTAACAATTTCTGCACCAAACTCAAATAAAACTGTGTCTGCCATCTTATTTAGCCTATATCCACTCAGGAGAGACTGAAAATAAGCTTGTGGGATCTTTCCTTTAAAGACAGTAAATGCATATAATTCAAGCATCGCTCGCAATCGCGCTTTTCTCGCGAGAAAATGCTGTTTTGAAGCCAAGCTTGTATTTAACAATTTCTGCACCAAACTCAAATAAAACTGTGTCTGCCTTCTAATTTAGCCTAAATCCACTCAGCAGAACATATAAACAAGCTTGTGGGATGTTTCCTTAAAAGACAGTAAATGCATGTAATTCAAGCATCCTTTTATGCTCAAATCGCCTTTTCTCAGCGAGAAAATGCTGTTTTGAAGCCAAGCTTGTATTTAACAATTTCTGCACCAAACTCAAATAAAATTGTGTCTGCCTTCTAATTTAGCCTAAATACACTCAGGAGAGACTGAAAATAAGCTTGTGGGATGTTTCCTTAAAAGACAGTAAATGCATGTAATTCAAGGATCCTTTTATGCTACTTGTCGCCTTTTCTCAGCGAGAAAATGCTGTTTTGAAGCCAAGCTTGTATTTAACAATTTCTGCACCAAACTCAAATAAAATTGTGTCTGCCTTCTAATTTAGCCTAAATCCACTCAGGAGAGACTGAAAATACGCTTGTGGATGTTTCCTTAAAAGACAGTAAATGCATGTAATTCAAGCATCCTTTATGCTCATAATCGCCTTTTCTCAGCGAGAAAATGCTGTTTTGAAGCCAAGCTTGTATTTAACAATTTCTGCACCAAACTCAAATAAAACTGTGTCTGCCTTCTAATTTAGCCTAAATCCACTCAGAAGAGACTGAAAATAAGCTTGTGGGATGTTTCCTTAAAAGACAGTAAATGCATGTAATTCAAGCATCGCTTTTATGCTCAATCGCCTTTTCTCAGCGAGAAAATGCTGTTTTGAAGCCAAGCTTGTATTTAACAATTTCTGCACCAAACTCAAATAAAACTGTGTCGGCCTTCTAATTTAGCCTAAATCCACTCAGCAGAACATATAAACAAGCTTGTGGGATGTTTCCTTAAAAGACAGTAAATGCATGTAATTCAAGCATCCTTTTATGCTACGCAATCGCCTTTTCTCAGCGAGAAAATGCTGTTTTGAAGCCAAGCTTGTATTTAACAATTTCTGCACCAACGTCAAATAAAATGGTGTCTGCCTTCTAATTTAGCCTAAATCCACTCAGGAGTGACTGAAAATAAGCTTGTGTGATGTTTCCTTAAAAGACAGTAAATGCATGTAATTCAAGGATCCTTTTATGCTCAATAATCGCCTTTTCTCAGCGAGAAAATGCTGTTTTGAAACCAAGCTTGTATTTAACAATTTCTGCATCAAACTCAAATAAAACTGTGTCTGCCTTCTAATTTAGCCTAAATCCACTCAGTAGAACATATAAACAAGCTTGTGGGATGTTTCCTTAAAAGAAAGTAAATGCATGTAATTCAAGCATCCTTTTATGCTCGATTCGCCTTTTCTCAGCGAGAAAATGCTGTTTTGAAACCAAGCTTGTATTTAACAATTTCTGCACCAAACTCAAATAAAATTGTGTCTGCCTTCTAATTTAGCCTGAATCCACTCAGGAGAGACTGAAAATACGCTTGTGGGATGTTTCCTTAAAAGACAGTAAATGCATGTAATTCAAGCATCCTTTTATGCTCGTAATCGCCTTTTCTCAGCGAGAAAATGCTGTTTTGAAGCCAAGCTTGTATTTAACAATTTCTGCACCAAACTCAAATAAAACTGTGTCTGCCTTCTAATTTAGCCTATATCCACTCAGGAGAGACTGAAAATAAGCTTGTGGGATCTTTCCTTTAAAGACAGTAAATGCATATAATTCAAGCATCGCTTTATGAATCGCCTTTTCTCAGCGAGAAAATGCTGTTTTGAAGCCAAGCTTGTATTTAACAATTTCTGCACCAAACTCAAATAAAACTGTGTCTGCCTTCTTATTTAGCCTATATCCACTCAGGACAGACTGAAAATAAGCTTGTGGGATGTTTCCTTAAAAGACAGTAAATGCATGTAATTCAAGCATCGCTTTTATGCAAATCGCCTTTTCTCAGCGAGAAAATGCTGTTTTGAAGCCAATCTTGTATTTAACAATTTCTGCACCAAACTCAAATAAAACTGTGTCGGCCTTCTAATTTAGCCTAAATCCACTCAGCAGAACATATAAACAAGCTTGTGGGATGTTTCCTTAAAAGACAGTAAATGCATGTAATTAAAGCATCCTTTTAAGCTCATGTCGCCTTTTCTCAGCGAGAAAATGCTGTTTTGAAGCCAAGCTTGTATTTAACAATTTCTGCACCAACGTCAAATAAAATGGTGTCTGCCTTCTAATTTAGCCTAAATCCACTCAGGAGTGACTGAAAATAAGCTTGTGTGATGTTTCCTTAAAAGACAGTAAATGCATGTAATTCAAGGATCCTTTTATGCTCGCAATCGCCTTTTCTCAGCGAGAAAATGCTGTTTTGAAGCCAAGCTTGTATTTAACAATTTCTGCACCAAACTCAAATAAAACTGTGTCTGCCTTCTAATTTAGCCTAAATCCACTCAGCAGAACATATAAACAAGCTTGTGGGATGTTTCCTTAAAAGACAGTAAATGCATGTAATTCAAGCATCCTTTTATGCTCAGAATCGCCTTTTCTCAGCGAGAAAATGCTGTTTTGAAGCCAAGCTTGTATTTAACAATTTCTGCACCAAACTCAAATAAAACTGTGTCTGCCTTCTAATTTAGCCTAAATCCACTCAGAAGAGACTGAAAATAAGCTTGTGGGATGTTTCGTTAAAAGACAGTAAATGCATGTAATTCAAGCATCCTTTTATGCTCGCAAACGCCTTTTCTCAGCGAGAAAATGCTGTTTTGAAGCCAAGCTTGTATTTAACAATTTCTGCACCAAACTCAAATAAAACTGTGTCTGCCTTCTAATTTAGCCTAAATCCACTCAGCAGAACATATAAACAAGCTTGTGGGATGTTTCCTTAAAAGACAGTAAATGCATGTAATTCAAGCATCCTTTTATGCTCGCAATCGCCTTTTCTCAGCGAGAAAATGCTGTTTTGAAGCCAAGCTTGTATTTAACAATTTCTGCATCAAACTCAAATAAAACTGTGTCTGCCTTCTAATTTAGCCTAAATCCACTCAGTAGAACATATAAACAAGCTTGTGGGATGTTTCCTTAAAAGAAAGTAAATGCATGTAATTCAAGCATCCTTTTATGCTCGCATTCGCCTTTTCTCAGCGAGAAAATGCTGTTTTGAAGCCAAGCTTGTATTTAACAATTTCTGCACCAAACTCAAATAAAATTGTGTCTGCCTTCTAATTTAGCCTAAATCCACTCAGGAGAGACTGAAAATAAGCTTGTGGGATGTTTCCTTAAAAGACAGTAAATGCATGTAATTCAAGCATCCTTTTATGCTCGCATTCGGCTTTTCTCAGCGAGAAAATGCTGTTTTGAAGTCAAGCTTGTATTTAACAATTTCTGCACCAAACTCAAATAAAACTGTGTCTGCCTTCTAATTTAGCCTAAATCCACTCAGCAGAACATATAAACAAGCTTGTGGGATGTTTCCTTAAAAGACAGTAAATGCATGTAATTAAAGCATCCTTTTATGCTCGCAATCGCCTTTTCTCAGCGAGAAAATGCTGTTTTGAAGCCAAGCTTGTATTTAACAATTTCTGCACCAAACTCAAATAAAATTGTGTCTGCCTTCTAATTTAGCCTGAATCCACTCAGGAGAGACTGAAAATACGCTTGTGGGATGTTTCCTTAAAAGACAGTAAATGCATGTAATTCAAGGATCCTTTTATGCTCGCAATCGCCTTTTCTCAGCGAGAAAATGCTGTTTTGAAGCCAAGCTTGTATTTAACAATTTCTGCACCAAACTCAAATAAAACTGTGTCTGCCTTCTAATTTAGCCTAAATCCACTCAGCAGAACATATAAACAAGCTTGTGGGATGTTTCCTTAAAAGACAGTAAATGCATATAATTCAAGCATCGCTCGCAATCGCCTTTTCTCAGCGAGAAAATGCTGTTTTGAAGCCAAGCTTGTATTTAACAATTTCTGCACCAAACTCAAATAAAACTGTGTCTGCCTTCTAATTTAGCCTAAATCCACTCAGTAGAACATATAAACAAGCTTGTGGGATGTTTCCTTAAAAGAAAGTAAATGCATGTAATTCAAGCATCCTTTTATGCTCGCATTCGCCTTTTCTCAGCGAGAAAATGCTGTTTTGAAGCCAAGCTTGTATTTAACAATTTCTGCACCAAACTCAAATAAAATTGTGTCTGCCTTCTAATTTAGCCTAAATCCACTCAGGAGAGACTGAAAATAAGCTTGTGGGATGTTTCCTTAAAAGACAGTAAATGCATGTAATTCAAAGATCCTTTTATGCTCAATCGCCTTTTCTCAGCGAGAAAATGCTGTTTTGAAAACCAAGCTTGTATTTAACAATTTCTGCACCAAACTCAAATAAAACTGTGTCTGCCTTCTTATTTAGCCTATATCCACTCAGGACAGACTGAAAATAAGCTTGTGGGATGTTTCCTTAAAAGACAGTAAATGCATGTAATTCAAGGATCCTTTTATGCTCGCAATCGCCTTTTCTCAGCGAGAAAATGCTGTTTTGAAGCCAAGCTTGTATTTAACAATTTCTGCACCAAACTCAAATAAAACTGTGTCTGCCTTCTAATTTAGCCTAAATCCACTCAGCAGAACATATAAACAAGCTTGTGGGATGTTTCCTTAAAAGACAGTAAATGCATATAATTCAAGCATCGCTCGCAATCGCCTTTTCTCAGCGAGAAAATGCTGTTTTGAAGCCAAGCTTGTATTTAACAATTTCTGCACCAAACTCAAATAAAACTGTGTCTGCCTTCTAATTTAGCCTAAATCCACTCAGTAGAACATATTAACAAGCTTGTGGGATGTTACCTTAAAAGACAGTAAATGCATGTAATTCAAGCATCCTTTTATGCTCGATTCGCCTTTTCTCAGCGAGAAAATGCTGTTTTGAAACCAAGCTTGTATTTAACAATTTCTGCACCAAACTCAAATAAAACTGTGTCTGCCTTCTAATTTAGCCTAAATCCACTCAGAAGAGACTGAAAATAAGCTTGTGGGATGTTTCCTTAAAAGACAGTAAATGCATGTAATTCAAGCATCCTTTTATGCTCGCATTCGCCTTTTCTCAGCGAGAAAATGCTGTTTTGAAGCCAAGCTTGTATTTAACAATTTCTGCACCAAACTCAAATAAAACTGTGTCTACCTTCTTATTTAGCCTATATCCACTCAGGAGAGACTGAAAATAAGCTTGTGGGATGTTTCCTTAAAAGACAGTAAATGCATGTAATTCAAGCATCCTTTTATGCTCTCAATCGCCTTTTCTCAGCGAGAAAATGCTGTTTTGAAGCCAAGCTTGTATTTAACAATTTCTGCATCAAACTCAAATAAAACTGTGTCTGCCTTCTAATTTAGTCTAAATCCACTCAGTAGAACATATAAACAAGCTTGTGGGATGTTTCCTTAAAAGAAAGTAAATGCATGTAATTCAAGCATCCTTTTATGCTCGCATTCGCCTTTTCTCAGCGAGAAAATGCTGTTTTGAAGCCAAGCTTGTATTTATCAATTTCTGCACCAAACTCAAATAAAATTGTGTCTGCCTTCTAATTTAGCCTAAATCCACTCAGGAGAGACTGAAAATAAGCTTGTGGGATGTTTCCTTAAAAGACAGTAAATGCATGTAATTCAAGCATCCTTTTATGCTCGCATTCGGCTTTTCTCAGCGAGAAAATGCTGTTTTGAAGTCAAGCTTGTATTTAACAATTTCTGCACCAAACTCAAATAAAACTGTGTCTGCCTTCTAATTTAGCCTAAATCCACTCAGCAGAACATATAAACAAGCTTGTGGGATGTTTCCTTAAAAGACAGTAAATGCATGTAATTAAAGCATCCTTTTATGCTCACTTAATCGCCTTTTCTCAGCGAGAAAATGCTGTTTTGAAAGCCAAGCTTGTATTTAACAATTTCTGCACCAAACTCAAATAAAATTGTGTCTGCCTTCTAATTTAGCCTGAATCCACTCAGGAGAGACTGAAAATACGCTTGTGGGATGTTTCCTTAAAAGACAGTAAATGCATGTAATTCAAGGATCCTTTTATGCTCGCAATCGCCTTTTCTCAGCGAAAAATGCTGTTTTGAAGCCAAGCTTGTATTTAACAATTTCTGCACCAAACTCAAATAAAACTGTGTCTGCCTTCTAATTTAGCCTATATCCACTCAGGAGAGACTGAAAATAAGCTTGTGGGATCTTTCCTTTAAAGACAGTAAATGCATATAATTCAAGCATCGCTGCAATCGCCTTTTCTCAGCGAGAAAATGCTGTTTTAAGCCAAGCTTGTATTTAACAATTTCTGCACCAAACTCAAATAAAACTGTGTCTGCCTTCTTATTTAGCCTATATCCACTCAGGACAGACTGAAAATAAGCTTGTGGGATGTTTCTATAAAAGACAGTAAATGCATGTAATTCAAGGATCCTTTTATGCTGCAAATCGCCTTTTCTCAGCGAGAAAATGCTGTTTTGAAGCCAAGCTTGTATTTAACAATTTCTGCACCAAACTCAAATAAAACTGTGTCTGCCTTCTAATTTAGCCTAAATCCACTCAGCAGAACATATAAACAAGCTTGTGGGATGTTTCCTTAAAAGACAGTAAATGCATGTAATTCAAGGATCCTTTTATGCTCAGATTCGCCTTTTCTCAGCGAGAAAATGCTGTTTTGAAGCCAAGCTTGTATTTAACAATTTCTGCACCAAACTCAAATAAAACTGTGTCTGCCTTCTAATTTAGCCTAAATCCACTCAGGAGAGACTGAAAATAAGCTTGTGGGATGTTTTCTTAAAAGACAGTAAATGCATGTAATTAAAGCATCCTTTTATGCTCGCATTCGCCTTTTCTCAGCGAGAAAATGCTGTTTTGAAACCAAGCTTGTATTTAACAATTTCTGCACCAAACTCAAATAAAACTGTGTCTGCCTTCTAATTTAGCCTAAATCCACTCAGCAGAACATATAAACAAGCTTGTGGGATGTTTCCTTAAAAGACAGTAAATGCATATAATTCAAGCATCGCTGTAATCGCCTTTTCTCAGCGAGAAAATGCTGTTTTGAAACCAAGCTTGTATTTAACAATTTCTGCACCAAACTCAAAAAAACTGTGTCTGCCTTCTAATTTAGCCTAAATCCACTCAGTAGAACATATAAACAAGCTTGTGGGATGTTTCCTTAAAAGAAAGTAAATGCATGTAATTCAAGCATCCTTGTATGCTCGC